>CAUYUJ010016338.1:282368-299868 GCA_963575745.1 Prorocentrum cordatum | reverse complement strand
GGAGGAGGAAGGAGGAGGAGAGGAGAGGGAAGAGAGTTGAGTTGGAGAGGAGGAAGAGAGTAAGAGGAGAGGATGAGGAGGGGGGAGAGGAGAAGGAGAGGGGAGGAGTTGGAGTTGGAGGAGGGAGGAGGAGTAGGAGGAGGAGGATGAGGAGGGGGAGGATGATGATGCCTGCTTTGCGGGCACGCTTGGGTTGATATGGTTGAGTTCTCATTTCTGAAGAATAATTATTGTTGATCCCCCCCACCAGTGCATATTGTTTTTTCTCAATCAAAGTGTGCCCCTCGACGCTCGTACCCTGTTTTTTGACAGGGAAAATCTTGGTGCTCAAACTGCGCCCCTGGCCCGCGGGTTACAACAACGGCTCCCGCTTGAGATTTCCTCACAATTTAACCAGGACCCCCGCTCCCGCCCGAGACTTCCTCGCATCTTATTCAGGAATCGCGCTCTGGCTTGGGACATCCTCACACTTTATTCAGGAATCGCTCTCCCGGCGCTCTGGAGTCGCGCTCTCGCTGGAGACTTGCTTGCAATTTACTGACGAATAGCACCCTTGCGTTGGAATTTCCTGCAATTTACTCAAGCGCCGCGCTCCCGAATAGTTGTTGTAGTTGTTGTTGTTGTTGTTGTTGTTGTTGTTGTTGTTGTTGCTTTTGTTGTTGTTGTTCTAGTTGTTGTTGGTGCTGCTGCGGTTCTTGTTGTTGTTGTTGTTGTTGTTGTTGTTGTTGTTGTTTGGTGATGATGCTGCTGCTGATGATTCTGCTGCTGATGTTGATGATTTTGATGCTGATGGGAGGAGCGTGGAGCTATGATGGTTCTGCTGATGATGATGGTGTGTGTGATGCTGCGGCTGATGATGATGACGACGATGCTGATGATGCTGATGATGCTCATGATCATGATGATGGTGGTGGTGGTGGTAGTGATAACGATGCTGCGGATGACGATGACGATGACGATGGTGATGATGATGGAATGATGATGGTGGTGATGACAAGTATGCTGCTTGTTATGATGATGACGACGACAATGATGATGATGCTGATGACCATGCCTGCTTTGCGGGCACGCTTGGGTTGTTATTGTTGAGTTCTCATTTCTGAAGAATAATTATTGTTGATCCCCCCCCACCGGTGCATACTGTTTTTTCTCAATCAAAGTGTGCCCCTCGACGCTCGCACCCTGTTTTTTGACAGGGAAAGTCTTCCTGCTCAAACTGGGCCCCTGGCCCCCGAGTTACAACAACAACAACGGCTCCCGCCTAAGACTTCCTTACAATGTAGCAAGGACCCCCGCTCCCGCCCGAGACTTCCTCGCAGTGTATTCAGGAATCGCGCTCTCGCTTGGGACTTCCTTACAATTTATTCAGGAATCGCTCTCCCGGCGCTCTGGAGTCGCGCTCTCGCTGGAGATTTGCTTGCAACTTACTGAAGAATGGCCTTGCGTTGGAATTTCCTGCAATTTGCCCAAGCGCCGCGCTCCCGACACCCAGGGACCCAGGAGTCGCGCCCGTTGTGGCCCCATGTGCATGCCCTTCGTGGCCCCGCTGTCGCCATTTGTGCCCCCCTCACTGTTCTACGTGGCCCCGTTGCTACCCTCAGTGGCCCCATAGTTGCCTTCTGTGGCCCCGCATTATCTGCACTTCGTGGCCCCCGCTCGTTCGCGCTCTTCGTGGCCCCATACGCATTCCCTTCGTGTCCCCGCTGTCGCCCGTCGTGGCCTACTTCGTGCCCTTCGTGGCCCTGCTGTCGTTCTCTCTCGCTCTCGCTTTCGCTCGTCGTCGCCGTCGTCGTCGTCGTCGTCGTCGTCGTCGCCGTCGTCTTCGACGTCGTCGTCGTCGTCGTCGTCGTCGTCGTCGTCGTCGTCGTGGTCGGTCCCCTGTCCATCCCTCTTGGGGTCGGGTCGACGGACCGCGGCCGCCCCGCCCATCAGCGCTGCCGCTGGCCAGGCCGACGTTCCTCGGCCGCCCCGCCGCTTGCCGGGGCCCGGTCCAGCAGAAGAAAGGTATTACCCCCCAAAAGGGGTTTCGATCGAAGACAGAGGCGGGTATCTGAGGGTTTTTTGGGAAATGCGCGTTATGGACAACGCGAGCATATAAGGTGAACAGTCTTAAACTTATTGTGTTGTTGTTGAACACTATTACTTCTAAAGAATTATTATTGTTGGACCCCCTGGTGCACGCCCCCCGCCCAAAACCTAGGCCGCAGCTACATTTTCATCAATTTTCTGCGAAAGCTTCAGAAAAGTGGATTACCCCCGGATCCGTTTTTTTGTTGACGCTCGTTTTCCCTTGCAAAAAACAATAGAAAATGAAAATTCTTGTTCTTAGTTGATCAAATTTCAAGAATCCCTTGCAAAAAATAAGGTAAAGTGGACATTCGCGCTCGCAAGACGAAATCCTTCCAAAACCTTAGGTTTCGTAGCGATTTTAACATAAAACATCAAAAACCCAATGGTTTTTTCAAAATTTCAACAAAAAAGGTCAAAATCTCATCCCGCCGCTCTTTGCGGATCGTAAAACCCAACCCTTTTAAACCATTTCATCAAACGGGCTTTTGCGAGCAACTTTTTCGAACTTCTGCGACTACGGTGCGCACCTGCCAGGCCATCATCCCTGTCAAATAATACCATGCGGGACAGATTCGTTTTTTCTTCGCGCGCGCACGCCGAAATCTCCAAAAACCATTGGGTTCTTAAGAATTTTACCACCGCGCATCATAAAATCACACGAATCGCACCGTAGGTCCTCGAAAAACAGCTGCACGACTTTTCAAAATTTCCACCCGCGCGCGCTGTCCGAATCCTAAAAAAAAAAACAATGGTTTCCCAACATTTATGTTACATGAGCTCGCGCGAGCTACTTTCGCACGCTCTTGCAACGGGGTTCGCGCGCCTGCCAGGGGCCAAGGCTTAACAACTTCTGTGGGTGTACGAACGTAGGCTTAACAACTTCTGTGGGTGTGTACTCCACGCCAGTGTAGTAGCCACGGTCGTCCGCAGGCCACGAATTGAAGTGTCCGAACGTCATAGGGCGGGAAGCTGGGTGTGGGTGGTGGCGAAGAGTCGTTTGGAAATTTGGTAGAGCTTGAACCGGCCCCCCCACAAAGTGGGGGTATTGCCCGCCTCCTATGAAAACCCTGGCACTGGTGAGAACGGAGTGTCCCCACGTGCTAGAAATTGTTGTTGTTGTTGTTGTTGTTGTTGTTGTTGTTGTTGTTGTTGTTGTTGTTGTTGTTGTTGTTGTTGTTGTTGTTGTTGAATTCTTATTTCTGTAGAATCATCATTGTTGATCCCCCCTCACAGGTGCATGCTGTTTTTTCTCAATCAAAGTGTGCCCCTCGACGCTCGCACCCTGTTTTTTGACAGGGAAAGTCTTGATGCTCAAACTGCGCCCCTGGCCCCCGGGTTACAACAACAACGGCTCCCGCTTGAGATGTCCTCACAATTTAACCAGGACCCCCGCTCCCGCCCGAGACTTCCTCGCAGTGTATTCAGGAATCGCGCTCTGGCTTGGGACATCCGTACACTTTATTCAGGAATCGCTCTCCCGGCGCTCTGGAGTCGCGCTCTCGCTGGAGACTTGCTTACAATTTACTGACGAATAGCACCCTTGCGTTGGAATCTCTTGCAATTTACTCAAGCGCCGCGCTCCCGACATGCAGGCACCCAGGAGTCGCGCTCACGCTTAGGATCCCTCACAGATTACCTAGGTATCGGGATCTCGCTGCCCTTCGTGGCCCCGTTGCAGCCCTTCGTGGCCCCCTCGCTTTGTTTCGTGTCTTCGTTGCAGCCCTTCGTGGCCCCCTCGCTTTGTTTCGTGGCCCCGTTGCAGCCCCTTGTGGCCTTCTCGCTGCCCTTCGTGGCCCCGTTGCAGCCCTTTGTGGCCCCCTCGCTTTGTTTCGGGGCCCCGTTGCAGCCCTTCGTGGCCCCTTCGCTGCCCTTCTTGGCCTCGTTGCAGCCCTTCGTGGCCCCGTTGCAGCCCTACGTGGCCCTCTCGCTCCCCTTCGTGGCCCCGTTGCAGCCCTTCGTGGCCCCCTCGCTGCCCTTCGTGGCCCCATATATGTATGCCCTTCGTGGCCCCCGCTCGTTCGCGCCCGTCGTGGCCCCATATGTATGTTTTCGTGGCCCCGCTGTCGCCTTTCGTGGCCCCCTCGCTGCCCTTCGTGGCCCCGTTGCTGCCCTCATTGGCCCCGTCCTTGCCCTCCGCGGCCCAACATACGTATGCCCTTCGTGGCCCCCGCTCGTTCGCGCCCGTTGTGGCCCCATGTGCATGCCCTGCTTGCCACGCTGTCGCCGTTTGTGGCCCCTTCACTGTCCTACGTGGCCCAGTTGCTACCCTCAGTGGCCCCATCGTTGCCTTCTGTGGCCCCGCATTACCTGCCCTCCGTGGCTCCTGCTCGTTCGCGCTCTTCGTGGCCCCATTCGTGTCCCCGCTGTCGCCCTTCGTGGCCTACTTCGTTTCCTTCGTGGCCCTGCTGTCGTTCTCTCTCGCTCTCGCTTTCGCTCGTCGTCGTCGTCGTCGCCGTCGTCGTCGTCGTCGCCGTCGTTGTCGACGTCGTCGTCGTCGTCGTCGTCGTCGTGGTCGGTCCCCTGTCCGTCCCTCTTGGGGTCGGGTCGACGGTCCGCGGTCGCCCCGCCGATCAGCGCTGCCGCTGGCCAGGCCGACGGTCCGCGGCCGCCCCGCCGCTTGCCGGGGCCCGGTCAGCAGGGAAGAAAGGTATACTTTTCAAAAGGGGTTCGATCAAAGACGAAAAGAGCGGGTATCGAGGGTTTGGAAATACGCGTTATTGGACACTCGAGCATATAAGGGCGAGCAGTCTTAAACTTATTATTGTTGTTGTTGTTGTTGTTGTTGTTGTTGAACTCTTAATTCTGAAGAATAATCATCGTTGATCCCCCCTCACAGGCGCATGCTGCTTTTTCTCAATCAAAGTGTACCCTTCGACGCTCGCACCCTGTTTTTTTATAGACAAGGTCTTGATGCTCAAACTGCGCCCCTGGCCCCCGGGTTACAACAACAACGGCTCCCGCTTGAGATGTCCTCACAATCTAACCAGGACCCCCGCTCCCGCCCGAGACTTCCTCGCATCTTATTCAGGAATCGCGCTCTGGCTTGGGACATCCGTACAATTTATTCAGGAATCGCTCTCCCGGCGCTCTGGAGTCGCGCTCTCGCTGGAGACTTGCTTACAATTTACTGACGAATAGCACCCTTGCGTTGGAATGTCCTGCAATTTACTCAAGCGCCGCGCTCCCGAATTGTTGTTGTTGTTGTTGTAGTTGTTGCTTTTGTTGTTGTTGTTCTAGTTGTTGTTGGTGCTGTTGCGGTTATTGTTCTTGTTGTTGTTGTTGTTGTTTGGTGATGATGATGCTGCTGCTGATGATTCTGCTGCTGATGTTGATGATTTTGATGCTGATGGGAGGAGCGTGGAGCTATGATGATTCTGCTGATGATGATGGTGTGTGTGATGCTGCGGCTGATGATGATGACGACGATGCTGATGATGCTGATGATGCTCATGATCATGATGATGGTGGTGGTGGTGGTAGTGATAACGATGCTGCTGATGACGATTACGATGACGATGGTGATGATGATGGAATGATGATGGTGGTGGTGGTGGTGATGACAAGTATGCTGCTTATTATGATGATGACGACGACAATGATGATGATGTTGATGACGATGCTGATGCTGATGATGATAATGATGATGATGATGATGATGATGATGATGCTGATGCTGATGATGACGATGCTGATGATGATGCAGATAATGATGCAGTTGATGATGATGCTACTGATGATGATGATGCTGATGCTGATGATGATGCTGATGCTGATGATGATGATCCTGATGATGATGGTGATGATGATGACGATGATGATGCTGATGATAATGATGCTGATGCTGATGCTGATGCTGATGCTGATGCTGATGCTGCTGCTGATGATGATAATGCTGGTGGTGGTGATGATGATGCTGATGATGGAATAATGATGCTGATGCTGATGATGATGGTAATGAGATGATGATGATGATGCTGATGCTGCTGATGATGATGCTGATGATGATGCTGATGATGGTACTGCTGATGATGATGATGGTGATGGTGATGATGCTGATGATGGTGGTGATGATGATGCTGATGATGATGATGATGCTGATGATGGTGCTGATGATGATGATGATGATGATGATGATGATGATGATGATGATGATGATGATGATGATGATGCTGATGATGATGATGATGATGATGATGATGATGCTGATGATGATGATGATGATGATGCTGATGATGATGATGATGTTGGTGATGATGATGATGATGATGATGATGATCATGATGATGATGATGATGACGATGATGATGATGATGATGATGATGATGATGATGCTCCTGCTGCTGCTGCTGCTGATGATGATGATGATGATGATGATGATGATGATGATGATGATGATGATGATGATGATGATGATGATGATGATGATGATGATGATGATGAGCGACGACGATGGACGATGGTGGTGGTGGTGGTGGTGGTCAGCAGGAGGAGGAAGAGGAGGAGCACATGGAATAAGATGAGGAGTGGGTGCAGGAGGAGTAGGAGCAGGAGTAGGACGAGGAACAGTTGGAGGATAAGACGGAGGAGGAGGAGGAGGATGAGGATGAGGAGGAGGAGGAGGAATAGGAGGGGAGGCCGGGGATGGGGGTGTAGGTTGAGGAGGAGTTGGACGGGAGGGACGGGGAGTGGGAGGTCGAGGTTAGAGGAGGAACCAGCCAAGGACATGGGTGTGCCGCTGCAGACCCTCGTCGACTCCCACGATCAGCACTACCAGGCCTCGCAGAAGATGGCCAAGGAACGGGTTTTGGGAAACGAGGAGGAGCACGATGGGGTCGTGGAAGCCCAGATTTCGAGAACAGACGCGTCCCCACTTACCCGAAGTGAGCTTGCTCGTGGTGGCCCAAGGGCTTCCTCCATGTCCACTCATGGGGCTTTCGTGCTGCACTCTGGTCCGTGTTGCCCGTCTTGGAGCCCTCTTGTGCCCCCTTGGAGCGTCTTGGGGCCCCTGGGGGCCTCAAGAGGGGGCGGCTTTGGGCTGCCCCGAGGCGTCCTGGGGCCTTCGAGGAGGCCTCCCGGCGACTGCTCTGGGTGCCCGCTCTGTCGAGGGTGGGCTCGGTCGCGGTGCTCTCGCGCACCTCGGAGAGCGGACTCCGCACCCCCGTCATCTTCAGACGCCTCTGTCTGCAGTCACGAGAGAGAGAGAGAGAGACTAGCCTGCCACGGCCTTTGGCAGGGTGCGGCTGGGCATGCTGGGCTGATGGGGCGGGGGAGGAAAGGACCGCGCGCGCACTCGCAGCACAGCAGGGCGGCGCGAAGAGGGGATGCGCCGGCGCAGTGGCTGCCCGCGCGGGTTCGGCGCCCCGCAGCGATTGTTTTTGACCAGGCCGTGCACGTTAGAGGCGCACTGGTAAGATGGTGAAATAAACTGCCATAGTACAGTTCCGGCGGATCTGCAGTGGAACAGGGGTGGCACGACGGCGACCTGTGCTCCTGTTTCAGGGCCCCATCATCGGATCTCGACGCAGGCCTGAAATCACCGTAGAGCCAGGGCAGGGACCAAATGCCAGGGGCATGTAGGGAAGGGACCGTGTCAAACAGTATTAAGTGATGAGAGTAAGCGCGAAGTACAAACGAGCTATAAAGGAATGCGCTGCAGCCACGAGCGCGCCGGTATCGTCAGAGTGAACATCCTGCTGCATCGACAGACTCGATGCTGCGGCCTGTTGGGCTGCACGTCGCTTGTTTATGGCAACCTCGAGATTCGAGCAAGCCGCAAAGCTATCCAGCAGTGAGATCGGCTCGCAATATCAACGGGCATCTGTCTACATCCACCACGGCGCCATTTTCGGTGGGATGCGAAGCGCTTGGGCCGAATTGCGAACTGGATATCGCAAGCTGTTTGCTTGTGTGTTTTCGTGGTCCAGGCGGGCTACAAAGCTGTCCAGCAATGGAATCAAACCACAAATTGACCGACCCAACCCACTAGCTAGTACCCCGACATCCGGTGTTCCAATCTTTTGGATGCGTGGGCCCTGGAGGTCTTGACTAATTTCCTGGGTCCAGTTTTTCGTCCTGAGTCGCTTTTTAATTTCCCCGGGGCCCGACGAGGACCCCCGGAGGCCGAAAACGGTGTATTTTTTTCGGAGCGTCGGATCTCTGGGTGCTGATATGATCTCGGGGCGCTCGAGTTTCCTGTCGTTCCTGGCCAGTCCTGTGCGTGGGAGGAGCGGAAAATTCTACACCACCAAGTTTCTGCGTGCCCATCCCCGGCTAGATTTCGCTGTGCACCAAATTTTTGGCCAGGCCACGAGGTCATGTATACCAGGATCTGACCCACATTTGATTTGAAGAGGCTTTGGTGTTATCTGGTTTCTTAGGAGAAGGAAGGGACGGAGGAGGACGATGATGATGGTGATGCTGATGGTGATAAAGACGATGATGATGACGATGATGCCGATGATGGTGATGATGCTAATGATGGTAATGATGCTGATGATGATGTTGATGGCGATGAGGTCGACGATGATGATGGTGATGATGATGGTTATGGCAATGATGATGTGATAATGCTGATCACGACGATGATGATGCTGATCACGATGATGATTATGCTGATTATGGATATGACGATGATGGTGATGTTAATGCTGATGATGATATTAGGAGTTCTACTGATGCTGTTCATGATGATGCTTAAGATGGTAAGGCTGACGACGATGATGACGATGGTCATGGTGATAATGATGATGCTGATGATGATGCTGATGATGATGGTGATGGTGATGATGTTGACGATGCTGATTATGCTGATGATGTTGATGATGCTGATGATGACGATGATAATGATGATCACGACGATGATGATAATGATGATGATGATGATGGTCGTGGTTATAATGATGGTGATAATGATGATAATAATGCTGACGATGCTGCTGATGATGATGCTTATGATGGTGAGACTGACGACGATGATGATGACGATGGTCATGGCGATGGTGTTGGTGATAGTGATGGTGATGGTGATGTCGTGATGATGGTGGTGATCACGACTATGATGGTGGTAGTGATGATGAGGAGGAAGGTGATGGTGATGGTTGATGTAATGATGATGATGACTATGATGATGATTGTGCTGCTGATGATGCTGCTGATGATGACGACGATGATGATGGTGATGGTGGTGATGACGATTTTGATGATGGTGATGGCGATGATGATGCTGATGATGCTGATGATGATGGTGGCGATGGTGATGACGATGATGATGATGATGATGATGATGATGATGATGGTGATAATGTGGATGGCGATGATGATGATGATGATGATGATGACGATGATGATGATGATGATGATGATGATGATGATGATGATCATGCTAGTGATGGTGATCATGGTGACGATGATGATGCTGATGAGGATGCTGATACTGATGATGCTGATGATGAGGGTGATGATGAGGATGATGCCGATGATGATGATGCTGATGGTGATGATGATGATGGTGATGGTCTTGCTGATGCTTCTGATGATGATGCCGATGGTGATGATGATGGTGGTGATGGTGATGGTGATGATGATGACGATGATGAGGATGATACTTGTGATGATGCGGATGTTAATGACGGCGACAATTATGATGCGGATGATAATGGTGATGATGATGATGGTGACGGTGATAATGGTCATGTTGACAATGATAATGGTGACGATGATGATGAGGCTGCTGATGCGGGTGATGATCACGACGACGATGATGATGGTGATAATGATGATGCTGCTGCTGCTGATGGTTATGATGCGGATCACGATGATGATGGTGAGTTGAATGATGATGATGATGCTGATGATGATGATATGGTGATGATTATGATGATGATAATGATGATGGTGATGTCGATGTTGATGATGATGGTGGAGGTGGCGGTGATGATGGTGTTGATGAGGATGATGCTACTGCGGCTGATGATGATGATGATTATGAAGATGATGATGAGGCTGCTGATAACGATGCTCATGCTGCTGCTGACGATAATGATGATGCTGCTGCTGATGATAATGCTGATTACGATGATGCAGATGATGATTGTGATGTTGATGATGCTATGCTGCTGATGATGATGCTGATGCTGCTGATGATGATGGTGGTGGTGATGATCATGACGATGCCGCTGATGATGATGATGCTGCTGATCCTTATGCTGCTGATGATGATGATGGCTGTGCTGATGATGATTCTTATGATGATGGTGAAGATACTGATGATGCTGATGCTGCTGATGATGGTGTTGATGTTGTTGATGATGATGGTGATGATGATGATGATGATGATGATGATGACGATGCTGATGATGATGATGATGATGATGCTGATGATGATGCTGATGATGACGACGACGATGATGATGACGATGATGATGATGCTGATGATGATGATGATGCTGCTGATGATGGTGGTGATGATGATGATGATTATGATGATGATGATGATGATGATGATGATGATGATGATGATGATGATGATGATGATGATGATGATGAGTATCATGATGGGGGAGGATGAGGAAGAGGAGGAGGAGAGGAGGAGGAAGAGGAGGAGGAGGAGGAGGAGGAGGAGGAGGAGGAGGAGGAGGGAGGAGGAGGAGGGGGAGGAGGAGAAGGAGGAGGACGAGGAGGAGGAGGAGGATGAGGAGGAGGAGGACGATGTGGTGGAGGACGAGGGGGAGAAAGTGGATTAGGAGGGGGGGTTCGATCGGTGAGGTGGGTGAGGAGGAGGGGGTGAGGAGGAGGAGGAGGAGGAGGAGGAGGAGGAGGAATAAGAATAAGACGAAGACGAATAACAATACGAAAAAGAAGAATATTAAGAAGGAGATTAGCAATAGTACTCATATTAATACTATTAATAGTATCAAAATGGATAATCATAAGACGAACACGATTAATAGTAAAGCTACTAAGAAGAGGAACACTACACATAATAATAATAATGATAATACTACTAATAACAATACTAATGATACTAATACTAATGTTCATGATAGTAGTACTAACAATAATAACAATAATACTAATACTACTACTACTACTACTAATAATAATGCTAATGATGAGGATAATGATAATAGTAATACGAGGAATACCAATATTAATAATACGTATACTAATAATCATAATAGTAATACTAAACACTAATAGCAATAGTAGCATTAATAATAATACTTATAATACTAGTAGTAGTAGTACATATTAATACTGCAAATGATGACGATAATGATAATAACATGAGTACTATTACGAATACGAATGAGACTAATAATATTACTAACAATAATACGAATAATAATCATACTATTAATACTAATAGTACTATTACTGATACTAATACGACTACTCATAATAATCCTAATAATAATACTGATAATAATACTAATAATACTACTCATATTCCTAATACGATTAATAGTACTACGAATAATACTGCTAATATTAATAGTAATAATAATAGTAATACTACTACTACTACTGCTACTACTACTTCTAATGATAATACTACTAATAGTAATAATGATAATAATAATACTAATAATAATAAGAATAGTAATGATAATCATACTAATAATGATGATAATACTAATACTAATACTAATAATAATACTAATAATAGTAATAGTAATAATAAGAATAATAATGATAATAATAATAATAATAATGAAAATACTAATAATAATACTCATACTAATAATAACAACACTAATATTATTAACACTAATAATAACACCAAGAAGAAGAGGAGGAGGAGGACGAACAGGAGGAGGAACAGGAGGAGACAGGGGGGGGGATGAGAAGGAACAGGAGGAGGAGGAGGAGGAACATGAGGAGGGAGCAGACGGAGGAGGAGGAGGCGGAGGAGGAGGAGGAGGCGAAGGCGGAGGTGGAGGAAGAAACCGGGAGGAGCGGAAAGAGGGAAGGAGGAGGGAGGATGAGGGGAGGAGGAGGAAGAGGAGGAGGACGGAGGAGGAAGGAGACACGGAGGAGACACGGAGGAGGACAGGAGGAGATGGAGGAGGATGGGGAGGAGGAGGGGAGGAGGAGGAGGAGGAGGGAGAGGAGGAGGAGGAGGAGGCGGAAAGAGAAGGAGGAGGACGATGAGAAGGAGGAGGACGGTCAGGTAGGAGGAGGAGGAGGAGGGGGAGGAGGGAGGGAAGAGGAGAAGGAGGAGGAGGAGGAGGAGGAGGAGGGAGGCAGAGGAGGAGGAGGAGGAAGAGGAGGAGGAGGAGGCGGAGGAGAAGGAGGAGTAGGACCAGGAGGAGGAACAGGAGGTGAAACAGGAGGAGGAACAGGGGGAGGCGTGGGAGGAGGAACAGGAGGAGGAACAGGAGGAGGAGGAGGACAAGGAGGAGGAGGACGAGAATGAGGATGCGGGTGAGGATGAGGCGATGGAGGAGGAGGAGGAGGGAGGATGAGGAGGAGGCTGAGGAGGAGCAAGAGGAGGAGGAGGAACAGGAGGAGGAGGCGGACAAGGAGGATGTGGAGGAGGAGGAGGAGGAGGAGGGGGAAGAGGGAGGAGGAGAAGGAGAAGGAGGTGGACACGGAGGATGACACGGAGGATATGGAGGAGGAGGAGGTGGAGGAGGAGAAGTAGGAGGAGGAGGAACATGAGGAGGCCCGTTTGGAGGAACAGGGTGGTGATGTTGCAGATGACGATGATGCTGATGATGCTGATGCGGCTGATGATGATGATGCTGATGATGGTGATGATGATGATGATGATGATGATGATGATGATGATGATGCTGATGCTGATGCTGATGCTGATGCTGATGCTGGTGCTGATGATGCTGCTGATGATGAGGATAATGATGACGCTGCTGATGATGATGCTGATGATCATGATGCTGACGGGTTTGATGATGATGATGACGAGGAGGAGGAGAGAGGAGGAGCAGGAGGAGGAGGTGGATGAGGAGGAGGAGGAACAGTGGCGGAGAGGTAGGAGGAGGAGGAGGCTGCGGAGGATGATGATGAGCAACAGGGGGAAGAAGAGAGGAGGAGAAGGTGGATGCGGACGACGACTACTCATAATAGTCATACGCGTACGAAAATGATTTCAATAGCCAGAAGAAGACTATACGACGAATAATAACAGTACGAATAAAGAATACTACCATTGCGAATCATACGAAGCACGTGCGCGACTAATTTTACGACTAATACTACTAATATTCAGACTAATGATCATATCAAACGGCTAATAATAGTACTATTAGTAGTATTTTTCGGCTATGTGTACTATGGGTTTAAATCTAATAGTATGCACTACTGCTACTACTACTACTACTACTACTACTCCTACTCCTACTCCTACTCCTACTCCTACTCCTCCTCCTACCACTACTACTACTACTACTACTACGGCTACTACTACTACTACTACTACTACTACTACTACTACTACCACCACCACTACCACTACCACTACCACTACTACTACTACTACTACTACTACTACTGCTAACTATATACTACGTACTAATACTACTACGGCACTACTACTGATACACTACTACTACTACATTACTATACTACTACACTAATACTACTTACTTACTTACTACAACTACTAACTACAAATACTAATACTACTACTACTACTGTACTGCTACTCTGCTGCTGCTGCTGCTACGACACGACTTGACGACTACGACTACGATACGACTACGACTAAAGGGACTACGACTAAGACGACTACTACTACTACTACTACTACTCCTACTCGACTCCTACTATACTACTGCTACCGCTGCTTGCGGCTGCTACTAATACTATTAATACTCACTACTATTACTATACTACTACTACTTATACTACTACACTACTAATACTACTACTACTACTACTACTACTACTAATACTACTACTACTACTACTACTACATATTACTCTTACTACTACTACTACTACTACTACTACTACTACTACTACTACTACTACTACTACTACTACTGCTGCTACTACTACTACTACTACTACTAAGAAGACAACAACGACTACCATTAAGGCACATTCTAATCTAATACCCTCACTAATTCAAGACAAGGAAGAGGAGGAGGAGGCGGAGGCGGAGGAGGACGAAGACGACGAGCAGGAGGATATGGATGAGGAGATGGAGGAGGATATGGAGGAGGAGACGGAGGAGGAGATGGAGGAGGAGGCGGAGGAGGATGGGGAGGAGGATGATGCTGATGCTGCTGATGATGAGGAGGAGGATGAGGGAGAGGTGGAGGAAGAGACGGACGGGGATGACTATGCGCCATGTATTGGCATGGCCCGCAGCGTCAGGGCGTCCTCCTCCGCCCCCCCCGCCTCTCTTCCTGGCCCTCCTTATCCTCCACCCTGTTACTGCTTCTCCTCTTTTCCTGCCCCTCCCCTTCTTCTCCTCCTCTTCCTCCTTCTCTGCCTCCCTGCTCCTCCACCTTTTCCCCGTCCTTCTCCTCCTCTTTCCCTGCTTCTCCTCCTTCCTCCCTTCTCCTCCTCCTCCCTCCTGCTCGTCCCTTCTCGCTTCCCTCCACCTCCTCCTCCTCCTCCTCTTCCTCCTCCCTCCTCTTTCTCCTCCTCCTCCTTCTCCTTTTGCTCCTCCTTCTCCAGCCAAACGGCCGCATGGTCGACTGTGGACTTGCCACTGGAAGGTCCTGCAAGCGATGTGAAAATGCGCACGAGTGCGACTTGCACAACGCATGGCTGTGTCCAGAGAAACTGAAGTTCAGTACAATGTCAGACGTTGTTGTCAGCAGAGCCGAGGAGGACTGTCATACGATTCCGAGCTTTTGGTTCAGAGGAGTGGAGCCACAATCTTGGACCGCCGTGATCCTATCCTCAGATTCGGCGGATGTTCGCAGGCTCGGGGAAGACTTCGGGAGCGCAGTTGTCGGGGACTCTGCCTTCGGGGGTGGGGACGCGAGCGGAGGGCAGGACACCCAGGATCCTGCTTTGTGGCGTGCTGCTTGATCCTGGAGTGCCGTCAGGGGGCTACTCGAGGGCGGGTGCTAACCCCATACCCACGATAATAATGTACCCCCCTATACACATAAGAGTTGATTATCCACGGCCAATAAGAGTTTGGTCGGGGGCGCGGGGGCGCGGAGGCCGAACTTCATTATCACCTGAAAAGTTCGCCATCGAGGTTATTTCCTTCTTATGCTGAGATAGCAACATGAAGCGAAGCGAACACGTTTTTTCAGAATGTCTCACGCGAAACCAACAATTGTGGGAGACAGTCTCAAACGAAACGATCAATGTTTCAATGATGTCTCAAGCGGAACCAGCAATTCTTCGAGGATGCCTCAAGCGAAACGAAAAACTTGTCGATGATGTCCCAAGCGAAACAAGCATGTACTCGAGGATGTGTCAAGCGAAACAAGCATACACTGAAGGGCGTCTCAAGCGAAACAGTACGTTTCTAAAGGATGTCTCCTTCTCCTCTCCTGCTCATCCTCTTCCTCCTCCCCCTGGCGCCCTGCACTTGTTTATCGCTGTGGTTGATTATCTTGGGAGAACTGGCAGGTGAGCCACCCTACACGAGCAGATGAAAATCTCAATTCCCATTAAGCGTTTACAAATAAAATCTACTAAGTTTTGAACATTGGATTTTTTCTTCCTCCTCATCTTCCTCTCCTCTCTCTCTCTCCGTCTCTCTCTCTATATATATTCTCTTTCTTTATCAACCTCTTTCTCTCTTTCTCTCTGTCTCTCTATCTGTCCTCTGTCTCTCTTTCTCTTTCTCTTTCTTTCTCTCTCTTTCAACCTTTCTCCTTCTTTCCGTGCCCCCCCTGAACTTTTTTATCGTTGTGGTCGACTATCCTGGGAAAACGAGGCAGATGAGCTACCCTACACGAGCAGATGAACGTCTTAATTTCCGTTAAGCGCTTACACATAAAATCTATTTGGTTTCGTTTGGACGGTCCTCGACGAGCACGCTTGTCGAGGACCGTCCAAACGAAACAAACACGTCTTGTGAAGATGTCTCAAGCGAAACGAGCAGTGAAAAGGAACTCTCAAGCGAAGCAAAGACATATTTCGAGGATGTCTCAAGCGAAACGAGAGATTCGTCGAGGATGTCTCAAGCGAGACAACCATTGTTGAGGATGTCTCAGAGAGGACAAAAAGCCAAGGATATCTCAAGATATCCTCGGCTTTGGCTCCTCTGTTAACATCTTTATGCTGGCCTCTGGTGGATACTTTTATTATCGCACCGTAACCGCCGAACTTTATTCTCCCAGGGTGTTTATTATCGGCTGTTTGGGGTTATCGGGTAGAAGATCTCCGAGCCCATGCTGTAGCGTTCGGCAACATCCCAGGTTGAAGGCAGTCAGTGAACATGGGAGGTGCCCTCAGTTTCCTGGAACTCTTAAAGAATGTGTTTCCTTCGGAGCGCCTATTTTGTCACTGATTCCCCTGATGTTGTCAACAACTTCGCTAATGTGCAGAACGGGTTGAATCCTGAGTATCATTCGGGTGTCTGGCAGGACATCAGGGGCGTGCTCCAGGCCAATCAGTCTAGGGGGGTTGTCCTAGTCAAGGTAGAGAGTCATCGGAAGAGTAGCAGCGTCAGTGGACAAGGCTCGGACCAGCTCCATTTCTCGGTCAACGAGATAGCTGACAGTGTTGCCAGTTCGTGGGCTAGTCGCCTCAGGGCTAATGAGACCGAGAGGGTCTGTCACTTTCATGCCCAGGCCATCTCGCCTCAGGTTAGGCAGCACCTTGGGCAATCCCTCATGGCTCGTGTAGAGGCCGAAGGAGACAGAGTTCCGAAGCCGAATAACTAGCCAGACAAGCTCATGATACGACGATCTAGATTTTGCTCACGGCCCACTCTCCAGACCAGAGTAGGCTCAGAATTAGTTGCAGTGTCTGTGGGGGCTCATCTCCTAGGCATCTCATGAACATTTTTTTCTACATATTCCTTGCCACGCGAGCATGTTCAATGGGTTCTTGATGATCCCACAGGCTCCGAGAGTCAGTGATCAGTTGCTCTATTCTTCCCACACGCTCGGTTGAGCAGTGTGGGAGCACAACATATTTGAAACAGCGTGTTCTACCGCTGCTGGCGGAAAACCGGCCGGGGGGTCACTACCGGTTCGAACCCCCCGCCCTCGAACCCCTCCCCTCCCCCCCCCAGTCCATCATGAAAGGGGGGGGGTCACTACCAGTTCGAACCCCCCCCCTTCGAAAACTGGGGGGGTTCGCTACCGGTTCGAACCCCCCCTCCTCGAAAACCGGGGGGGGGTGCGGACAGTGGTGGGGACGGTGGTGGTGGGGACAGTGGTGAGGGGACAGCGGGACAGTGGTGGGGACAGTGGGACTTTGGTGGGGACGGTAGTGGTGGGGACAGTGGTGAGGACAATGGTGGGAACAGTGGGGATAGTGGGAC
>CAUYUJ010016338.1:253077-275577 GCA_963575745.1 Prorocentrum cordatum | reverse complement strand
AGTCCGATTTCCCTGCTTTCCGGTGAACGCCTGTGCGAGTGAGAGGTCGAGCGTGGTTTGAGTTGTTTGCCGACTTTTGTTCTTTTGTATTTGACTTTTTGATTTCTTTTTTTTTTTTTATTATTATTTTTTTTGTGATGTTTTTTTTTTTCCGTATGTTTTGATGTGTGTGTTTTTCTCTGGTTTGGTATTTGGATTTTGGTTTTCTTTTTGAGTTATTTCTGTGCTTGATATCCCTCGAAGATAACAAATATTGCACGGACGTGCATTTTCGGCGCTCCGCGCGCATTTCTTGGATTGGCGCTGGGCCCATCTGGGGGCGCCTCTGGTTCCACCCCTGGCGCGCTCCGCGCGCCAGGGAGGGGGGTCCAGCGCAGATCCACGAAATCCGAGCGGACCTTTCTAAAGCCTGTGTTTATGCAGTTTTTTCTCCCTTTGAATCTACAGCTCCAGGTAATCTCCCCGCGCTTGGGGACGTCCATGTGGGAGCACTGTGGCTGGGACCCTCTGCGGTCCTCCTGGGGCTTCCTTGAGGCTCTCTTCGGGCCGCTCGGGCCTGATTGGGGGCCGCTTGGGGGGCCACCTCGGGGATCTCTTGGGCCGTCTTGGTGCCGTCTTAGGGTGCCCTCGGGCTGCCTGGCGCCTTCAGAGATTGTATTGGGGGCCTACCTGAATAGGAGGAGGAGGAGGAGGAGGAGGAGGAGGAGGAGGAGGAGGAGGAGGAGGAGGAGGAGGAGGAGGAGGAGGATTCTGAGACGATGCGCTTCCTTACGGGGTGGAAGGTCCCCTGGTGGATGGCCTTGTCGGGGCATCCACCTCTGCGGGCCAAACGGCCCGCAGCGAACGTCGGGGCGCTCCTGCTTTGGGCGCGATGCACCCGCGGGGGCTCTACTTCCAATGTCGCGGAGAAGTTGCGGCGCACACATTGGATGGCACATGCGCGGGCCCTGAGGTCCGTGACCCGCCGTCGTCGGCGCCTGCCGTGTTCCTGTCTATGGCCGGGGCAGTTCGGTGGCGGCTTGCGCCGCCGTGTGCGCCTCAGCAAAGCCTAGAAACTGCGGGAAGGGACGGGAGGTAGATGCCGCCGTGCTCTTGCTCATGGCAGGGGTAGCTCGTTGGCAACTTACGCTGCCATGCGCGTCTCGGCGCAATCTGGAAAGCGGCAGAAAGGATCGGACTGGGGTGTTGCTGAGATCCTGCTCGTGGCAAGGACTGCTCGGCGGCGGCAAGCGCCACCGTGCGCGTCTCGGCGCAACCTAGAAGGGGCGAGAAAAGGGTAGGACGGATGGGAGGTGCTGCCGCTTACCTGCTCATGGCAGGGGGCAAGTCAGTGGCGGCTTTCGCCACTGTGTTCGTTCGCCTCGGCGCAACCTAGAAGCACGAGCGGGGATGGGATGGGTGATGCTGCCGTGCCCCTGCTCATTGCAGGGGCAGCTCGATATCGGCTAACACCGCCGTGTAGTTTTGATCCAGAACGAGGCCGCCCAGAAAAGAAGGCCCCGGACGTGAGTCCAGGGACACCCCCCCAGGGGGAGTCCACGGGCAGCCCGAGGGGGGGTCCCTGGACTCATCTCGGGGCCGTTTTCAGCCGCTTCGCCTCGGATGCTGGTCAGGTCGAGGGAACAAAAGCCGTTTTCAGGCCGCCCACGGCGTCTTTCAGGCAGTCTAAAAGCAGTCTTGGGCGGTCTTCGGAGCCTCTACGGCCGTCTTGGGGCAGAGTTCGGCCGAATTGGGCGTCCGGTGGCAATGGCAGTTATTTTCGCTTTCGTGGTGCCCGCTTGTAGTGCACAGCGCTGCCTGCTCGCTGGGCAGGCTTGCCTACGCCACGCCGACCGCCGAAGCGGCGTGAAGTGCCTCTATGACGGCCACCCAGATCCTCCCCCGGCCCCGTCCATCCCCCATGTCTGGTACACAGCGGAAAAGCGGTGGGAGGGCGGAAGGCACCGTACTACGAACGCAGCAGGTCGGAAAGGGACAAGTGCTCCTCCATGCGCTTCGCCGGCTCTTTCTTGAAGTCAGGGTGCTGGCCCTTCGAGAATCTGTCCCAGGAATATTTCGCCCCGTTGGAGGTGAAGCCGAGCTTGCGCTCATCCTTGAGCTTCCTGAGGTTCACGGATTCAGAGTATGCCCCGCAGGTGCTGCATAGGAGAAAGAGCGTGTTCTACCGCTGCTGGCGGAAAATCGGGGGTGGTCACTGGGAATTCCCAACCCGTCCCCCCACCCCCTTCGAAGACCCGAGGGGGTCACTACTGGTTCGAACGCCCCCCTTTACCCCGTCCCCCAGGCCATCATGAAAAGGGGGGGTCACTACCGGTTCGACCCCCCCTCGCTCCCGCTCCTCGGGACAGCGGGACAGTGGTGGGGACACTGGAACAGTGGTGGGGACGGTGGTGGTGGGGACAGTGGTGTGGCGACAGTGGGTCAGTAGTGGGGACAGGGGGGACAGTGGGACAGTGGTGGGGACGGTGGTGGTGGGGACAGCGGCGAGGGGACTGGGACAGTGGTGGGGACTGGGGACAGTGGGACAGTGGTGGCGACGGTAATGGTGGGGACAGTGGTGAGACGGTGGTGAGGACGGTAGTGGGACAATGGGACAGTGGTAGAGTGGGGAGAGTGGTGGGGACAGTGGGGACGGTGGGGCAGTGGTGGGGACAGTGGGGACAGTGGGACAGTACAGTGGGACAGCGGTGGGGAGAGTGGCGACAGTGGGACAGTGGCGGGGACAGTGGGACAGTGGGACAGTGGTGGGGAAGTGGGGACAATGGGGAGAGTGGGACCGTGGTTGGGGGCAGTGGTTGGGACAGGGGGGACAGCGAGACATTGGTTGGGGCACTCACTGGCGGGGACAGTGGGGACAATGGTGGGAATAGTGGGGACAATGAGACAGTGGTGGGGACAGTGGGGACAGTGGGACTGGCGGGGACGGTGGTGGTAGGGACAAGTATGTGCCTGGAGTGGGGAGAGTTGTGGGGAGAGTGGGGACAGTGGGACAGTGGTGGTGGTGGGGACAGTGGTGAGGGCGGTGGTGAGGACGGTGGTGGGACAATGGGACAGCTCAGTGGGACAGCGGCGGGAACAGTGGGGACAGTGGGACAGTGGCGGGGACAGTGGGGACAGTGGGACAGTGGCGGGGACAGTTGGGACAGTGGGGACAGTGGCGAGAGTGGGACCGTGGAGAGAACAGTGGTGTGGACTGGGAACAGTGGGGACAGTGCGACAGTGGTGGGGGCACTGATGGGGACACTGGGGACAATGGTGGAAGCCCTGATCCCAAGACGGGGTCCCTCTAATGCCCAACCCTGCATGAAGGTGTTGTCTGGCCGCTATCCTTTCCCAGGGGGTAGAGGATGACTTCGCGACGCCGAGGGAATTGGAGTAAATGGAGGTGGCGCGCGGGAGGTGCTCCATGACCGCGAGCAGTGCAATGTGTTCGGCAGCAGGGGAGGTCAGCGGGTAGGCCGCCCCGACGGCCCTCCAGAGCGCAGCGTGCAAGTCCCCTGCCGGGGTGATCTTAACTACTGCCCACCCGGCCGCGTGAAACAGACGGAGGCCACCCTTGAAACAGGACCCGTCTGTGAAGATGACGCCCTCGAAAGCACGTTCGACCGGGCAGAGATCGTCTCGGCACCATTGTTGGTATGGGTTGGTCCCTGAGCCTGGTGGCGGCACCGTCACTGCCTCGGGGAACACCAGAAAACTGCACACCAGAGGGAAGTTCCGGTGCCTGTTGGCGAGGATGGTGAGATCACCTGCTTGGAGCATTTGTCCCCTCAGAGGTGCTGTGCTGGGGCAGTGGTGGAGACGGTGGGAGATGCTATCCGACGGCCCCCCGCATATGCAGGCGGAGTCCACTGGATAGCCCGCGCAGCGCAGCTGGTGGTGCGTCTACACAGAATGGCACAAGAAAGATGAGATGAGGCCTTGTTCGTGACGGGACAAGCTGCGCTCTCTGATGAGTTGCCTGGCCACTGTCAGATCTAGCGCGGTGCCCCGCGGCAGGCCCTTCCTGCAATCGCGGTCGGCGAGCGTCTGGAGGAGGAGGAGGAGGAGGAGGAGGGCCGTCTTGAGGCCCTCTCGGGGCGTATGAGATGTTCTGAAGCCCGACGAGCTCTCGAGCCTCGACCCTCGATCTTCAATTCTTGAGACCAGCATCGTTGCAACGTCATGCAGCGCACGGTCGCGGGTCGCATCCTCGCAGGATCTGCTGTAGACGGGCAGCTCGGGGAGCGGGTCGCCCCACAAATGAGGCGGACGTGCAAAGACTATTAATTACACGTGCGTCAAGTAAACGTCACGCTCGCCATCGGGGCGCACAATTCAAGTACTTCTCCTCAGGAGTCGACTAACATGTTGTTTTGGCAATCTCGTGGATGTTTTTTTTTTTTTTTTTTTTTTTTTTTTTTTTTTTTTTTTTTTTTTTTTTTTTTTTTTTTTTTTTTTTTTTTTTTTTTTTTTTTTTTTTTTGTTTTTTTGTTTTTTGTTTATATTATATAACGTTTTCGGTATGTTCTCGTTCTGGGGGCTATCGCTGGCCAATCACGACTTTGCCTTTGCGACAAAAGACTGCTTTGGGCCATCGGTCGGACTGCTTGCGCTGCAAAACGCCACGACACGCACGAACACAATACCAGAACGCGAACCACTGTTTTGGTAGACCCCCCCAGCCCCCGACGTCGCGATTTTTGACAACGTCGGCCCCCAGAGGTCTGCACCCCTTCCCCAGGACCAGTTTTTCATGCTGAGTCGTTTGTTGACGGCCCCGAAGTCCGGTAAGGGTCCCCAGAGGCCGAAAACAGCGAAAAACACCTCCCAATGTGACTCTTTCACAGCGCGACGGGGGTCTGGGTCTGCACGTCCTCGAGAGCCAGGCAGAGTACCGACAACGCAAGCACAGCTTGAGAGCTCTGCGGTCTCATCGAGCCTCCCGCCGCGGGGAGGCCGCGGCAGCCTGGCCGTGAGCGGGCCCCGGCGCGCTCGGCCCCAGGCCTGCGGGCGTCATCGAGGGCCTCTATGCCGCCGGGGAGCTCGCGGGCGGCGTGCACGGCAACAACCGCCTGGGTGCGCCCCGCCCCTCTCCCTCCCTCCCGCCCCGTCCCGCGGTCTTCCACGGAGGGTCTCGCTGGACCCTGCCCTCATCGCGCCGTGAAAGACTCATGACGGGAGGTGTTTCTCGCCACCTGCGGCAAAGAGGGGGGTGATGACTGGGGTGGGGATATCATGGCGTGGGCCATGATATTTCCTCAGATTTCATGGCGCCTTTGCTTATTGAATCGCTTCGCTCATTCCGCCGGCCCATTTCGCATGACTGAGCCTCTTGGGGCCGCTGGGGGGCCTCTTCAGCGTCGCTTGGGGGCCTCCTGAGGGCCTCTTGGGTTGGGGGCTTTTGGGGCCTCTCAGGGGCCTCTTGAGGCCTCCTGGGGGCTTCTTAAGGCCGAGGGCTCGAAGTTTTGTTTTGTGTTCCCCCTTTGGGGCATCGCTTGGGGCCCTCTTGGCCCCCTCTTGGGCCGTCTTGGATGCTCTTGGGGCGATCTTGGGGGCCTCTTGGGCCGTCTTGGGGCGTCGGGAAGCCGAAAAGATGGACACGCCAAAATCTGCCCCAAACCTTGAGAAAAGTAATGAGTTTTGCCTCTTGGGGCACTGGGGAGTGCTCTTGGAGGCCTCTTGGGGCGTCTGGGGGCCATCTTGGCCGTCTTGGAACGATCGTGTGGCATCTCGGAGCACTCTTGAACCATCTTGGAGGGCTCTTGGCGGCCTCGTGGCCCTTCTTGGGGCTCTCTGGAGGGCCACGGGGGCGGCGCCCAGGAGGAAAACCATCTCTGACCCGACCCTGCCGGGGATCGCCCAGGGTACTTTTCGTCCGGGGACCCCCAGGGGCCGCCCCGCGCGCGCGAAGTATTATTATTATTTAGCAGTTACCGGAGATCTTAGCACGCCTCTGGCCCGTTGGGCCGGCGAATTTCATTACGTCCCTGCGCCCCCCCTGTGCGCGGCGCTGGCCATGATTTGCGCCCCCCACCTCTTGGACGCCCCTCTCTTGGCCGCCCCCGAGTTTCGCTATTTTCCGCCTCCGGGGGCTCTTACAGGGCCTCGGGACCGTCAACAAGACGACTCGGGATGAGACACTTGCCCCAGGGAAGGGGTCCAGGCCTCTGGGGGTCGACGTTGTGAACAAGTCACGGCGTCGGGGGTCTGGGATTGTCCTGGGCTGTCTTGCGCCGTCTTGGAGGCCATTCTTGGGGCTCTCCTGGGCTGTCCTTGTGCCACCCTGGAGGCCGTTTAGGCTCAAAGCGTGGGGGGGGGGTCGTCCAGACCCGGGGAGGGACCTCCTCTTCCCTAGAGCGGGTCAGCCCCTCCAGTCGGCCTGCGGCCACTGAGCCGGCGCGTGCGGCCTTCGCGCTGGCCTCGGCAAGGCGCGACCAGGCAATGGGGGTGCTCACGATGGCCGCCGAGATGGCACGCGATGGGTCAAGAGGGCCCAAAAGACAGCATCCACCAGTTCCCTCAGACGCCTCCAGACTGCACAAGACGGCCCACGGGGCACCCAACATCGCCTCAACGTTGCCCCCGAGGCTTACACAGAGGCCCACTGTGGGCCCACAGGCCCCCAAGAGGCCCCCAAGAGAGCCTCAACGGGGCCCCAAGAGACTCTCACACCGAGCGAGGCGCTAGAAGACCAGGCAGACTTGGAAAATAGAGATCCCCGTTGAGGTGCGACAAAGAAGTCTCAATGCAATGGCCCACGGAATCATTCGATCGAGGGGTGCTGCATGGATCCCCAGTCCCAAAAGTGTGCAAGCATTTTGACCACGAGCACAGAAAACTCATAGCCACAATATTGAAACTACATTTGGTCGGGGACTTCACGGGCGAGCAACTCCGGAGGACACGAAACAGGGAGATCTCGGAGACCATTGACCGGCCATGGTCCCACATCTTTCTTATATCGGCTATTTCTTGGTTGAGCCATGTTCGGAGACACGGAGATTCGATAGCTGCGCATGCCTGGAGAGAAACCAATTTGGAATGGCTGCAGACAGTGCGAGCAATCGCACAGAGCAAGGGGACAAGATGGAGAAGGGTTGATCTCAGGGCTTCCGCTGGGCGGCCTTGGAGATGGGACGAGGGCGGCTGGTCTTGGAAAGTGAGCCCAAAAGGAGCCAGGGATAAACGAGGGATCAGCGACCTTGCCCAAAAGTTGTATCGGCACCTCAGAGGTGAGGAATTGTGAATTCATCATTGCTTCGTTGTAGGTCAGTTTTGCGATGAGTCTGCGGGGGCCCGCTTCTAACAGCGAGGAGAAAAAGAGGGCTCCAAGCAACTCCAAATTTTGAAAAGGCCAACAGTGTCCAACGTCCTCGGTGTCCAACGGGCCCCAACAGTGCCCCAGGACGACTCAAGGGGCCCCAGAGGCCCCCACGAGGCCTTTGATGGGCCCCCCCGCAGGGCCCCCCAAAGAGACAACACGAGGCCTTCCATGCCACACATCGGCAATACATCCATCCTGGAAGGCATTCAGACACCTTCGCGTGGCTAGGCTAGGGGTGAAGTCTTGCGACGTAGCCATCCCCTCACAACGCGGGCGAACCCCTCCAGTTGTCAGGATTCGCAGGGGCGGCGTGGGATGGGCCCTGGTCGCCAAGACGACAAGGCAAAACAAGACCATACAAGGCCAGACAAGACAAGACCATACATGACAGTCTCCGAGCGGGTCCAAGATGGCCGTGAGATGCCCCAAAGAGAACCCCCGAGGGTCCAAACCTTTGGACGCAGCCTGCCTGGGTTTGCCCATGGGCCAACACCCCGGGACGGGGTGCCCACGACAGAGCCATGCGTGGGTTTGCCCTGGGGCAGGGACCCTGGGAAAGGGTGTCCTCGGACAGAGCTCTGCGTGGGTTTGCCCTCGGGCACGGCCACGGATTTTGGCCTCGAGCGCGAGCCTGGTGCAATTTAGAACGAATTCTGGCCTCGGCAGCGCGAATCAGATGTAATATATTTGGGATTATGATGTAAATTGCAACGGGTTCTGGACTCCAGAGCGCGCACATGCAATACTGTGCAAGGGATTCTGGTTTCGGGAGCACGAATCAGGTGCCATTTACTACGCGTTCTAGTTTCCAGAGCGCGAGCCTGGCGTAACTTGCAACGGATTCTGGCCTCGGGATCGCGATTCGCTCGTAATTTACAAAAGGGTTCTGGCTTCGGCCGCGCGAATCTTAAATTTACAAGGGATTCGGATTTCGGGGGCGCGAGCCTTATCTGTTTTTGCGTGTCCTTCTGCCCTCCAGGTATTTCTGAGAGCCCCAGGGTGGGATGGTAAAAGGCTGGTTTTCGGTTTCCCAATTCGCGCGGACAACAGCAATCGGCAGTAGGAAGCAGAGAGTAGCACGATAACATGTGGAGGGTGCAGGAAACCTCAGCCGCGCATCCTGCTGGCCCCGCAAGGGGGCTGGCCGATCTTCAATGCGGGAAGTGTCCTTTTGGATTTGCTAACATCGCAACCTCTGGGGCTTCAGCGCCGCGGATCAAACATGGCTATTGCGCCCTGAAGATCCTAGATCGTGCCAGAATACTACTCCTGGGAGTTTAACACCGCGAATCAACGTGACAGTTGTGCCGTGACAGTCCTGACTCGTGCCATAAAGCCTCTCTGGGGAAGTCAACCACGCGAATCCGTGAAACTATTACAACATTTTAGGACCAATGTGCGCGGCGCCAGGGTGAGAGCCACATCTTGGACAAGGACCCTGCCTCCATCCTTGAATATGTTACAAACCTCAAGACGAATATGCGCGGCGCTAAGTCGAACACTACATGTTGAAAACGGCCTGCCCTCCATCCTTGAAGCTACTGCAAATCTGAAGCTTCAGGACCATGCATGGTTCCAATAAGGATTTATTTGCACTGCGGGAAGAGGCCTGTTGGAAGACAACCGCTTGAAAATGTTCAACCGTGCCAAAGCACCAATCTTGGGACTTCAATGCCGCGAGTCAACATCGCTGTTGCGATCTGACAAACCGAAGTCGTGTCAGAACACCAGTTCTGGGACGTCAGCAGCGCGAATCAACGTCACTGTTGCGACGTGACATTCCTAAATCGTGCCAGAACATCATGTATGGAACGTCAACCATAAGAATCCTTCAAGCTCTTGCACATTGGAAATACGAATGTTAATGGCGCTATCGCGAGAGCCACATTACGACGAACGCGCGCGGCGCTAAGGCGAGAGCCACATTTTGAAAACGGCCCGCCCTCACTTTTAGAACGAATGTGCGCGGCGCTAAGGCGAGAGCCACATTTTGGATTCGTCCCGCCCTCCATTCGTGAAGCTCTTCTGAAATTTTCAGATCGCATGTGCACGGCGCCAAGGCGAGAGCCACATGTTAACAATGGTCCGCCCTCCATCCGCGAAACGGTTGCAAACTTTTAAGACTGATGTGCGCGGCGCTAAGGCGAGAGCCAAACTTTGAACAACTTTTAAGACGAGTGTGCGCGGCGCTGAGACGAGAACCACGTTAAAAAACCGGCCGATCCTTCATCCGCGAAGCTGTTGCAAATTCTCAGCTTCAGGATGGTAAATGATGAGGAAGTCTCAGGTGAAACGCCCGGCCCGCCCTACCGACCCGTCTCGGGGTGCCACAGGGAGGAGTTACTTATAAGAACGAGGGATGGAGGAGGAGGAGGGCCTCCCCTCTCCCCCCCCCCTGACCTCGATCCTTTCCCCCCTCCTCCTCCCTCTTCCTCCCTTCCCTCTTCTCCTTCCTCCTCCTCCTCCTCCTCCTTCCTCCTTCCTTCTCCTCCTTCCTCCTCCTCCTTTTTCCTCCCTCCTTCCTACTGCATTCTCCTCCTTCCTCCTCCTCCTCCTCTCTTCTCCTCCTCCTCTCCTCCTGCCTCACCCTCCTTCCCTCCTCCCTCCTTCCTCCTCCTCCTCCTCCTCTCCTTCCTCCTCCTCCTCCTTTCCTCCCTCCTCCTCCTCCTCCTCCTCCCCTATCTCCTCCTCCTCATCCTCCCCCCCTCCTTCCTCCTCCTTCATCCCTCTCCTCCTCCTCCTCCTCCTCCCCCATCGGAAGGTCAACGACGACGACGTCGACGACGACGTCGTCGACGACGGCCCCGACGACGACGGCGCCGCCGATGGCGCCGCCGACGGGGCGCCGAGGTGGCAACTCGCTGCTGGACTGCGTGGTCTTCGGCCGCGTGCCCGCCGCTCGGGGCGCCCGCGCGCGGGCCCTTCGCCCGGCCCGGGGCACCCGGCCCGGGGCTCGCGTCGATTCCTCCGACTCTCACGGAGCGCGTTCCACGCAAAGTATCTGCTCGCAAACGCCCGAAAAGCACGTGTCCGCTTTGATGTAATGACTCGTCGTGGATCCTCCGCGGGGGGTCCAGGCCACTTGCGAGTAGCTACTTTGCGAGTAGTGGAACGCGCTCGTCGAGACTCGATTCGACTCGAACTCGATGGATCCCGATCCCGACCCGATTCGACGTGGGACTCCGACTGGGGATACGGCTTCTCCCTGGAGGCCTGCGGACCTGCCAGTGCCTGCCGACTCGACTTTTCCCGACTCGGCTGCCGATTTCTGCTGAGCCGATTCTTCATGTCGATCGCCGATTCGACGTATCGTTGAGTCGGGCCTGTCCCTCTACAGGAGGAATATTCCAAAATAGTTAAACAAATGTCGGAGGACGATGTTTTGAGCATTTTTTTTTGTTGTTGTTATTTTGTAGTATTTTGGAGGTCGAAAAATTGATAAACATCCTCTTGTAGGAGGCGCTCCTGCCCACCTGGGGGATCGTTGGCGCGACCTGCGGCGCCGCCCTGGCGCCGTGCTCCTGCGACCAGCTGTGAACCCTACGCAGGCCCCCTCGCGTCGTGGAAAACACACGACGGGCGGTGTCTCGCTCTGTTCGTTCGGCCTCTGGGAGCCCTTGCTGGGCCTTCGGGCCGTCACAAAACGACTCGGGATGAAAACCTTGTCCCGGGGAAGGGGTCCAGACCTCTTGGGGGTCGACGTTGCAAAACGATCACGACGTGGGGAGTGGTCTGGGCACCCCAGCTCGGCCTTTCCCCACTCCCCCCCCCTTTTTCGTTCTGCTTTGTTTTTCTCACAGCGGACGATTTTTGCCCACTTTCGGGCCCCGCGGGACCATCACATGTCGAGCCGGCTAGAGCAATGCCGCATAAGGATGGGGTCCAAGGCTCTGGTCGTGATTTGTCACGGGGCTGGATCTTTTTCGCAAGGTACCGATACCGCTACCCTTGTCTCGTTTTCTCTTCTTTGGGTTTCCTGGGCGGCTCTCGTCGCCACCGCCGGATTCGCTCCGAGATTCTGGCCAGAATGCAGCCCAGGAGAGGTCTGGGGAGCAGCGGTATCCCCACCCGCGTGTCCAATCGACGCTGGCTGGGCTCGCTTGGCTGAAGACATTCTCCAGATGGGCGCCAAACCACCCCAACCCAACCCGAAGGCCCCGATTTGCCCTCCATTTCTAGTGGGGGGGGGGTCGGGGAACACTGAAAAACACATGGAACCCGTACCCCCCCAACCTGAAATTCGGGCAAAATTCGGTTCTTCGGGTTGGGTTGGGGTGGTTGAGTAGGTCGTCACTCCAGATGGGCACCTGCGGTCGATGGCGCGACCTGCGGCGTCGCCCGGCGCCGTGCCTCTGCGACCAGTTGCGAGCCCCGATCTTTTTTTTCTCGCAGCGGGCGTCTTCGCCTGGCTTCGGGCCCCGGAGCCATCGCAGATCGATCCACTCCAGAAGCGGCGCGTCCAGATGGGGTCTGGTACTCCTGAGCGTGATGTTTGACGATGGTCTGATATGTTCCAACGTAGGATCTCAGATAGCCCCTGCGTGCTCAAACGACGCAAGTTCTGCATCGGCGGCGAGCCTGTGGGGGAAGTGAGAAGGGGCGGGCCTTCTCAGAAGGCTCGGAAGTCCCCCAGCCTTCAGACTTCTTCAAAGCCCTCCCCCGAAGACGCAGAGCACCTCCCAGACCCCCGGCGTGGTGAGTTTTCACAACGTCGACCCCCAGAGGTCTGGACCCCTTCCCTGGTTCCCTGGGAGCGGTTTTGCGTGCTGGGCTGTCTTCTGACCGTCCCGAGGCCTGGCAAGGGCCCCCCGAGGTCGAACATAGCGGAAAGCCTCCCGCGGCGACTTTTTTTCACAGCGCGAGGGGGCCTGGGCTCCCGGGAGGCCAGAACGGCTCCGAGAAGCCCCGCCGCCTTCCGAGGAGGCCTTCCCCTCCTCGCTTCCCCTCCTCGCCTTCCCCTCCTCGCTTCCCCCCCCCCTCGCTTCCTCGCCTTCCCCCCCCTCCCTCGCCGCCGACTGCACGGTCCGAGGCGGCCGCCTCCCCTCTCCCTCCCCCCGCGCCGCGGGGGGGCGGGAGGCGGGGAGGCGGCCGTCGGCCGCCCCGCCGACCTCCCCCTCGCTCCCCGGTAGTCCACGGGCACGCGCACGGGAAGGCGCACGGGAAGCTCGCGAGCCACGGGCGAGGGGCGGCCGATGGGCTCGAGCCACGGGCGAGGGGCCACCGATAGGCACAACACACGTAGATGCACACGAACAGGTGCGCAACTCAGCTTTGCAGCGGCCGACCGGCTCGCGCGACCGCCGAGTCCGCGACAAGAAAAAGCCCAATCGACGCCGGCTGGGGTGTCGAGCACCCCCGCTTTGGAATCGGCTGGGGGTCTGAGGTGGCCCAGTGTTGGTTCTGGCAAATAGGAAGGGGGGGGGAGATCGGAGGTTCGGTGTTCGAGCAGTTTTTGTGATTGTCGTTGTTGTTGTTGTTGTTGAACATTATTCCTTCTAAAGAATTATTATTGTTGGGACCCCTGGTGCGCGACCTCTGCGCCGCGCCTAGGCCGCAGCTACATTTTCATCATTTTTTCGCGAAAGCTTCAGAAAAGTGGATGAGCTCCGGATCCGGTTTTTTGTTGACGCTCGTTTTCCCTTGCAAAAAACAATAGAAAATGAAAATTCTTGTTCTTACTTGATCAAATTGCAAGAATCCCTTGCAAAAATAAGGTAAAGTGGACATTCGTGCGCGCAAGACGAAATCCTTCCAAAACCTTAGGTTTCGTAGCGATTTTAACATAAAAACATCAAAAACCCAATGGTTTTCTCAGAAAAAATTGTCAAAATGTCCTTCCGCGCGCTCTTGCGGATTCCTAGGAAACCACCAGATTTTAAACATTTCTGTTAAAAGGGCCTTTGCGAGGAACCTTTTCAGGTGCTTCGACCTTCTGCAACAACGGTTGCGAGCCTACGAGGGCCACCATCCCTTGCAAAAAACGACACGAAGTGCACATGCGCGCGGCCGCCGCGCGCGTGCCGAAATCCTGCCAAACATAATGTGATTTCAATAATTTCAAGATGCGATGTTCCGAAAACATATGCAAACGCAAGACTTTCTCATCCGAAAAATATCAAAATCCACCCGCGGGCTCTTCATGAATCTTTAAAACCCAAGATGGCCCCAAGAGGCGCTCAAGATGGCCACAAGAGGCGCCCATGAGGCCGCAAGAGGCGCCCAAGATGGTCCCAAGAGGCCCCAAGAGGACTCCAAGAGGCCCCCAAGAGGTTCCAAAGAGGCTCCAAGTTGGCTCCAAGAGGCCCCCAAGATGGCCCCAGGAGGCGTCCAAGCGGCTACAAGAGTCCTCCGGGAGGATCCAATAAGCCCCCAAGAGGCCCCAACATGCTTTCAAGAAGCCCCCCAAAGCCTCTCAAGAGGACCCCATGCGGCGCCAGGAGGCTTCCCCCCTTCCCCAAGAGGACCCCCAGCGGCCCCAGGAGGCTTCCCCCCTTCCTCTCACGCTCATATCCGTAGCCATCTCGGATCAAGGTATCGCCTGTGGTCTTGGATCATGGCTTTGACGGCGAAAGACCTTCACGAGCAGTATGGCGCAGAGCTGTCCCGGCCTCCCTTGGCCGACTGCGAGAGTGCGTATTATTTGCATCAGGCGCTCGCGGCAAAGGGTATCAATGCCAGTCACCAGGCGTGCAAGACTTGGTGGGCCAAGTATCGGGTTGTGACTGGCAAGGTCAGTATTTCTAGCGCCAAGGAGCTGGAGGAGCAGCACGGGTCTGCCATCCGCCACCTGGGCATCGAGTATAATACCGCCTACAAATTATGCCGGGCGCTCCGACAGTTGGATCCACCACTGTATGTGCCAGATAGGGTCGCAACGGCGTGGCTACTGCAGTATTCATCGAAAGACACGCTTGTCCAAGTGCAGAACGCTGGCCATCTGGAGAGCTGGTATGGAGAACGCATTCGCAAAGACATGCCCGAGGGGACCACTGACGGGGCCGTCTTGAAGCAGTGGCTCCTTGGACATTTATCTGTATCTGCTAACGCCAGGGTATGCCAGAAGTGGCTCAGCACGGAGTGGGGCGCCAAGGGGGCATTGAACACTGCCCAAGCTGTGGAGGAAAGTATGGGCGAGCGTCTTCGACTCAATCAGTATCGGGAGAGCTTCGCCGACGAGGCCGCTGCGGAGGTCCTCTCGCAGCTTCTCTCGGACTGTATAACATCAGTGTAACACATGTACTTCTGTAATCGCATCCCCACGAATTTGCCCCAAAAATGTGACCAACTATCTTGGCACTGCGTACCATCTCACGTGTACCGTGTACCACATCATATGTAACAGATGTGATCAACCTCTGTGGGTGTGTACCCCGCGCCAGTGTAGTAGCCAGGGTCGTCCGCACGCCACGAAGTGAAGTGTCCCAACGTCATAGGGCGGGAAGCTGGGTGTGGGTGGTCTCGACGAGTCGTTTGGATATTTGGTAGAGCTTGAACGGCCCCCCCACGAAGTGGGGGTATTGGCTGGTGTCGCAAGAAAACCCTGGCACTGGGGAGAACACTGAGCGTTCGGGTAAAATGATTGTTGTTGTTGTTGTTGTTGTTGTTGTTGTTGTTGTTGCTGATGAACCTTAATTACTAAACAGTTATTATTGTTGGACCCCCTATATTCGCCCTGGCGCTCTCGCCGAGGCGCCGGCCGCATTTCCTCTGAAATTGAGGCTCACGCTCAGGCGTTTTGGGGTTCCGCCAAAACCGCCCCCCCAACAACAACAACGCTCCGGCTCGAGACTTCCTCCTTTTTTACTCGGGCTCGGTGCTCTTGCTCGCCGCCGAGGGCGGCTCCCGGGCCGGACGCCCAGGTCGGCGCCCGAGCCGGCGCCCGGGCGCCGGAAAATCGAGTTCCGAAGCGGCGCCGAAAAAAGGCCATTCCAATACACATTTTTCTTTCGAAAATGCTGAATTTCTGCTTCCGGCGCCAGCCGTCCGGGCCGATTCCGGAGCTCGGGCTGGCACCCGGCCCGGCTCCCGGGCCGGACGCCCGGGTCGGCGCCCGAGCCGGCGCCCGGGCGCTAGAAAATCGAGTTTCGAGGCGGCGCCGAAAAAAGGCCATTTCAATACACATTTTTCTTTCGAAAATGCTGAATTTCTGCTTCCGGCGCCCAGGAGGCCGTCCGGGCCGATTCCGGAGCCTGGGCCGGCACCCGGCCCGGCTCCCGGCCCGGCTCCCTGGCCGGACGCCCGGGTCGGCGCCCGAGCCGGCGCCCGGGCGCCGGAAAATCGAGTTCCGAGGCGGCGCCGAAAAAAGGCCATTCCAATACACATTTTTCTTTCGAAAATGCTGAATTTCTGTTTCCGGCGCCCGGGAGTCCGGGCCGATTCCGGAGCTCGGGCCCGCACCCGGCCCGGCTCCCGGGCCTGACGCTCGGGTCGGCGCCCGAGCCGGCGCCCGGGCGCCGGAAAATCGAGTTCCGAGGCGGCGCCGAAAAAAGGCCATTCCAATACACATTTTTCTTTCGAGAATGCTGAATTTATGCTTCCGGCGCCCGGGACGGAGGCCGTCCGGGCCGATTCCGGAGCTCGGGCCGGCACCCGGCCCGGCTCCCGGGCCGGACGCCCGGGTCGGCGCCCGAGCCGGCGCCCGGGCGCCAGAAAATCGAGGTCCGAGGCGGCGCCGAAAAAAGGCCATTCCAATACACATTTTTCTTTCGAAAATGCTGAATTTCTGCTTCCGGCGCCCGGGAAGCCGTCCTGGGCCGATTCTGGAGCGGCTTTGGGCCGGACGCCCGAGCCGGCGCCCGTACGTGGTGCTTCTCTGCTTCTGGCGCCTGCGCAGCTTCCCGAGCCGCTTCTGGAACCATATCTGGGCCGGTCCAGCGATAGGTTTCCTGGATGAGCTAAACCACCCAACTTTTTGAGACATAGGGAGAGAAGACATTAAAGGAGGATCAAAAAGCAACGTCGCTATGAACGCTTGGCTGCCACAAGCCAGTTCTACTTACTTGGACTACTACTACCGTTACCACTACTACTAGTGCTACAGCCGCAACAGCAATATCATCAACTGCTGCTACTACAACTACTCATCCTTCCTCCCCCTCCTCCCCCTCCCTTCTCCTCCTCCCCCTCCCTATCTCTCTCATCTCCCCCTCCTCTTCCTCTTCCTCTCCCTCTGAGATGCGGGGCATGCGCAAGGCGATTGCGACGGCGATGTGCCGTCCGAGCTATGGATGTTGAAGTTCCTCGGAAGAGGTGGTGGCCAAACCTTCTTGGGCGGGATATCTGGGTGAGGGAATATCGGATCCCGCATGCCAGAAAAATCCCCCATGATGGGGTGTGTTATCCAGATGGATGCATGTGTCATGTGGAAGCATGGCGCATGAGGGTAAAATTGTTGTGGAATATTATTACTTCTTTTAAAGAATAATTAATGTTGGGCCCAATGGTGCACGCCCCCCTCGCCGCGCCTAGGCCGCAGCCACATTTTCATCATTTTCGTGAGGAAGTCTCAGGCAAAACGGGGGAGTCCGGATCCGGTTGTTTTGTTGACGCCCGCTTTTCCTGTCAAAAAACAATATAAAATGACATGTCTTGTTCTAACATAGCCAAACTTCAAGAATCCTTTGCAAAAAATGACACGAAGTGCACACTCGCGCGCGCAAGATGAAATCCTTCCAAAACCTTAGTTTTCGTAGCGATTTTAACATAAAAACATAAAAAAACATTTTTTTTTGTTTTCAGAAAAAAAAGCGTTGTCAAATTTCAATCCCGTGTGTGCGCGCGCTTGCGGCTTGAGGAAACCAACACTTTTTCAACATTCTGTCAAACGGGCTCTTGCGAGAGCAATTTTTCACGTGCTTTCGGAACTTCTCCAACAACGGTGCGCACCTGCCAGGGCCATATAAAAAACACCTGTCAAATAATACCATGTGGGACACATTCGTTTTTTCTTCGCGCGCGCACGCCGAAATCTTCAAATATCATTGGGTTTCTTAGGAATTTTAGCACCGCGCAACATAAAATCATACGAATCGCACCGTAGGTTCTCGAAAAACATCTGTACGAATTTTCTAAATTTCTACCCGCGCGCGCTGTCCGAATCCTTAAAAACCAATGGTTTTTTTTTTCAACATTTATGTTATAGAGCTCGCGCGAGCTGTTTTCGCAAGCTCTTTCAACGGCGTTCGCGCGCCTGCCAGGGGCCACAATCCCTTGCAACAAATATCATGCGGGACACATGCGCGCGTCGTCGCGTCGTCGTTGTCGGCATGGTACCACAACAAGTCAGGTACCACACAAGAAACGGAAAAACGTCGGAAAACGGTACAGGTGTCCAGTGTTGGAACAGGGGGAAAAGTCGTATACTAAGCTAGCTTCCACAAAATGTTACCACAACAAGTCACTGTACCCATGCGCCAGTGTAGTAGCCAAGGTCGTCCGCAGGCCACGAAGGGAAGTGTCCGAACGTCATAGGGCGGGAAGCTGGGTGTGGGTGGTGGCGAAGAGTCGTTTGGAAATGTGGTAGAGCTTGAACCGGCCCCCCACAAAGTGGGGGTATTGCCCGCCTCCTATGAAAACCCTGGCACTGGTGAGAACGGAGTGTCCCCACGTGCTAGTAATTGTTGTTGTTGTTGTTGTTGTTGTTGTTGTTGTTCTTGTTCTTGTTCTTGTTGCTGTTATTGTTGTGGTTGTCGTTGTTGCTTCTGTTCTTGTTATTGTTATTGTCGCGGTTGTTGTTGTTGTTGCTGTTCTGGTTTTTGTTTTTGTTATTGTTCTTGTTGTTGTTATTGCTATTGTTATTGTTCTTCTTGTTGTTGTTGTTGTTGTTGTTGTTGTTGTTCGTGTCGTTGTTATTCTTGTTGTTGTTGTTGTTAATGTTGTTGTTGTTGTTGCTGTTGTTGTTGTTGGTGTGATTATTTTTATTGTTATTGATATTGTTGTTGTTATTGTTGTTGTTGTTGTTCGTGTCGTTGTTCTTGTTGTTGTTGTTGTTAAACATTATTACTTCTAAAGAATAATTATTGTTGGGGCCCCTGGTGCGCGGCCCCCCCGCCGCGCCTAGGCCGCAGCCACATTTTCATCATTTTCGTGAGGAAGTCTCAGGCAAAACGGGTTGGTCCGGATCCGGTTGTTTTGTTACGGCCCGCTTTCCCTCGGGATAAAATAAGCTAAAGTGGACATTTCTTGTTCTAACATAACCAAACTTCAAGACTCCCTTGCAAAAAATAAGGTAAAGTGGACATTCGCGCGCGCAAGACGAAATCCTTCCAAAACCTTAGTTTTCGTAACGATTTTAACATAAAAACATTTTTTTTTTTTTAAGCAATGGTTTTTCAAAAAAAAAATGTCAAAATTTCATCCCGCGCGCTTTTGCGGATTCGTAGGAAACCCAACACTTTTTAATCATTTCTGTCAAACGGGCTTTTGCGAGCAACTTTTTCGAACTTCTGCAACAACGGTTGCGCACCTGCCAGGGCCATCATCCCTGTCAAATATTACCATGCGGGACACATTCGTTTTTTCTTCGCGCGCGCACGCCGTCGTCGTCGGCCGCGGGGCCTGAATAGTAGCCACGGTCGTCCGCATGCCACGAAGTGAAGTGTCCGAACGTCATAGGGCGGGAAGCTGGGTGTGGGTGGTGGCGAAGAGTCGTTTGGAAATTGGTAGAGCTTGAACCGGCCCCCCCACAAAGTGGGGGTATTGCCCGCCTCCTATGAAAACCCTGGCACTGGTGAGAACGGAGTGTCCCCACGTGCTAGTAATTGTTATTGTTGTTGCTGTTGTTGTTGGTCTTGTTATTGTTATTGTTCTTGTTGTTGTTGTTGTTGTTGTTTTTGTTGTTGTTGTTGTTCTTGTTGTTGTGATTGTTCTTGTTGTTGTTGTTGTCGTTGTTATTAATGTTGTTATTATTGTTGTTGTTGATGATGATGGTGATGGTGATGATGATGATGATGAACATGATGATGATGATGATTATTATTATGATGATGGTGCTGATGATGATGATGTTGATGATGATGATGATGATCATGATGATGATCATGATGATGATGATGATGATGATGATTATGATGCTGATGATGATGGTGATGGTGATGATGATGATGATGGTGATGATGATGATGATGATGATGATGATTATGATGATGATGATGATGATGATGATGATGATGATGATGATGATGATGATGATGATGATGATGATGATGATGAGGATGATGATGATGAGATGATGATGATGCTGATGATGGCTGCGCTGCTGATGAGATGATGGATGATGATGATGGATGATGATGATGATGATGATGATGATGATGATGATGATGATGATGATGATGATGATGATGATGATGATGATGATGATGATGATGATGATGATGATGATGATGATGATGATGATGATGATGATGATGATGACGACGACTTTTTCGCCCTCTGGGGGCCGTTTGCGGGCCCCGGGACCGTCAAAGACACATCCGGCCGGGGTGAGCAACTGCACCAGCTGGACCCGGGGAGGGGTCCATGGATTGATTTTGAGCGGAGTTGCCCGTAGGCCCCTGGGGGAGCATTTGAGTGAGGAAGGCGGAGGAGGAGGAGGAGGAGGAGGAGGAGGAGGAGGAGGAGGAGGAGGAGGAGAGGAGGAGGAGGAGGAGAGCGATCATGAAGCGGAGGAGGAGGAGTAGGAGGAGGAGGAGGAGGGAGGATGAGGAGGAGGAGGAGGAGGAGGAGGAGGAGGAGGAGGAGGAGGAAGAAGAAGGTGAGGGAGGAGGAGGAGGAGGAGGAGGAGGAAGGAGGAGGAGAGGAGGAGGAGCCTCAGGAGGAGAAGGAGGCCATGATGATAATGATGATGATGATGATGATGATGATGAGATGATGATGATGATGATGATGATGTGATGATATGATGATGGATGATGAGGAGGAGGATGATGATGAGGAGGAGGAGGAGGAGGAGGAGGAGGAGGAGGAGGAGGAGGAGGAGAAGGATGTATACGAATTATAATGCGACTACTACTGATAAAAACAATACGAATGACAATAATAATAGGAGGAGGAGACCGATTTTCTCGGGGCCCATCCAGTTCAGACCCCCTGGCGGCCGGCTCACTTGGCTGAAGACATCCTCAGGATTCCGAAGCCCGGTCGGCTTTTCAGAGATCGGGCCTGCAGGGGTGGGGTTTCGCACGCGGTTGCCCAGCGACGCGGCGGGCGGGGCTCAGATTCGGGTCAGGGGCAGCGTTAGTCCGAAGCCAGGCGAAGGCTGGCAGACCCGTGGCGGCTAAAACGGAGCTCTGGGATATTGTTGTTCTCTTCTGGGGAGCAGCCCGTTTACTATTTAGCGCGCTGAGTTCTATTCCAGGATTTGTTTTTCTCTTCCCAGAACTCGGTCAGCCACGCCGTGGCCAGCCCTCGCCCAGCTTCTGACTTAGGAGGGGGGGGAATGGGCTCGGCGGGCAGTCGATAGCTCTCCGTAGTTTCTCAGCTGGTCTCTGGGCCCCCGGTGATCTCCATCCGCTGCGCCTCGTCGAGGGCGCCCCCGGGGGGGTCGGGCTCCTCCCCGGGAGAGGTTCCGCCGGAGGCCCGCGCTGTGGCCCGAGGGCCAGGGGAGGGGGCAGAAGGCCAGGAGCAACGTTCGGGGGGAATAGACTGAAGTCGGGCATGTCCTCTACAGGAGGAAACTTCAAAAATACGAAAAAATAGTCAGGGGACGAAATTTTGATTATTTTCGTCCAAAATCCCCCCGTAGACAGGCCCGACCTAAGAATAGACTCAGGGGCGGATGCATCGGCCCCCACATCGCCCATGCATCATTCCTAGTTCAGGCGATCGCATACATGGATCAAGGGGGCGTGGATTAGCGACGGGTCCCGTTTCCGTTGGAAATCGCGGATTTCCGCCGCCGAGCGAGGCGACACTGGCCGCATTTTGTGGAGGGTGGATGGTGCCTCCCCCGATCCATGGATTGGGCGACCGCGTGCCAAATCCATGGATCGCTAATCCATGTTTGCGTGCCCCCGAACAGTGGCCCGATCCCCCCACCCCGCCCGAGCCGATTCCAGGTCGATGTTCCCCCTCCCGTGCCCATCTCCTTGTCGTTTCTCCTCATCGGAGGTTCGTGGAGGGAGAGCTATCCCAAGGTTTGGTTAGGGAACGGCATAGATGGGTGCTCACAATTTCTTTCTACCATGGGCCATTCAGAGCCATTTTCCTCTGACCCCCTTTCCCCTACCCCGCCTTCATGTCCCCCCGACAGGCTCTCAAGATGTTTTCCCCAACCCTCCCTTGGTTGGGTTCTCGTTCTGAATCGAGCACTGCTCGCGCAACCTCCTCACCCCCTCCTCCGCCTACCTTTAAGTCGGGCATGTCCTCCTACAGGGGGATTTTGGATGACAAATTAAAAAAGAGTCCAACAAAATACCCCCAAATGGTAATACTAAAAACAGAGTCCCCAGACTATTCCTCCTGTAGAGGGACACGCCCGACTTAAGCCTACCTCCTCCTGCATCTCGTGCGTCCTCTTGCATCTCGTCCGTCCTCTTGGGGGCTGCAGACTGCGCAGCCGTCGCGCGGCGGAGTGCAGGGAGACCTCGCGGGCTCCCCTGGGGGCTGCGAGTTGCGCAGCCGTCGCCCTTTTCGTGGGCTCCTGGAAGGCACGGCGGAGTGCAGGGCAGCGGTGATCCCTTGGAGACCTCGCGGCTCCCTCGGGGGCTGCGAACTGCGCAGCCGCCGTTAGTTTCCGTTGGATCCTGGGAGGCACGACGGAGTACAGGGCAGCGCAGATCCTGCATATCTCGCGATCTGTTCTTGTGCATGGGGCGTGCATGCGAACAGTCGCCTCGCGTGCAGAAGGGGCCAGGTACGCATCGGGTGATCTGTCATCCTGCCATTTTCTCTTCCACATCTGCCGTCATGTGGCCTCGTGACAATCAAACATGGATGCGGGGCGACTGTACTTGCGTTTTCTCCCCCACTTCTGCCTCTGGGGGCCGGTCTCCGGGCTCCCACGGGGCCAGCAGAGACGGAGAGCCCCCCCCGGGAAAGGGTCGAGACCTGCGGGGCTTTGGACGTGCTTTCGCGGAGGTCTCTTAGAGCCATTTTGGGTCTCTCTTGGGGTCCTCGCGGAGCCACTTGGGGCACTCTTGGGGCCCTCTTGGGGTTCTCTTGACCTTGGGGCTCGTTGGGGGGGGGGTCTGGGA
>CAUYUJ010016338.1:249697-252977 GCA_963575745.1 Prorocentrum cordatum | reverse complement strand
TTGTTGAACATTATTCCTTCTAAAGAATTATTATTGTTGGACCCCTGGTGCGCGACCTCTGCGCCGCGCCTAGGCCGCAGCTACATTTTCATCATTTTTTCGCGAAAGCTTCAGAAAAGTGGATGAGCTCCGGATCCGGTTTTTTGTTGACGCTCGTTTTACCTTGCAAAAAACAATAGAAAATGAAAATTCTTGTTCTTACTTGATCAAATTGCAAGAATCCCTTGCAAAAAATAAGGTAAAGTGGACATTCGTGCGCGCAAGACGAAATCCTTCCAAAACCTTAGGTTTCGTAGCGATTTTAACATAAAAACATCAAAAACCCAATGGTTTTCTCAGAAAAATTGTCAAAATGTCCTTCCGCGCGCTCTTGCGGATTCCTAGGAAACCCGCCAGATTTTAAACATTTCTGTTAAAAGGGCCTTTGCGAGGAACCTTTTCAGGTGCTTCGACCTTCTGCAACAACGGTTGCGAGCCTACGAGGGCCACCATCCCTTGCAAAAAATGACACGACGTGCACATGCGCGCGGCCGCCGCGCGCGCGTGCCGACATCCTGCCAAACATAATGTGATTTCAATAATTTCAAGATGCGATGTTCAGAGAACATATGAAAACGCAAGACTTTCTCATCCGAAAAATATCAAAATCCACACGCGGGCTCTTGATGAATCTTTAAAACCCAAGATGGCCCCCAAGATGGCCCCAAGAGGCGCCCATGAGGCCGCAAGAGGCGCCCAAGATGGTCCCAAGAGGCCCCAAGAGGATTCCAAGAGGCCCCCAAGAGGTTCCAAAGAGGCTCCAAGTTGGCTCCAAGAGGCCCCCAAGATGGCCCCAGGAGGCGTCCAAGCGGCTCCAAGAGTCCTCCGGGAGGATCCAATAAGCCCCCAAGAGGCCCCAACATGCTTTCAAGAAGCCCCCCCAAGCCTCTCAAGAGGACCCCATGCGGCGCCAGGAGGCTTCCCCCCTTCCCCAAGAGGACCCCCAGCGGCCCCAGGAGGCTTCCCCCCTTCCTCTCACGCTCATATCCGTAGCCATCTCGGATCCAGGTATCGCCTGTGTTCTTGGATCATGGCTTTGACGGCGAAAGACCTTCACGAGCAGTATGGCGCAGAGCTGTCCCGGCCTCCCTTGGCCGACTGCGAGAGTGCGTATTATTTGCATCAGGCGCTCGCGGCAAAGGGTATCAATGCCAGTCACCAGGCGTGCAAGACTTGGTGGGCCAAGTATCGGGTTGTGACTGGCAAGGTCAGTATTTCTCTAGCGCCAAGGAGCTGGAGGAGCAGCACGGGTCTGCCATCCGCCACCTGGGCATCGAGTATAATACCGCTTACAAATTATGCCGGGCGCTCCGACAGTTGGATCCACCACTGTATGTGCCAGATAGGGTCGCAACGGCGTGGCTACTGCAGTTTTCATCGAAAGACACGCTTGTCCAAGTGCAGAACGCTGGCCATCTGGAGAGCTGGTATGGAGAACGTATTCGCAAAGACATGCCCGAGGGGACCACTGACGGGGCCGTCTTGAAGCAGTGGCTCCTTGGACATTTATCTGTATCTGCTAACGCCAGGGTATGCCAGAAGTGGCTCAGCACGGAGTGGGGCGCCAAGGGGGCATTGAACACTGCCCAAGCTGTGGAGGTATGTATGGGCGAGCGTCTTCGACTCAATCAGTATCGGGAGAGCTTCGCCGACGAGGCCGCTGCGGAGGTCCTCTCGCAGCTTCTCTCGGACTGTATAACATCAGTGTAACACATGTACTTCTGTAATCGCATCCCCACGAATTTGCCCCAAAAATGTGACCAACTATCTTGGCACTGCGTACCATCTCACGTGTACCGTGTACCACATCATATGTAACAGATGTGATCAACCTCTGTGGGTGTGTACCCCACGCCAGGGTAGTAGCCAGGGTCGTCCGCACGCCACGAAGTGAAGTGTCCCAACGTCATAGGGCGGGAAGCTGGGTGTGGGTGGTCTCGAAGAGTCGTTTGGATATTTGGTAGAGCTTGAACGGCCCCCCCACGAATTGGGGGTATTGGCTGGTGTCGCAAGAAAACCCTGGCACTGGGGAGAACACTGAGCGTTCGGGTAAAATGATTGTTGTTGTTGTTTTTGTTGTTGTTGGTTTGTTGTTGAAGCCTTAATTGCTAAACATTATTATTGTTGGACCCGAGCATCATTCGCCCTGGGCGCTCCTCGCCGAGGCGCCGCCGCAATTTCCCTCTGAAATTGAAGGCTCACGCTCAGGCGTTTTTTGGGGTTCCGCCAAACCGGCCCCCCAACGAAAACAACGCTTCCCGGCTCGAGACTTCCCTCCCTTTTATTTTGCGGCTCGTGTTCTCCTTGCTCCGCCCCGCCGAGGGCGAGCTCCCGTGCCGGACGCGCAGGTCGCGCCCGAGCCGTCGCCCGGGCGCCGGAAAATCGAGTCCGAAAGCGGCGCCGTAAAAAAAGGCACTCCCAGACACATTTTTATTTCGAAAATGCGGAATTTTCTGCTTCCGCGCCATCCTTCCCGGGCCGATTCCGGAGCTCGGGCCGGCACCCGGCCCGGCTCCCGGGCCGGACGCCCGGGTCGGCGCCCGCGCCGGCGCCCGGGCGCTAGAAAATCGAGTTCCGAGGCGGCGCCGAAAAAAGGCCATTCCAATACACATTTTTCTTTCGAAAATGCTGAATTTCTGCTTCCGGCGCCCGGGAGGCCGTCCGGGCCGATTCCGGAGCCTGGGCTGGCACCCGGCCCGGCTCCCGGGCCGGACGCCCGGGTCGGCGCCCGAGCCGGCGCCCGGGCGCCAGAAAATCGAGTTCCAAGGCGGCGCCGAAAAAAGGCCATTCCAATACACATTTTTGTTTCGAAAATGCTGAATTTCTGCTTCCGGCGCCCGGGAAGCCGTCCGGGCCGATTCCGCGGAGCTTGGGCCGGCACCCGGCCCGGCTCCCGGGCCGGACGCCCGGGTCGGCGCCCGAGCCGGCGCCCGGGCGCCGGAAAATCGAGTTCCGAGGCGGCGCCGAAAAAACGCCATTCCGATACACATTTTTCTTTCGAAAATGCTGAATTTCTGCTTCCGGCGCCCGAGAGGCCGTCCGTGCCGATTTTGGAGCTCGGGCCGGCACCCGGCTCGGCTCCCGGGCCGGACGCCCGGGTCGGCGCCCGAGCCGGCGCCCGGGCGCCGGAAAATCGAGTTCCGAGGCGGCGCCGAAAAAAGGCCATTCCAATACATTTTTTTTTTTTTTTCGAAAATGCTGAATTTCTGATTGCGGCGCCCGGGAAGCCGTCCTGGGCCGA
>CAUYUJ010016338.1:232197-244697 GCA_963575745.1 Prorocentrum cordatum | reverse complement strand
GACAGGCCCGACCTAAGAATAGACTCAGGGGCGGATGCATCGGCCCCCACATCGCCCATGCATCATTCCTAGTTCAGGCGATCGCATACATGGATCAAGGGGGCGTGGATTAGCGACGGGTCCCGTTTCCGTTGGAAATCGCGGATTTCCGCCGCCGAGCGAGGCGACACTGGCCGCATTTTGTGGAGGGTGGATGGTGCCTCCCCCGATCCATGGATTGGGCGACCGCGTGCCAAATCCATGGATCGCTAATCCATGTTTGCGTGCCCCCGAACAGTGGCCCGATCCCCCCACCCCGCCCGAGCCGATTCCAGGTCGATGTTCCCCCTCCCGTGCCCATCTCCTTGTCGTTTCTCCTCATCGGAGGTTCGTGGAGGGAGAGCTATCCCAAGGTTTGGTTAGGGAACGGCATAGATGGGTGCTCACAATTTCTTTCTACCATGGGCCATTCAGAGCCATTTTCCTCTGACCCCCTTTCCCCTACCCCGCCTTCATGTCCCCCCGACAGGCTCTCAAGATGTTTTCCCCAACCCTCCCTTGGTTGGGTTCTCGTTCTGAATCGAGCACTGCTCGCGCAACCTCCTCACCCCCTCCTCCGCCTACCTTTAAGTCGGGCATGTCCTCCTACAGGGGGATTTTGGATGACAAATTAAAAAAGAGTCCAACAAAATACCCCCAAATGGTAATACTAAAAACAGAGTCCCCAGACTATTCCTCCTGTAGAGGGACACGCCCGACTTAAGCCTACCTCCTCCTGCATCTCGTGCGTCCTCTTGCATCTCGTCCGTCCTCTTGGGGGCTGCAGACTGCGCAGCCGTCGCGCGGCGGAGTGCAGGGAGACCTCGCGGGCTCCCCTGGGGGCTGCGAGTTGCGCAGCCGTCGCCCTTTTCGTGGGCTCCTGGAAGGCACGGCGGAGTGCAGGGCAGCGGTGATCCCTTGGAGACCTCGCGGCTCCCTCGGGGGCTGCGAACTGCGCAGCCGCCGTTAGTTTCCGTTGGATCCTGGGAGGCACGACGGAGTACAGGGCAGCGCAGATCCTGCATATCTCGCGATCTGTTCTTGTGCATGGGGCGTGCATGCGAACAGTCGCCTCGCGTGCAGAAGGGGCCAGGTACGCATCGGGTGATCTGTCATCCTGCCATTTTCTCTTCCACATCTGCCGTCATGTGGCCTCGTGACAATCAAACATGGATGCGGGGCGACTGTACTTGCGTTTTCTCCCCCACTTCTGCCTCTGGGGGCCGGTCTCCGGGCTCCCACGGGGCCAGCAGAGACGGAGAGCCCCCCCCGGGAAAGGGTCGAGACCTGCGGGGCTTTGGACGTGCTTTCGCGGAGGTCTCTTAGAGCCATTTTGGGTCTCTCTTGGGGTCCTCGCGGAGCCACTTGGGGCACTCTTGGGGCCCTCTTGGGGTTCTCTTGACCTTGGGGCTCGTTGGGGGGGGGGTCTGGGAGTCTGGGGGAAAAGGGTCGAGACCTGCGGGGGCCGGTGGACCGAAGAGAAGCACATCGTCGGCGGTCTGAGGAGCTGCACCCTCCGCGCCTTCCGCGCGGCAGCCGCCGCGCGGAGGGCGTGGAGGGTGGAGATCGTGGAAGGCCCCTGAGGGCCCAGCCCCAGGAGGAGGAGGAGGAGGAGGAGGAGGAGGAGGAGGAGGAGGAAGGAGGAGGAGGAGGAGGAGGAGGAGGAGGAGGAGGAGAGGAGGAGGAGGAGGAGGAGGAGGAGGAGGAGGAGGAGGAGGAGGAGGAGGAGGAGGAGGAGGAGGAGGAGGAGGAGGAGGAGGAGGAGGAGGAGGAGGAGGAGGAGGAGGAGGAGGAGGGAGGGAGGAGGAGGAGGAGGAGGAGGGGAGGAGGAGGAGGAGGAGGAGGGAGGAGAGGAGGAGGAGGAGGAGGAGGAGGAGGAGGAGGAGGAGGAGGAGGAGGAGGAGGAGGAGGAGGAGGGAGGAGGAGGAGGAGGAGGAGGAGGGAGGAGGAGGAGGAGGAGGAGGAGGGGATGAGGCTTCAGCCAGCGGGCGGACCACGAGACAACGTCAACTTGTCCCCCTCGGGGACGGCCGCCCCGGCGCGGCTGAACGGTTTGTGCCCTGACGTGCCACCGCAGGGGGCAGAAACTTTCGGGCCGCCCTGGGGCAGGCGTCCCCGGCGGCGGACAAGTTATGGCACGCGTTCTTCGTCCGCCGATTCTCCAGGCCTCCCAGATGGGGTCCGAGCAGGTGGGTTCGGAGAATCGCGCCGCATCGCCGATGCACCAGCGATGCGGCTCGGTGTGGAGCCCGATTTGCTTCCCGTCGACGTCGCCGATGCATCGCTGATGCATCGCCGATGCATCGCCGATGCATCGCCGATGCATCACCGATGTATCGGCGATGCGGCGCGATCCTCCGACCCCATCTACTCTGACCCCATCTGGGGGGCCTCTCAATTCCGGAGGCCTCTGGAGGCCTCCGACAGGGCCGAACGTGGCCAGTCGAGCTGATCTCTTCCTTCGGCATGCTCTCAGGCACTCGGCGCCCGAGGCGTCAGCAGGCACTGCCGTGCGGCAGAGCGGCGCCGGCGTGCGCAGAGGTCCGCAGGGCGGCCCACGTCGAGGGCCAGCAGGCCCCGCATGGGAAGACGAGGGTCGAGAGCTCCAGGCAGCCAGGCAAACCCGTCCTGGTGCGAAGGGAATGGGAAGGGCAACGCCATCAACCTTCATCGATAATCAAGGGACCCCTGGCACAAGTAACACAGTGAAGGCGTGGCCTCACTCGGGTGTCCGCCTTCGCATCAGGGAAAGTCTGCCTGGGCGGTTTGGTTCGATACATCTGCAGAACAAGACCCCCTATCCCGAATATTTCTGGCCCTCCTCACCTAGGTTCCATCCCAAAGGATTAGGGGTTTTGTATTGCTAGTCATTAACATGGGCGCGAACACGAAGTCAAGCCCCCCTCGGAGGTCTGCGGGAATCGATCCTCGAGGCGGTGGTTATGCATCAATCCCACGCCTCGAGCGCTGAGCGTCCTGCTCCTGCTGCCCGCCCGCGGTGTTGGGATCGCGGCCGGCCGGCGTGCTCGTCCGAGGTCTGCCAGGGACTGCGCTCAGTACATACAGGGGGGGCCCGGGCGTGGACGAGGTGGGCTCCGCCCGTGTGCTCCGCCCGATGCCTGTCGAGAGCGACGACCACACTGAGGAACAAGTACTCAATGTGGCAATAATCGCCCACCCCCTGGATCCGCGCGGCGGGGTGGGGGGGGGAACGTGCTGTAGGAACGGGTGGAGCGTGGGTTGGAGGAGGAGGAGGAGGAAGAGGAGGAGGAGGAGGAGGAGGAGGAGGAGGAGGAGGAGGAGGAGGAGGAGGAGGAGGAGGAGGAGGAGGAGGAGGAGGAGGGCTGGGAGCGGGAGTGATGGGCAAGCTTCGTCGGAAGGTCAATGACCCCCCTTGGTACATACCCCATCCAGACAAGAGGATCTGGTATGAAAACTGGCTGGGGTGGGCTCCAGGGGCTGTCCGGTGACCGATCCTTAGCCGATCTTATGGAACATATCCATATCAAAGCCCTCGCGGTCTGAAAACCGAGGCGCGATCCCATGAACACGTGATCCTACGGATACGTTACGCGCGCGACGTCCGCGCGGATCAGCCCTGTATCCACGCGGACGTGGCCAGGAAGTCTGGACGGCGAGGCCATGGATATGGTCGGACGGCCGGTGACGTAGGGGCAAGACACGTGGGGTGACGAAAGGAGCGCTTTTGGGGCCCCCAAAGGCCCCCCTTGGGGCCCCACAATGGGCCCCTCTGGGAGCCCCGAAGGGCTCTTTGAGGGCCCCTTTCCTGCAGGCCTCGACTCCCCTGCATGTGCGTCGGCGGCGCGCCCGGGGGGAAGTGAGAAGGTTCGGGCCTTCTCAGAAGTCTTGGAAGTCCCTCTGACCCTCTGAGAAGTGTCCTAAGCTCCCCGAAGACTCAACTTCTCAGAGGGCGCGATGGCTTCCAAGAGGCCCCCCGCCGCCTTCTGAGAGGGCCTTCTCCTCCTCACTTCCCCCCCCCTCGCTCGCCGCCGATGATTGCCCCTGCGCTACCAGCCAGCCGATGCGGATACGAGTCTCGCTTTCCCCGCCCACGAGCCTGGGCAGGCTCCTGTCCTGGGCCCCAGCGCGGCGTACTATCAGAGAGCTCCCTGGCCTCGGCCGGGAGGGCGCTCGCGCCACGCCAGGGCCCTGGGCTCCTCCTCTTGGCTCCGCCCCCACCTCCTCCTCCTCCTCCTCCTCCTCCTCCTCCTCCTCCTCCTCCTGGCTCCTCCTCCTCCTGGCTCCTCCTCCTCCTGGCTCCTCCTCTTCTTCCTTCTCCCCCGCCTCCCTGGCCAGGCATGGTGGTGGTGGTGTATGCTGTCGCGCACTTTGGCTCAGCGTGTCGCGCCGCCAGTGTCGGCCCACCACGTCCTGGCCGCCAAGCACGAACGTCCCGAGCATCCCGTGGCCTCCCGCCCCACCCACGCTGCCTGCTCGCAGGGCACGGCGTGTCGGCGGGGCCGCAGCGGCGCGCGAGGCGGCAGCTCCAGGCCGTCGGCGTGCCTTCTGCGTGGTCGCGGCGCTCGCCCCGTCCCTTGCCTTCGCTCGGACGTCCATTCCATGTGGATTTTTTGATGTCGTGCGCGTGCTTCTGTGCTCGGTGATCACAGGTGCTCCTCGATGGTCCTCGCCGAGACAAAACATGCACACGTCCCGAGCGATGCCAGGGTCCACGCTTGAGCCCCCCCCGCCCCATGCTCGGCGGCGACGTGAAGAAGGTGGACCTGAAGGAGCTGGCGGCGAGGAAGCCCATCCGGGCGTCCGCGGGCGAGGCCCGAGGGGCAGAAGCCCGGCGCGTGCCGTCGCCGAAGCCGGACGGGGTGGGCGGAGGTGGCTCGGCACTGGTCGGGAGACATGCTCGTCTGTTTCGAGGAGGAGGAGGAGGAGGAGGAGGAGGAGGAGGAGGAGGAGGAGGAGGAGGAGGAGGAGGAGAGGAGGAGGAGGAGGAGGGGGAGGGGGAGGGTGAGGAGGAGGAGGGGAGGAGGAGGAGGGGGGGGAGGGAGGGGGAGGGGAGGAGGAGGGGGAGGTTCCGAAGATGTTTCGATTTCGGTTCGATTCGACTCCAGACTCCGACCTCGGTTTGGGTCTCCCCGTGCAGGCCGCGGCTCGGCCCGCCCAGCGTCGACCTCGATGCCTTCCGCTCTGCCTGCTGGCTTCTGCCGACTCGACGTATTTCGATCGCCGATTCGATTTTCCGATTCGAGCTTGGGTCATCCTGACTGATCCTGGCTGGCAGACAGGGGGGAGAAGAGGCCTCGGAGGTGGATAGACCTCCTACCCTGACACGTCGATTGAGGAATTGGCCGTTTTCAGTTCGCGAGAGGGCGTCGCGGCCGTCGTTTTTGCGGGTCCAGGTCCGTCGGTTTCGGTCCCAGGCCGTTGTCACTAAGGGGAGGTTTACTAAAGGGAGGTTTGTTCACGGTCGAAGGCCACTTCGTCGCGACGGCTGCGCGCGGCTCAAAAAACTCACCAGATTCGGCCCCGGGGGAGCTCCAGGGACCCACTTTGACCCCTTCCCCCCGGGGCCCATCCCGCGCAGAACCCCCGGCCGCTTACGGGGCCGTCGTCGTCTAGGCATCTGTATGAACCCTTAGGAATCCACACGGACCTATATAGGAATCCATCGGAATCCCTAGGAACACCCAGGAATCCTTAGGAATCCGTAGGAGTCCCCAAGAACCCGTAGGAACCACGAGGAATCCTTAGGCACCCCTCGGAATCCTCAGGAGTCCGTCGGAATCCTGGGCCATCTCGTGCTCTGTGGGGTAGCAGGCAGGCGCCAACGCCGCGAGGGAGCCCACGGCCTCGGCCATCTGGCAGCCTCTCCCTTCGACTCGCCTCTGCCCTTCAAGATCGAGAGCCCTTTCTTGGCAGGCGTTGATTCGGTTGCAACTCCTGGGAGGTTAACTTCAGCATCGGCGCTGGTACGATCTGTGACCGAAAACCGGCCCGAATCGGCCCAATCCCACTCAACCCGGCTCAATCTGGCATGCTCTGGCTTACTCTTGGGCCTGATGACTCTGGCTCCGCGGCCCCTCCAACCGTTCCCACGGAGGCCTCCCAGGAGCTGCCTCCTGACCCAGACATCCCATGTCTCGTTTTTTTGGGTACGCCGACCCCCAAAGGTTCTCCAGGACTGGGCTCTCCTTGGGATTGTTTTAGCCTTGTCCGACGACGTTCGAGCCCGCGCCCTCATCGTTGGGCCCACTGCAATCGAAGGCTTGGTCATTCTCAATCGATTTTTTTAGGGCCAGGAATGAAGACTAAAACAATCTCGTTCTCCAGGTTCTCGACCCCTTCCCCAGGACTGGGCTCTCCTTCTGCGCAGTCTCTGGCGCTCGCGGGGCCTGGCGAGGGCCAGCGTCCGAGGACTCGCCGCCGCATCCGTTCCCAGGCAGGGGCTCCAGCCCGGGGTCCCTCCTGCCAGCCTGCGGGCCAGAGGCCCTCCACCGGAAGGGCGCCGGGCAGCGGGCGTCGGAAGTGGACGCGCGAAAATGCGTCTGCGGAGGGGGGCTCTCCAGCAGGAGTCTCGGCACGCGTGCGTTCGCCACGTGTTGTTACACGTTTCTGGCCACGCCGGGGCCGCGGGCGAGGGACTCGGTTCAGCCCGCCAGAGTCGGAGAGGTGACACAACCTGTGCGGAGGGGTGGGTCTCCAGCAAGAGTCTCGGCTCGCGTGCGATCGGCACTTCTTTTTTCGTGTTTCTGGCCGCGGCGGGGCCGCAGGCGAGGAACCCAATTTCGCCCGCCGGATGCTTCACACGTGAAAATGCGTGCGCGGAGGGGGGGATCCTCCATGCGCTTGGCGCGTGCGCGCGGGGCACGTATTTTCACGTGTCCACTGTCCACTGCCCCCAGCGAGGGACCTAATTTAACCCGCCGCATTCTTTCTTGACGCGTAAAAGTACGCGCGCGGAGGGGGGGACCCAACACGCGCCTGTCGCGAGCACGCGGGGCACGTACTTACACTTGTCCATGGCCCCCATAAAAATGTGTGCGCGGAGGGGGGGCCGACATGCGCGGGGCACGTATTTCTACATGTCCGTGGCCCCCACGGGGGACCCAGCTTGGGCGCGGGGGGGACCCAACATGCGCCTGGCACGCGTGCGCGCGGGAAAAGTATTTTCATGTGTCCACGGCCCTGAAGGGGGGCACCCAACTTGGGGCCCCCAGAGTCATCACACGTGAAAATACGTGCGCGGAGGGAGGAGCCAACATTCGCCTGGCGCGTGCGCGCGGGAAAAGTATTTTCACGTGTCCACGGCTCCCAGGGGGATCCAATTCGGGCCGTCCTGATTCTTCACATGTGAAAACGCGTGCGCGGAGGGGGGGCAACATGCGCCTGGCGCGTGCGCGCGGGGCACGTACATTTACGTGTCGACGCCCCCTGCGTGGGATCCAATTTGGTCGCGTCGGATTCTTCACACGTGCACAGCTTCCGCCGTGCAGGAGGGAGACGACGATGGGGAGAAGGAATGTGGAGGCAGGAATATGATGACGAGAAGGAGGAAGGAGGAAGGAGGAGGAGGAGGAAGGAGGGAGGAGGAGGGAGGAAGAGGAGGAGGAGGAGGAGGAGGAGGAGGAGGAGGAGGAGGAGGAGGAGGAGGAGGAGGAGGAGGAGGAGGAGGAGGAGGAGGATGAGGAGGAGGAGGAGGAGGAGGAGGAGGAGGAGGAGGAGGATCAGCATGACGTGCAGGAGGTAGTGGTTGCAGCCAAGCAAAAGGAAAGGGTTGCACGCGCGTCAGAAGAAAGCTCGTTTCAAGTTCCTTACCAGCTTCGAGGATTCCTCGAGTTTACGACGCGAGCTTGTCTGGGTCCTGACCTTGCCTGGGAGCAGGAAGCAGCGCTGTCTGGGGAGGGGGTGTGCGCGTTTGCGGTGCCCGCCTGCTCCCTCGCAGGCGCCCGCCGCGGCCGCGGAGAAGCCCGCGGCGGGCCACGTCAAGGTGGACGTCCCATGGTACCCGCAGGACACGGTCGGACCCGGTCGGCGGCGCGCCCAGGCGGGCAGCAAGAAGGGGCGGGCCTTCTCAGAAGGCTCGGAAGTCCCCCGGCCTTCTGGTGAGCCTTCTGCGCCTTCTTCGAAGGCACAGAAGGCTCCTCAGACGGCCGGGTGGCTGCTGAGGAGTCTGGTCGCCTCCCTGAGGATGCCTTCTCCTTCTCGCTTCTCCCCCTCGCTCGCCGCCGACCAGGGGGGCCCCAGGGAGTTTCTCACTGGCTCCCACCTCTTCTCGCTGTGAGGATGGAGCTCGCTGATTGCGGGGCGTTTGGCCGTCGGTGATATATCTGTGCGCCTTGCCATTTTCATCCACGCACCGCCCGGGTGTCTGCTGTGCCGTCCGTCCGTCCGTCCTCTCGCTGTGAGCCAGTTGTTTTGGCTATCTTCGGCTTCGGAGGGCCCCTCGCTAGCCCCAGGGCCGGCCGTCCAAAAACGGCTCGGGAGGACGAGCTGGTCCTGCGGAAGGGGTCGAGGCCTCTGTGAGTCGACGCTATGACGAGGCCACATAATAAGGATGGGCATCCTTCCCAAGGGTACCCTTGCATCCTCGCCTCCTCGGTCCATCCTTGGCCACATTCGTTGGCCGCGCTCTGCTCGAAAAGTTTCGAAATGGGCGTCCAAGGCCCTTGCATCCTTATCGCGCGTCCTGATGATACGGGTAGACTGTAGGGGGAGGGGGGAACGCTTCTTAGAAGCACCCCCGCTTCTCATACGCCTTCCCCCTCCCCCTGACCCCGTGTGCCTGCCGCCAAGGATGGGTCGAGACCTCTGGTGAGGCTCGCAGTGAGAGCATCATGACGTCGGGGGCCCGAGGGAGTCTCTTGCTGAGGGAGGGTGGCGTGCACCACTCCTCTTTCCTCTCTCGGGTCGGACGGATGGGGGGACCTGGGAAGCTGGGGGTACGACATCTGCCGCATGCCGCTAGTTTCGGCGGGGGCCTCGGGAGCACTCCGGTGCCCCGGCCGAGGAGCAAACAAATCGCACACCAACGCGACCCTGTTGGAGGTCCGTGCGTGTTTCGTGGGTCGGTGCCGAGCTCCCCAGTGACGGGGTGGAGGAGGAGGAGGTCAGGTCAGGCAGTCCACGGAGGCTCCGCGGTGAGAGGACAACCATGGGGGTGTAGTAGATATACAGCCCCAAAGGCCAACACAGTGCGAGCTCGGAAGCAAAACCACCAGGTTCTTGTACACTCAGAGGGGCACAAAGCCCAGGGCACCAGTTGCACGGGGAGGATGCAGAGGAGGATGCAGAGGAGGAGGAGGATGAGGAGGCAGATGATGATGATGATGATGATGATGATGATGATGATGATGATGATGATGATGATGATGATGATGATGATGCTGATGCTGATGCTGATGCTGATGATGATGATGCTGATGCTGATGCTGATGCTGATGCTGATGATGATGATGAGGATGAGGATGAGGATGAGGATGATGCTGCTGCTGATGATGATGATGATGATGATGATGAGGATGAGGATGAGGACGAGGATACTGATGATGATGAGGATGAGGATGATGATGCTATGATGATGATGAGGATGATGCTGCTGATGATGATGACGATGATGCTGATGATGAGTATGTTGATGACGATTATGATGATGCTGCTGATGATGATCGTGATGATGACGCTGATGATGAAACTTGTGATGGTGATGGTGATGGTGATGGTGATGGTGATGGTGATGAGGATGATGATGATGATGATGATGATGATGATGATGATGATGATGATGATGATGATGATGATTATGATGATGCTGCTGATGATGATGACGTTGATGATGATGATGATGATGCTGATGATGATGATGCTGCTGCTGATGCTGATGGTGCTGATGACGACGACGACGACGACGACGATGATGATGATGATGATGATGATGATGATGATGATGATGATGATGATGATGATGATGGTATGATGGTAATGGTGACGATGATGACGATGAGGATGATGATGAGGATGAGGATGATGAATGATGATGATGATGATGATGAGGATGATGATGATGATGATGATGATGATGATGATGATGATGATGATGATGATGATGATGATGATGATGATGATGATGATGATGATGATGATGATGATGATGATGATGATGATGATGATGATGATGATGATGATGATGATGATGATGATGATGATGATGATGATGATGATGATGATGATGACGAGGAGGAGGAGGAGGAGGAGGAGGAGGAGGAGGTGGAGGAGGAGGAGGAGGAGTTGGATAATGAGGATCAGGAGGATGAGGGGGAGGAGGATGACGTGTGTAAACCCAGACTCATCAACGATGTTGGAATAAACCCTCCCTCGAAGCTTTCTGTTCACAGGCTCCTACAAGGGTGCATTTTCACTGAGGAAAGTGCCCCGTTGGGAGAACACGGTTTGAAAATGCAGAAGAGTGCCCAAGCACCATTCTCGAGACTTCGACGCTACACGTCAACCTGATTGTTGCTTCTTCACGATCCGGAATCGTGCCGGAACGCCATTCCTGGGACTTCCACGCCGCGAATCAACGTAGCTGTTGCGCCCTGGCAATCTTGAGCCGTTACAGAACACCGTTTTTGGTAAGTTCCTCATCAGAATCCGTGATTATTTGGGATTCTTTTCAGACGAATGTGCGCGGCGTTACGGCGAGAGCCGCATTTTGAAACGGAACCGCCCTCAATACGTGAAGCTCTTGCACATGTTTGAAGCGAATGTGCGCGGCGCTAAGGCGAGAGCCACATTTTGAAAACGACCCGCTCTCACTCAGTGAAATTCCTGCACATTTTCTAAGGCGAATGTGCGCGGCGCTAAGACGAGAGCCACATGTTGATAACGACCTGACCTCAATCCGTGGAGCTCCTGCAAAATCTGAAGACGAACGTGCGCGGCGCTAATAGGCGAGAGCTATATTTTGAAAACAACCCGCCCTCAATCCGTTAAACTCTAGCGACATTTTAAGACGAGTGTGCGCGGCGCTCAGGCGAAGGCCAGGAGGGAGGGAGGAGGGAGGGAGGAAGGGAGGGAGAGAGGGGAGGAGTAGGAGGAGGAGGAGGAGGAGCAGGAGGAGGAGGAGGAGGAGGAGGAGGAGGAGGAGGAGGAGCAGGAGCAGGAGCAGGAGCAGGAGCAGGAGCAGGAGCAGGAGGAGGAGGAGGAGGAGGAAGAAGGATAATTATATTCATAATAGTAAGAAGAAGCATACTACTACTGATAGTAGTAATACTACTATATTTGAAAAAAGAACACGAATGATAACACATGTACTAGTAATAATAAAATCAGAATACTAATGATACTGAGAAGAAGCATCCGAATGATGATGATACGAAGCAGAATGCCAATACTGGTAATGCAATCATGTTAACACTAATCAGACGAGGAGGAGGGGGCGGAGGCGGAGGCGGAGGCGGAGGCGGAGGCGGATGATGCTGAGGATGATGATGATGATGATGATGATGATGATGATGATGATGATGATGATGCTGATGCTGATGCTGATGCTGATGCTGATGCTGATGATGCTGCTGATGATGATGATGGTGGTGGTGGTGATGATGATGCTGATGCTGATGATGATGATGATGATGAGTCAGAGGAGGAGAAGGAGGAGGATGTGGATGATGATGTTGATGCTCATGATGATGCTGCTGTTGATGATGCGATGATGCCGATGCTGATGCTGCTGATCATGATGATGATACTGATGATGATGATGCTGATGATGATGATGATGATGGTGATGGTGATGGTGATGATGATGGTGATGATGCTGATTCTGATGATGATTCTGCTGATAATGATGATGCTGATGCTGCTGATGACGCTGATGATGAGGATGAGGATGCGGATGCGGATGAGGATGATGATGATGATGATGATGATGATGATGATGATGATGATGATGATGAGGGTGATGCTGATGATGATGAGGATGATGATGATGATGATGATGATGATGATGATGATGATGATGATACTGATGATTATGCTGATGCTGACGACGATGATGATGATGATGCTGATGATGATGATGATGCCCATGATGATGCTGATGATGATGCTGATGCTGATTATGATGATGCTGATGATGATGATGATGCTGATGATGATGACGATTATGACGATGATGATGATGATGTGATGATGATGACGATGATGGTGATGATGATGATGATGCTGATGATGCTGATGCTGATGATGATGATGATGATGCTGATGATGATGATGCTGATGCTGATGATGATGATGCTGATGATGATGACTCTGCTGATGATGATGATGATGATGGTGGTGGTGGTGGTGATGATGATGATGATGATGCTGATGCTGATGCTGATGATGATGATGCTGATGCTGCCGCTGCTGCTGATGATGATGCTGATGCTGATGATGATAATGATGATGATGATGATGATGATGATGATGATGATGATGGTGATGATTATGAATGATGATGATGA
>CAUYUJ010016338.1:226527-232097 GCA_963575745.1 Prorocentrum cordatum | reverse complement strand
GAGGAGGAGGGATTGGGGGAGGGGGAGGGGGAGGAGGAGGAGGAGGAGGAGGAGGAGGAGGAGGAGGAGGAGGAGGAGGAGGAGGAGGAGGAGGGGTCCGTAGCCATTTTGGCTCAAGCCATTTTGGCTCAAGTAATCCATTTCTCGAGGTGGCTTACAGTGGGCTATTGTTGGCGCTCTCACGATCCCTGTTCGAGCCTGCCCGAGGCCTTACAGGAATTCGTTCGGCTATTCATGAAAGGCCAGGGTTGGTGCAACCACTGGCAATCCCCGTTCTCGCAGTATCATGGCGCTCAGCAGTACGGAAGTTGGAAGCCCCAGGGACAGCCATCCTCCAAAGTTGTTTGCCAGGGATGCGGTTGCAAGAAGAATCGTCTCGCGTGGTCCCACTGCATGCACTGCAAAGCCCCGCTGCAAAGCGTGTCCAGCAGTCCGTTTGGCGGCAGCCATCACGTGTCTGACTGGAATGGTGTGCCTCCTGGTGTGTTCACAGCTTCTCCCTTTTCCAACGCAGGAAGCCCTGGCTCAAAAGGCATGGGCAAAGGCCTCGGTGGCGTTGCAGGCATGGGAGGAGGCGCATGTGGCGGGAAAGGTGCAGCGGGACAGCCTCCGCTACCGACGGGACCCGTGCCGAACATCAGCCTGGCCGAGGCGAAGCAGCTCGCGGAGCTCTCGCAGAAGGCAGGCGACTCGGCCACGTTCAAGCGCTACTCTGACCTCGCCAAACACTTGGAGAACGCTCAGAAACCTCCGCCAGCAGTTTCCCCCCAGACGAAGTTGCAGCAAGCTGACAGCGCCGTCAAGAAGCTTGAGAAGAAGCTCGAGGCAGACCTTGCGCGATTGCTCAGGCTGCAGAACGACCTGGAGGAAGCTACAACCAAGATGCAAGATGCCAAGTCCGCCCTGGCCAAGGCGGACCAGGACTACAAGAGCGCGTTGGCGGAGTGCAACGAGAGTGCCAAGATCGGGTCACCCAACAACGTGTCGAAGTCGCAGTTCACACCTGTACCGTTGGGCGACCTGGTTGAAGGCAGAATTGTCATCAATTCTTTCTTTTCGTGCGACCTGCTGGACGAGCTTAGCAAGGAGTACGAAGTCACAGAGACCGACCGCATGGAGTTCGAGAAGCGGAAAGAGTCTTTGCGGGACGGAGTGCAGAAGTTGGCATCGGATCTTTTCAAGCAGGTTGTCAACGCCGCGCAGGATGCTAAGAATGTGCATGTGCTACATATGTCCCGTCTCGTCCCGAAGCGCAGGAAGAACAACGAGGGAGGTGCACAGCCTGCTGGTGCGCCAGAAGAAGGTGAGGTTCAAGGTCCACGCGCTGCAGCTCAGAGTGTTGCAGCCGCTGCAACCGCCGCAGCCGAAGGAGATCGGGCAGCAGGTGAGGAACCCGTTCCATCCGACGGCGAGCAGGATGCAGAGATGGCTGAGCCTGCTGGGCATGAGCCCGACGGGCGTGACGTTCGTGAGCGGGCTGCCGAGGTTTTGGCAGCATCGGCCCCGCCGCAGGCGGCAACTGCGGCTGCCGCGGCAGGCCAGCAATCTCTTTAGCCTAGGGCAGCGCGTTCTGGCCAGTGTTTTTTTTAGCGTTTAAGGAATACGCCGACAGGAAATCCGTTATTAACTCCAAGTCGCACCTGTCGGGTATCAGATATTTCCGTAGATTGCTGCATCAGTGTCCTGGTTTGTCGGGTAGCGAGAGGTCTGGGTTTCAGGCTTTTCCTGCTCCCCTTTCTCCAGGATCTGTTGTTGCGCCCCCAGGCATCGCCCAGGCTCCCCCTAACCTCACCTCCCCTTTACCTGTTGGATCTGCCACGGGCTCAGGATCAGGTGGTTTTGAAGTTTGTGAAGGAGGAGTTTCGGTTGTGTCTGCCAATCTCAATTCTTGGGGCACTCTCAAGTCGTACCTGGAGTCGTCTGATGCGTCTGTTATCCTGAGCCAGGAGCACCGTCTGTTGGACCCTGACGCCATTTCACAAGCCTCTTCGTCTGCTCTGAAGCTCGGCTGGAAGTCGACCTGGTGCCCAGGCATCCCTGGAGAAGGTGGATGGGTTAGCCCGGGCGCTGCTATTTTTGCGCGCGACGGCTTCGGCATGTTTGCAGCGTCAACCACTGTGGTGGTTCCTGGCAGAGCAGTCGCAGCTATGGCTGTGAAGCTATTTGTTTGGTCTCTATCTACCTTATCCACTCAGAAGGTCTCTCGGAGGGCAACCTCAAAATACTGTCCACGGTGGGGGAATTCTTGGCGAGTCTGTCCTGTGAATTTGTTTTGGGGGAAGATTGCAAACCTGGCCCCTGACTCTCTGGAGGGTTCGGGGTTTGATCTCCTTCTCTCCAGCCAGATCAGTTCCCCCCCCCGAGTGAAACGTGTTTTCCCAGCAAGGGCAGGGCGTCTGTTGTTGATTTCTTCCTGGTCTCGAGGTCTCTTGCCAAAGGAACCGAGTCGATTCAGGTGGATGCCCTTGCTGGTTCGAGCCCCCATTTCCCCGTCAAGTTAAGTTTCTACCCCTCCCTGATGGGCCTCAAGGCTCTCGCCTTCCGTCGTCCCCCTCCGCTTCCTGTGGTTCCCCCTGTGGGCCCCCTGCCTCAGGCAGGCGACTGGTCTGGGGCTTTGGGAGTTGCTCGGAGAGGTTACGAAGCGGTCATCAACCAAGATTTTTTTTTGGCGGTTAGTACTTTGGACTCAGGTTATTCTTCTTGGGCTAGGTCTGCGGAGCGGGACCTCGCCAACATCATGGGCGTGGAGCTCGGCGCGCAAGGAGCCAGAAGCAAGAGTCCGCAGATGTACTGGAAGCCAGTTCTCAGACCTGCAGGGCGGGCACGAGACGTTCACGGTAAGCCGATTTACTGGTTGCACGCCCAGTTGCATGCGCTGGTCTGCTACAGCCAGGACTGGACCGCCAACGTTTGCAATGCTTCTCTTATCCTCAAGTCCCTTGCAGATCCAGATGTTACGGTCCAGCCTCCTGCAGATAGCGACTTTGCTGCAGTGTTTCGAGTTGCCGCTAGCTTAGGCAGGCGAGGCCTTAGTTTGCCGCAAGATAGGTTGGCCGCTTTTCGATCGGAACTTGAGGAGTTGGCTGATGGGGTGATCGGTCTTTGTTCTAAAGCTAAGGCGCGTGTGGCCAACTCCTCAAGGACTGCCTGGCATGACTGGCTTCGAGCTGGTCTAGACAACGGGGGCCGACGAGCCCATGCCGCTTTGAAGGATCCCGAAGGTTGGTTGCCCTCCACCACTCTTTCCTCCAACGGGGTCGTGGTTGCTGACCCCAAACACCTGTTGAAAGCCGAAGGAGACAAACTTGACGTTATCTGGGGAAGGGGTACTGGTTTGGGCATCGAAGATGAATCTATCCTCTTGCCTTCCGCCCTTCTCACTCCTCTCGAGCTTCGGGACATTTCTAGAACCTACCAGGAGCGGAGCGCTGTGTCCCTGGACGGATTTCATTGCCGCCATTTTTCTGTCCTTGGCGACCAGGCTTTGCAGGCTATGAGTTTTCTTCTTTTTGCCATTGAAGCGACGGGCAGGCTTCCTAGACAACTTGCTTGGGTGCTGCTCGCTCTTCTGCCTAAGCCTACGGGCGGGTTTCGCCCTATCGGGATCTTCCCTGCCTTCTACAGGGCGTGGGGAAGGGCGAGGAGGAACGATGTCGCGCAGTGGGAGGCTGACAATCCCAGGGTTTACTGGGCTGCAGGTGCCAACCGCGGTCCTGTCGACGCGGTTTGGAGGCGAGCTTTCCGTGCCGAGGTTGGCACGCGCAAAGGTGATTTCTCGGCTTCCCTGTTTTGGGATTTCAGGAACTATTACGAGCACATTGGGTTATGTTTTTCTCTGGAGTAATTTCCGTGAGCATGGGTTCCCTCTTTCCCTTGCCAGGCTTGCCATTAACGCTTTCTCGGCCGCGAGGTTTTTGGCGCTGAATGGTCTTGTGGAGGGCCCGTACTTCGTGTTAAACGGGATCATTGCGGGATGTAGCCTGGCTACTTCCCTGATCCGCGTTTTCGCGATGTCGGCCTTCGACGAGATCCCTCTGAGCGTTAAAACCGACTTCGACGTCTACATAGACGATACCTCTTTGAGCAAGACGGGTTCTTTTCGCGAAGTTGTGCAGGGAATTGTGCAAGGCGCCAAGGTCTTGCACTGTGCTATCACGGCCGCTCTTAAGTGCAAGCTTGCCATGGATAAGATAGGGCTTGTTACGTCTCATAAGAGTATTGCGAAGAGTATCCATGACCAGCGTGGGCCCTTGGCTGGTGAAGCTAAGGCGAGTATTGTCAACTTAGGTATCGACGCTGCTGCTGGCAAAGCTGTCCGTGCTCGCGGACAAGGTAGAGCCTCGAAGTTGAAGATGCGTCTAGCGGCAGCGGCGCGCAAGGCTTGCAGGCTTCGGAAGCTTCAAAAGCCCCTCGGGAGAAAGACGACCATTTTTTTTGCTGCTGGCCCCGTGGCTGGCGGGATTTTTGGGACCGAGGTTTATGGGGTTTCGGACCGTGAGCTGTTGGCTTTGAGAAGGATGGGCATGAGTACGATCAAGCCTCGCGCGCAAGGCCGTTCTCTGTCTGTCATTTCGCTTCTGGAGGGAGACCCCCCTTGGAGGGCGGCCGTTGCTCCGATTATCCGCTGGTCGCGAGAGATCTGGATTCTCCAGACTCACAGTTTTGAGTGGAGTTTGTCCTGGGCCGAGATCAGATCTGGCTGGGAGCATGTTTTTTTTTCTGGTTGATGACCTTAGTTGGAGTAAAGTTTCGGGCCCGATCTCCGCTCTTAGGATGTCTCTGTATAGGCTGGGCTGGTCTATGCCCAATTTTTGCACCCTCAAGGGCGATTTCGGCCGAGAAATACCGTTGACTTTGAATACTCCTCAGATGATTACGCTGCTTTGCAAGGAGGCCGTGCTCCGAGGTCTGGAACGGGACTCTGGGGACAGCTATGGGGCAGGTCATAGGCTCTGTTGGGATGTGGCTAAGCACCTATCAGGCTCTTCTAAGGTTCCCAAGAAGGACAAGGGCCTCATCAGGGCTCTCGCTTGCAGAGGATTTTGGACGGCTTCAGACGCAGTGGCAGCTGGATATGTGTCTATTTCGCCCCTGTGCGCGCGCTGTGGCAAAGACAACGATACTCTCTTTCACCGGCTGTGGCAGTGTCAGTGCGCAGAGATCCGTGTCATGCGAGATGAAGTAGTGCCCGCTTGGATTCAAGAAGCAGCTCTCGACACCGCCTCTGATGGTTACGACCGCCTTTTGTTCTTGTATGGTTGCTTCCAGCATCCTGGAGATGTGTTCCCCAAGCCTGTTTCGAGTGGTGGAGTGGAGATCAAGTGGCACGTGGCAGAGGTCCCATCTCCTCTCCCCGACTCTCCTTCCGTCCTCCCCTCTGATGGGCTCTGGGGGCACGTTTTTACCGACGGTTCTTGCCGTCGGCATTTGGTTCGTGAGCTCTCGAGGAGCTCATGGGGCCTCGCGATGGTTTCTGATGATGACTCGCTCCTTGGGGAAGTTTCGGGCCCTCTTTGGGCCCCCTGCCCTCAGACGCCTCAAGGAGCGGAATTCGGTGCGTTCCTTTGGGC
>CAUYUJ010016338.1:156527-221527 GCA_963575745.1 Prorocentrum cordatum | reverse complement strand
CCTCGGTGCGGCCACGGGGCCCCCAGCCCCTGGCCTCGTGTACCAGTTGCCGCCTCAGCACACTCAGGTGAGAACTCCTCCGCCCCTGAGTTGCCTTCTCTTCCCCCCGTCCTCCTCCTCTTCTTCCTCCTCCTCCGCCTCTTCCTCCTCCTCCTCCTCCTCCTCCTCCTCCTCCTCCGTCTTGCAGTTCCTGCAGGCTCCAGCGGGCTCCACGTGTGACCTCTGCCGAGCCCCATGCCTTTTCTCCCCCCCCTCCGCGGCCGCCTTGTCTGTTCTTTCCCAGCTTTGCACGCTGGCCAACTCGCTTCTCGGTGCCCCCGTTTAGCTCTCTCGCTGGTGCAGCCAATTCTGCCTCGCGGAAACAATCACCAGTTGCCGCAGGTTCTTGGATCTCGCTGCTGTGTGGTGTTGTGCGTTGCTTTTCTAGGTTCTGTGCCTTTTCTTTGACTTGCTCTGCTCTGCATTGTTCTGCACGCACGGCACTTCATATATTGCGCCACGTGAGCTGCAACACCTATGCGACTGCACCACATGGACTGAGCATTGCCTGTGGTCGACACTTGTATCAGATATGTTGTCGGCTTCTTCAGGCCCTCTGGAGGCCTCCAGGGACCTCCACATAACCTGTGGGACCTCCATGATACCTCTTAGTCTTTGTCCCCGTCATCGTCCTCGTCGTCCTCGCTCTCCATACCCGATGTCCTCCCCCTCCATGCGCAAGAAGGACGCCGACGCGAGGGCGAAGAAAATGTTCCTGGCGGCGATCGCAGCCTCGTTCACGATCAGCTGGAGCGTGCTTCACTTCGGTGGGTACGGTGGCTTCACCGTCCATCATTGAGCGGACGTAGTTAGAGGATGATGAGTCTAGATGGAGATCAAAACTCGTGCGGCAGTTTTGGCTTGCGCACGCTCGTGTCGGGCATGCGCGCGAGTTTTCTATAGTTGCGCTTCCCGCTCGCGTTTGTCAGACGACGAGGTGCTCGGCCAGACGGTGAGAGTTTCGCTTCCTGTAGCCCTCTTGTTTCAACTTTTTCGACTAGAGCGAGATCGGAGCACTTCCGTCAGCTCTTTTCTTTTCTGGCAGCCATGGTCGTATCGCGCACCAACCACAGACCGGGCGTTCCGGGTCAAAAGCCACAAACGTGGTCGAGGTCAGTAGTTTGTGCTCGGTATTGCTAGTTTGCCTGCGGGGGGCAGTTGTCGTGTCTTGCGCCGCTCCGATGGGTGCTGGGGCCGAGGGAGGGAGGGAGGGGATGCGAGCGATGGTATCCGTTGCAGGGGGAGTATGGGGACCAGTGGTGATGGGAGTTGTCGGTAGGAGAGGGATGGTGGCGGGAGGGGGATGAGAGGGGGGGGAGGGGGTAGCGACCTCCTCCTCGACCCTCCTCGGCCCTCCCTCGACCATTTTGATCCCTCCGTGGCCAGGCCAGGTGCTGCATCGTGGAGCCCCCTTCCCATCAGGTGGGAAGCCCGCCATTTTCAGGACATCGACTTCTCTTTGGGGCCATCTTGGCCTCGTCCGTCTTGGTGCTCTCTTGTGCCTCGACCCTCCTCCTTCCTGCCCCCCCGCCTCCATCGACCCTCCCCCCGTCGACCCTGATCCGCCTCCTTCCTCCTCCCCGACCCTCCTTGACCCTCGACCCTCCTCGACCCTCCCCTCCTCGACCCTCCCCGACCCTCCCCGACTCTCCCCGACCCTCCTCGACCCCCCTCGCCTCTCCCCTCCCTGACCCTCCTCGACCCTCCCCGACCCTCCTCGCCCCTCCCCTCCCCGACTCTCCCCGACCCTCCTCGACCCTCCCCGACCCTCCCCGACCCTCCCCGACCCTCCTCGACCCTCGTCGACCCTCGTCGACCCTCGACCCTCCCCTCCTCCCCTGGCCGGCGCCCGCCGAGGCGCCGCCCGCCGCCGATGGCCCCGATGGCCTCGGCGGGCTCGACATCCTCCGCGCCGGGCAGGCGCTGCGGAGGGGGGCGTGGGCACGGACGATGATGATGATGATGATGATGATGATGATGATGATGATGATGATGATGATGATGATGATGATGATGATGATGATGATGATGATGATGATGATGGTGATGGTGATGGTTGATGGTGATGGTGATGGTGATTGGTGATGGTGATGATGATGATGATGATGATGATGATGATGATGATGATGATGATGATGATGATGATGATGATGGTGCTGGATGATGATGATGATGATGATGATGATGATGATGATGATGGTGATGATGATGGTGATGGCGATGGTGATGGTGATGGTGATGGTGATGGTGATGATGATGGTGATGGTGATGGTGATGGTGATGAGGATGATGATGATGATGATGATGAGGACGATGATGATGATGATGATGATGATGATGATGGTGATGGTGATGCTGGTGGTGATGGTGATGGTGATGGTGATGGTGATGATGATGGTGATGGTGATGGTGACGATGGTGGTGATGATGATGTTGATGATGATGATGACGATGTTGGTTACGATGATGATGATGGTGATGCTGGTCCTGATGCTCCTCATGCTGATGGTGATGACGCTGATAAGGAGATTGATGTTTATGATGATGATGCCGATGCTGATGCTCATGCTGATGGTGATGCTGATTCTGATGATGATGATGCTGATGATGCTGATGATGATGATGATGCTGATAGTGGTTGTGTTTAGTGGAAGTAGTGATAGTTGATATGATGATGATGATGATGATGATGAAGCAGATTCCGACAACTACGGTGTTGGTGGTGGTGGCGATGATGATGATGGTGATGATGATGGTGATGATGTTGATGCTGATGATGATGCTGATGCTGATGCTAATGCTGATGATTCTGACGAGGATGAGGATGATGCTGATGATGATGATGATGATGATGATGATGATGATGATGATGGTGATGTTGATGCTCATGGTGGTGATGATGATGCCGATGCTGCCGCTGACGGTGATGGTGTTGCCGATGCTCATGGTGATGACGATGACGATCAGGATGCTGATTGTGATGATTCTGATGGTGATGATGATGATGGTGATGATGACGATGGCGATGTTGGCGATGCTGGTGGTGTTGATGAGATTGATGCTGCTGTCGATACTGCTGCTGCTCATGCTGATGATGAGGGTGTGGACAGGGACACGGATTCTTATGCTTATGAGTTGTTTGTTGCTGACGAGGATGGAAAGGCCGACGAAGATGATGGTGATGATGATGATGACGACGATTACAAGGATGCTAATTATTGGTATGATGATGACGATGGGGATGATGATGATGATGATGCTGGTGATGATGCTGCAGCTGCCGATGATGATGGTGATGCTGATGTTGATGATGCTGATGATATTGATGATGACGATGATGATAATGGTGATGATGATGATGATGATGATGATGATGATGATGATGATGATGATGCTGACGGCGACGGCGACGACGACGACGACGACGATGATGATGATGATGATGATGATGATGATGATCCTCATGACGATGATGATGATGATGATGATGATGATGCTGATGATGATGGTGATGAGGATACTGTTGATGTTAATGATGCTGATGATGCTGCTGATGATGATGATGAGGCTGATGCTGATTTGGATGATGATGTTGATGATGTTGATGATGATGACCCTGCTGATGCTGATGGTGCTGCTGATGATGATGATGCCCATGATGATGATGCTGATGCAGATGCTGATGCTGATGCTGCTGATGCTGCTGATGATGCTGATGATGCTGTTGATGCTGATGATGGTAATGATGCGATGATGATGATGATGATGATGATGATGATGATGAGGATGATGATGATGATGATGCTGCTGATGATGCCGCTGATGATGCTGCTGATGATGCTGATGATGCTGTTGATGCTGATGATGGTAATGATGCGATGATCATGATGATGATGATGATGATGATGATGAGTATGCTGATGCTGATGCTGATGCCGCTGCTGCTGATAATGATGATGCTGATGCTGATGATGATGCTGATGATGATGATGCTGATGCTGGTGATGATGATGATGATGATGATGATGATGATGCTGATGACGACGATGATTAGGCTGATGATGATGATGATGATGATGATAGTGATGCTGTTGATGCTGACGATGATGATGCTGATGCTGTTGCTGAGGATCATGATGATGATGATGATGATGTTGATGATGATGATGGTGATGATGATGATGATGGTGATGGTGATGGTGATGATGATGATGATTGCTGATAATGATGATGATGCTGATGATGATGATGCTGATTATGCTGATGATGCTGATGCTGATGCTGATGCTGATGCTGATGATGATGATGATGATGATGATGATGATGACGCGGAGGAGGAGGAGGAGGAGTAGGATGATGATGATGATGATGCTGATGCTGATGCTGATGCTGATGATGATGATGATGATGATGATGATGATGATGATGATGATGATGATGATGATGATGATGATGATGATGCTGATGACAGTGACAAGCAGGATACTGAGGTGGAGGAGATCGGGGAGGGGTAGAGGAGTAGAAGGATGAGGAGTAGGGGGAGGAGGAGGAGGCGGGGTAGGAGGAGCAGGGGGGGGGGTGGGGGGGGGAGGTGGTGGAGGAGGAGGAGGAGGAGGAAGCGGAGGAGGAGGAGGCGGAGGAGGAGGATGACGGAGGTGCTTGATGATGATGGTGATGTTGATGATGGTGGTGCTGCTGATAACTCTGATACCGATGCTGCAATTGTTGTTGATGATGATGCTGATGCTCATGCTGCTGATGATGATGATGATGACGCTGATGCTGATGATGATGCTGATAATGATGATGTTGACGCTGGTGCTGGTTCTGACGATGATGATGATGATGATGATGATGATGATGACGATGATGATGATGATGATGCTGATGATGCTGCGCATGATGATGCTGATGATGATGCTGATGCCCATGATGATGATGCTGCTGATGATGATGATGCTGCTGACGATGATGATGCTGATGTGGATGCTTATTTTGATGATGTTGATGGTGTTGATGGTGATGATCCTGCTGATGATGATGCTGCTGATGATGATGCTAATGCTGCTGATAATGATGATGCTGATGCGTCTGCTGTTGCTTATGCTGATGCTACTGCTGATGATGATGATGATGATGCTGATGATGATGATGGTGATGCTGATGCTGATGAGGATCATGATGATGCTGATGATGATACTGATGATGATGATGATGATGATGATGATGCTGATGATGATGATGATGATGATGATGATGATGATGATGATGATGATGATGCTGCTGATAATGATGCTGATGCTGATGTTGATGCTGATGCTGATGCTGATGGTGGTGCTGCTGCTGATGATGATGATGATGATGGCTCTGCTGTTGATGATGATGAGGACACTGATAACGATGATGATGCTGCTGCTGATGCTGATGATGATGATGATGATGATGATGCTGATGATGATGATGATGATGATGATGCTGATGCTGATGCTGATGCTGATGCTGATGCTGATGCTGATGCTGCTGTTGATGCTGATGTTGATGATGTTGATGGTGATGATGATGCTGATGATGATTATGCTGATGATGACGATGATGATGATGCTGATGATGATGATGCTGATGATGATGATGATGATGATGATGCTGATGCTGCTGCTGCTGGCTGATGATGATGATGATGATGATGATGATGATGATGATGATGATGATGATGATGATGATGATGATGATGATGATGATGATGATGATGATGATGATGATGATGATGATGATGATGATGATGATGCTGATGTTGATGATGATGCTGATGATGGTGCTGTCGATGCTGCTGTTGATTATGCTTATGGTGACGATGCCGGCGACGACGACGACGGGGACGCTGAGGAGGAGAAAAAGGTGGAGGGGGAGGAGGAGGAGGAGAAGGAGGAGGAGGAGGAGGAGGAGAAAGAAGAGGATGAGGAGGGGGAGGCGGAGGAGGAGGAAGAGGAGGAGGCGGAGGAGTAGGAGGAGGCGGAGGAGAAAGAGGAGGAGGAGGAGGCGGAGGAGGAGGAGGGAGGAGGGGGGCGGAGGAGGGGGAGGCGGGAGGAGGAGGGGGAGACGGATGAGGAAGTGCAGGAGGATCAGGAGGGATCATGAGGACTGGTGGACGATGGAGAACGCGGAGGGGAGGACGTTGGAGTAAGAGGCGCCAGGGCGACGTGGCTCGAGTCCGCCTCCCTGCTACCTCCCTCCTCCCTCCTTCGTCCTCTGCTCTCTCATCTCTTCTCCTGTCATTTCCTCACTGCGGGCTATGGTACCTTCCTACGCGCAGTCATCTCCTCCTCCCCCCCCGTCTTCCTCCTCCTCCTCCTCCTCCGTCTCGTGCATTTGTTATTTTGTTTTGTAAGTATGCTTCATCCGCATTTGTCTATATTGTCTATGCTACCGAAGAGTGAACGGAGGCCTGCTAGTGAGGCCCCCCGCCCCCCAACCCTCCTTCCCAAGGTTTTCCTCAACAGTTGATTTGGGATGAGCGCCTCGAGAGGTTCAGGTGTCACGCTTGCTGGACCTCCAGTAAGGCAACGGCTGCACCAGCTAGGAGGAGCTGTCCTGCCCGAGATATTATGGCCACTCTTCGAGAATGATGGGTTCGAACATACTCTGCCGACTTTGTGCGCCATATACTTTGGAAGGCCCCGCCGCCCATCGGGGTCGATGGGGGCTGCGTTGAATATCCGCGCGCCACGGCTGGATGTGCGCTGGCCCACAAGAAGCCAGCAGGTACGTCTGCGTTTCGTGCTCTACGATTGCTGCAGCGTCGGATTGAAGATCTCGTGGAGGTGGTGGCCAAGTTTGGTTGTGCGCCTCAACCGAGGCGCCGCTCGGCGTGGCGGCCGATCAGAGACATCATTGCTGGCGCAGGGCGCACGCGTCGTTTGGCCGGTTGTCTTCCGATAGATTGGAAGTCGCATCTTATTGGATCGGCGTCCACAGCCAGGCCAGGTGCGTCCGCAATTTTCCGCTGCGGTGCCCCGCCTCGGCCGGCGCCCGTCTCGCTCGCGAAAAGGAGCGTGGGCGCGGCAGAAAGTGGGGGCAGGTTTCGTCGCGTGGTTGAGGGGGTCTCTAGGGCGTCGATCTCGACCCGTTCATCTGTGGACCGAGCCGAAGGGCTCGAAGTTATCCCAGATGCGCGCTTCCCTCGGCCCGTGCCGTCGCGTTTCCGACGTCGCGAGCGTTCGGAGGGATTTGTGGACCGACGTCTGGGAAAGGGGCCGCTGCGCCTGCTAGTCTGGAAGGGTCACATGATGAGCTCGATCGCCTTCGGGGCGCGCGGGCCAGGGTGCCGCCGATGGAGATTTCTGCGCCCCGACAGGCCTTCCAAGCTTTCTCAGCGCGGGCGGCCGCGGGGCCAGACGTGTTCAGGCCGTGCAATTGGTCTCTCCTTCGTCGTGCAGCGCTGTCCACGTTAGGCTACGTATTCTACTTGTGCGAGCAGTGGTCGATTTTGGTCTAACGGCATGAAGTTCGTGCGCGTCGTCCTTTATGTTAAGCCTGCAGGCAGGTATCGACCGATCGTTTTGCTTGCGCCGCTGCGCCGTGCTTAGACCGAGTCTCGAATATCGTTCGCCCAGAGGTGGGCCGCGACTGTTGGGCGATCCAATCTGGTTCTCGAGGCCGGTATGCGCGCCGCTGACGTCGCGGCGCGCGTGTTGCTGCAGGGGTAGTCGCAGGGCAGGCGTGGTTCGATGCTTGATGACCCCGCGGTTCTCCATGTCATCGTTGACGTGGAGAAGGCCTCCGACAGAGCCGGTTGGAGGCTGATTGCTGTTGCTGGCATCCGACGCGGGCATCCTGGTGCCATGTTGTGCCGGGCTTGTCAGATGCGCGCAGCCGGCAGGCGGCTCGGGCGGGGGGGGGGCCGCTCGGGGCCATCGTGGGCTGCGCGAGGCATCTGGCCAGGATGCAGCCTTGCCGCGTTCGCCCTGCAACTCGCCCCCCAGTCCGTCGCTCGACGGGCGGATTGTTCCACTATCTTTATGCCAAGAACATCGGGGTGCAAGTCGCATCGGCGGCTCGGCGTGTTCTTGGAGCAAGCGAGTTCGTCGTTGCCAGAACTAGCCGCGATGCTCGACGGTTTCGGATTTTGAAAAACTAGGCGAAAAATGGCTGTCGCAAGTTCTACCTCAATGCGTGCCTGGAAAGACTGTCTTGGAATCGGAGCCGTGAGATATCGCGTCGTCGATGCGCTCGAGGTCCTCGGGGCGGAGGTTGCCTCGCGGAGGCCGCCTCGGTACTCTCGCCTGAGCTCGGATCGGGAAGATGAAGATTCGTCGGGCTCGGCTTCGGCGCGCGCGCGTCGAGCGGGGCCTCTGGGGGAAATTCGCCAAGCAGGCGATTCCACAAGCGTCATCGCATGGGGCGGGGGCTCATGGGGCTGGCCCGCCTCTCGCTCGTGCTACGCGACGCGCCCTTCGAGGCGCTCGCGGTGGAGCTCAGGGCCCGCGAGTTTCGGCCTGGGCGGGCTCGATTTTCCAAGGGGCTTTTGTCTGTTGGGGCGCTGCGTTGCATGGAGTACTGCGACGGGCTTGGATTCGGCAAGTCGCGGCCATCTATCGGGTGGGGAAGCCTTGGGGGCGCGCCCCCTGCGGGGCCGTGCCCCTGGCTGTTCGAGATTTGGGATGGGTCTCCAGGTCTGCGTTCGTCTGGCATGGCAAACCGATCGAGGCGACGAATTGGACTTGAGAACCAGCCATCCACCATCAGTGCAGTTGAAGCGGGGTATGAGATCGGGGTCGGTTCGGGGAGGGTTCCCTAGTGTTCTTCGCGTTTGTTTGATGTTCTTGTGCATCCTGGGGAGGGTGCCCTCGGTTGTTTTCTTCGTCTTGGCCTGCGGAGAGTCTCGCGTTCTTGCGGGATGTTCTCCTGGCCTAGGTCCGACAGTGAGCGATTTGGCATTAGAAACTGCTGAGCGGCGACTGGCGAGATTTGTCGCGTCGACCTGATCGCGACCGCGGCTCAGAAATATACCCCCAAACGCAGGGGGGATGCTTGCCGGCGACAGTCGCGAGCGTGCTTGGCCGCGCCCTGGGAGGAGAAGGTCCCGGCAAATTTTGCGTTCTAACGAAGCAGCTAGCAGCAACTTTGAGAGTTGTTGTCGCGGGTGCTCTGCGGGTGCGTGGGCTTTCCGACCCTGCAGTCTGCCCGTGCTGCCCTCATCAGCGCGCTGACCTTGTCCGCGTTCCGAGCGCGCGCGATGTTGCGGAGGATTGGCGCTCTCAAGTTTCCAGCGGCGCTGAACATCGAGGGCGGCTTCCAGATGTGTTTCAGTCGTCGCGGTATTGGGTGGGGGGTTTGCTCTTCGCCGCCGCGCTGCCGAGTCCTCCTGCGCGTGGTGATGGTGGAGTTTGGCGAGTTCTTTCTACGTGGAGATGCCAGAGCTGTAACGGGTGATGTTTTCTCAGACGGGGCATGCCGCAAATTTCTCTAGTGGCCTGAAGCAGAGCCGTCCGAACATGGTCGATCTCGTCGGGCACGGTCCAGTGCCGGGCCCCATCCATACTTCCCCTCGGGCATGACTTGGCGCAGTGGTTCAAATCTTGTGGGTGGCAATTCTTCCCGCCAGGATCCAGACAGGCTACTTAGATCTGCCTGGGGATGTGTCGTCCGAGGCGATCCAATGCTGACTTTGGTGTGAAATATGGCGTAGGATCGAAGATCTTGGAGACCTTTCAGACGATTGTTGCAAGTCGATAGCGTTCCTGGACATCGAGCAGGTCTTGGGTACGGAGCTAAAGGCAATCGATGGGCCGATGTCGCGGCCTGTCAGGGACGTGACATGTGCGCTTTGACGAGGTTTGAAACCCACCGTGTCAAGATGTTGTTCCAGTCGGCCAGGACAGGTTAGACCTGGGTGGCCAAAGCCCACACCTAGTTTCTCGGATATTCGGTTGTTCCAGGGGGGGCCAGGTTGCGAGAGTGCCGTCGGGCTCGGGCCAGCGCCAAAAAGGTAATTGAAACCTCTATGTGCCTTCGCTTCCCTCGGGCAAATGCTGGAGGTGTCCGTTTTGTGCTATGTATGTAGGTTCTGGAAGACAGCGCAAAATACTCGCGACTCGTGAGTGCCCTGCGAAGATATCGTTGCGCGTTCGTTCTCTGCTCTTGCGGGTTAGTCCTCCTAGGCAGTGTCGGGCTCAGTCTCGTATTGGCTCACAAGTGGGGCTCCCGCGGGTGAGTCCTCCCAGGGAGGCTTCTGGGGTCTCGGGGGGCGCTGGTTCCTCGTCTCAGGCCGCCCCGATTTCTCTTGATAGCCATCTGTAGGCGGGGCGGGTGGAGCTTGGGGGTATGGGTGGCTCTCCTGCTCAGACTAGCAAGCGTTCGCCCTCGCCCGCTCATGTTTTGCGGCAGGTGCGCGTTCGATTGCATCAGCGCGAGTCAAAGGCTGGCTCCCAGCGTCATGATCGGTCGTCGGGGTATTCGCAAGTTGGGGAGTCCAGGCCGGTTCAGCTTGCTAGCCTTGTTCTTTTGCAGGGCATTGCCCGTCTTCAGGAGGGTCGCACGAGGCCTCGCTCTCCTTCCCTCCTCTGAGAATGGTCAAGGTTCGGCCGGACGTACCTCCACCCGACGAGTGGGGATGCGCGCGCGCGGTGCGACTCGCGCCGTCCAGCTTCGGCACGCTTGAAGAGGCTGTCGAGCACTAAGAGGCGCGCCCCCTTTCCGCCTCGTCCTCTTCCTTTGATTCCCCTCCTCCTCCTCCTCCTCCTCCCCCTCCTCCTCCTCTTCTTCCTACTCCTCCTCTCGTGGGGGGTGGGCGGGAGGTGGGTCGTCGGTGGGGGCCGCCTTCCAAGTCGAGGAGGCTTGGATGCGCGCGTGGCGGCACGCTCTCACGTCGAGAATCGCCGCAGTCCCTGGGCGATGCACCGCCGAGCGCGGTCCGTGGGCACGAGTTGTTCATGTCGCCGGGTGTTTGCCCACGTGTCTTCTGTGCGGAGGGATCTCCACTGGCAGGAATTCGTTTTTTGCGGGAAAGGTGCCCCCCGCCTCCGTATGATGAGCGTGCCCAGTCGCACGTCCATGGGTTTCCGACTCGTCGGCGTCCTGCGGATCAGTACAGGCGCGAGGACTTGGCGTGTCGGCGTAGGTCGGAGTTTTCGGACCTTTGAGCTGCATTGGCTGCAGCTCCAAATTGGTTTCGGGTTTTCCCTTTCGAATTTTCGCCTAGTCGTCTTGCGTGCTCTGTATTTGCACTTCTGCGCCCTCCCCGCCGTGATCCCGTTCTTGTGGGTGGGCTCTGTGGGGTTGGCGCCGAGCGAGCGCCGAGCCGAGGCCGATGCGTCTCGGCTCGTCCTCGGTGGCCGTTGGCGCTTCGCGCGACGGACTCCTTCAAGCTGCGTCGCTCCTCCTTCCTCCTCCTCCTCCTCCTCCTCCTCCTCCTCCTCCTCCTTCCCTCCTCCTCCTCGTCGTCCTCCTCCCCCTCTCCCTTCTCCTCGTCCTCCTCCTCGTCCTCCTCCTCCTTCCCTCCTCATCCTCCTCTCCCTCCTCCGCGTGCGCTCCTCCGCGCTCGCTCGTGGGAGCGCGACGACGACGACGACGACGACGACGACGACGACGACGACGACGACGACGACGACGACGACGACGGCGGCGACGACGACGACGACGACGACGACGACGACCCCGCCGCCCTCCGCGAGGACCGAGGCTCTCGCCCCCATCGCAATGGCGTGGGGCGGAGAGGTGGCCCCGCGCCTCGGCATCGCCGGCGGCGTCATCGGGCGGGCCCGGGGGACAATCAGCAACGTCGGGTAGTGAGGCTGCGGGTTCGAGGTTGGAGGTTTTCGGGCGGTGTCGACGGGTTTCGGCGGTTTTCCAGCTTCGGGGTGCTCTCTAGCAGTTGCGCCTCGCCGAGAGCGCTCTGGGGGTGCCCGGATCGTCAGAGAGCCGAGGTACGAGCATTCAGCTGGGGGGTCACGTTCGGGGGGATGAGCTCAGGGGGGATGCGTCGACCCCCAATCGCCTAGTTATTCATCCCCGAGTCGATAAGGGGCCTGACCGACCACCTTGCCCAGGAATGCGTGGCGTCGCTGTCGGGGGCCTATCGCCGACCGATCGGCGATGCATCGTCGATTCCACGTCGATGTTCTCCTCCCTGAGCTGGTCCCCCCAACGTTCTCCCTCAGTCAGGAGCTCAGCGCCTGCATGGTTTTTTCCCGTCACGTTTTCGAAGGGTATTGGAAGGTTTGGGAAGGTGTTTGGATATGTTCGAGGGTTTTCGGGCTTTCGCGCGTGTTTTCGAAGGTTTTCGAAGTGTCTCGGGAGGTTTTCGAACACTTCTCGGAAGTTCTTGGGGCCCGGGGTGGTCTGCGTCAGCTGCGCCTCGTTCCAAGCGTTCCGGGGATGCCAGAGCCGTTTCGAACGGCCGCAGGGCCAACGTGGGTTCGGCCAGTCCCGTCTGGTCTCCCCTGGATGACTTGGGTTTTGGAACCACTTGATGCCGCCCCCTCCCTCCTCTGCACTTCCCGCACCTTCCGCGCGGCAGGTGCCGCGCTGCCGCGGCCGCCGCCACGGCCGCAGCGGCGGCCGCGGCGGCCCGCGGCCTTTTGTGGCGACCTGCACTCTCCGCGCGGGAGGCGCGGAAGGTTTAGGTCGAGGGCTTCCCTCATTCCGCTGGCCCGGGCCTGGGTGATCCAGGTCAGTGCTGGCCCGGGTCAGCGCATGCCCGAGGTCAGTGGAGGCCACACGTGCCCTTCCAGAGCAGACGTACCCTGGAGAGGGGTCCTCGGGGCCAGCCCTCGGGCGCTCAGGGGCCACGTTTTGACGCAGGCCGTGGGCGCCTCATTGGGGCGGCGTCGCCTCCGGTGGGGGGTTGCAGAGGAGGACGAGATTCGATGCGTGCGCTGCCTTTCGCTACTTGTCTCCAGAGCTAGCCGTGGCAGCCCCCGCCCTCGCCTCGCTCCCCCCCCCCTCCACTTCCCCCTCCACTTCCACCCTCACGCTGCCCATGCGTCGCATTGCAGGGAGCCGCTCCCAGAGTCGGTACCTTTCTGTGTTTTGTGCGCCAGGCTGCGCTCCACTTTGCTCTGGCGGCCAGCGCGTGACTCACTCTTTCTTGGAGTGCCTGGACTTCGGACGCCCTCCCAGGTCACGGTCCCATGGGGGCGGCCGATGATGCTGATGATTATGATGATGATGCTGCTGGTGCGGTGTCGGCGTCATGAGCCTGGGGTAATCGTCTCGAGACCGGCAGTGACCCCGACCCTCTTGCACTAAGGGTGGAGGCCGCTGCCCAGTCTCGTCCAGACTGCGCTTCGAGCAAGCGGCCTGCCCAGGCACTGCTTCGCAGGCCGCCTCATCTGACCTGCAGTCGTGTACGCAGCTCAGACCTGGCAGGCACAAAATGAACAGCACGAATCCCTGCTGGCCGCCCCCATGGGAGCGTGACCTGGGAGGGCGTCCGAAGACCCTGTCGGCGTGTGGAATGGGTTGTTCGTCGTGGCTGTTGTCCTCGTACGTACTCGTCGTCTTCGTTACTGGGTCCGTCGCCGCTCCCCCCCTCTTTCCCTGGGCCCTCGTCCTCAAGCGCGCCAGCCAAAGCGAAATTATTAACAACGCCGTCATTGAGTCGAAGGGAAGCCCCTTCCCGTTGATCCCGTCCCCGCCGGGGGGTGGGGTGGAGGGTCCCGGGAGGGGTCCCCGGGGAGGGGGTCCCGGGGGGGGGGTCCCGGGGAGGGGTCCCCTGGGGGGGGGTCCTGGGTCAGAATGCCACCGCCCGTTTGCGGCTTTTGCAAAGGGGCCCTCTGTAGATGCGCTGGAGGAGGGGGGGGTCGCCAAGAAGGATACGCAAGAGCGCCCCTAGACGGCCCAAGCCCCACAAGACAGCCCAAGAACGCCGAAGAACGGACAAAGGGGGCCCCCAGACAAGTCAAAAGAGACCCCAAAAGACTCAAGAAGGCCCAGAGAAGCCTCCTCCTCCTCCTCCTCCTCCTCATCCCCCTCCTCCTCCTCTCCTCCTCCTTCTCCTCCTCCTCCTCCTCCTCCTCTCCTCCTCGCCCTCCTCCTCTCCGCCCTCCTCCTTCTCCTCCTCCTCCTCCTACCTCCTCCTCCTCCTCCTCCTCCTCCTCCTCCTCCCTCCTCCTCCCTCCTCCTCCTCCTCCGTCCTCCTCCTCCCTCCCCCCTCCTCCTCCTCCTCCTCCTCCCTCCTCCTCCTCCTCCTCCTCCTCCTCCTCCTCCTCCTCCTCCTCCTCCTCACTCCTCCTCCTCCTCCTCCCTTCCTCCTCCTACGCCCTCCTCCTCCTCCTCTCCTCCGCCTGCTCCCCTCCCCCTCCTCCTCCTCCTCCTCCTCCCTCCTATCTTCTCCTCCTCCTCCCCTCCTCCTCCTCCTCCTCCCTCCTCCTCCTCCTCCGTCCTCCCCTCTCCTCCCCTCTCCTCCCTCTCCTCCTCCTCCAACCTCCTCCTCCCTTCTCCTCCTCCTCCTCCTCCTCCTCCTCCTCCTCCTCCACCCCTCCTCCCCTCCTCCTCTCCTCCTCCACCTCCTCCGCCTCCTCCTCCTCCTCCTCCTCCTCCTCCTCCTCCTCCTCCTCCTCCTCCTCTCCTCCTCCTCCACCCCTCCTCCTCCTCCCCCCCCTCCCTCCTCCTACCTTCTCCTCCTCCTCCTCCTCCTCCTCCTCCTCCTCCTCCTCCTCCTTCCGCCTCTGCTCCTCCGCCCTCCCTCCTGCTCCTCCTCCTCCTCCTCCTCCTCCCTCCAAATCCTCCTCCTCCCTCCTCATCCTCCTCCTCCTCCCTCCTCCTCCTCCTCCTCCCTCCTCCTCCTCCTTCCTCTCCTCCTCCTCCTCCTCCTCCTCCTCCTCCTCCTCCTCCTCCTCCTCCCCTCCTCCTCTCCTCCTCCTCCTTCTCCTCCTCCTCCTCCTCCTCCTCCTTCTTGCTTTTCGGCTCTCGATCGGCTCTTGAGGCTTCTAGGCGGCCCGAAGGTTGCCCGAGTGAGCTCCGCGAGAGGGGCAAACGGCCCCAAAGGCTTTCTGAGCACTCAGAGGATCACAGGAGGGCTCCGAGAGCCCCCCCCGTCTACTTCCGGATCCGAGTCCAGGCCCACGGCGCATTCTCGTCGATGCCCCACCCCAAGCGCTCCAGGACGGCATCAGACACTCCAAGAGGCCCTGAGAGGGCACCACCATGGCCCCCGATAGCGCGCCAGCAAGGCCCCGAGGACACCCACAGACAAATACGCTCTCGAAGTGGCCGCAGGAGGCCTCCCTCCGATCCTCAAGAGTCGGAGGCTGCGCCCGACGCAGGAGCTTCGTCCGTGGCGCGTCCTGCTCGCCGCGGTTGGTCAGGGGTGGCCGCCGCGCCCAGATTTCCGGCCTCCCTCCGACTTTGAAGTCGGAGGCTGCGCCAGACGCAGGAGCTTCGTCTTAAGTCGGGCCTGTCCCTCTACAGGAGGAATATTCAAAAATAGTCCAATAATAGTCAGGGGACTTTTTTGTTTTTGTTTTCATAGCATTGCTGACCATTGGACCATGCTGATCAATTTTTTCATCCAAAATCCGCCTGTGGGGGGACATGCCCGACCTAAGCTTCGTCCGTGTGGCGTCCTTCTCGCCGCGGTTGGCCAGGGGTGGCCGCCGCGCCCAGGCTCTGGCAGCCCCCCCCGCCCCTCTCGCGGCCCGCCGGCGAGGAGGGAGGCGCTGCGGCGTGGGGGCAGAGGGAGGGGCAGGCCCTTCCACCTCCTCCTCCTCCTCCTCCTCCTCCTCCTCCTCCTTCTCCTGCTCCTCCTCCCCGAAGGGGGAGGGGGGGCGCATGGGAGTGGGAACAGGGAGCATGACCTATCAGGGACCCAACCACAATCGATGTGACGGTATAGTGCGGCATGTTATGCGAGGATGACGTTCCGTGTTTGGCCTGAGCGGGGGGGAAGTGTCTGCGAGAGTGTTGTGCGATCATCCAGCGGGCGCGTGTTGTCGGTGGGATGGCACCCAGCTGGCTTCCGACGTAAAGGATCAACACAAGTACCCGAGCCACCTTCGCCCAGGAGGTTGGTGAGATTGGCAAACGCCCCTGGTAATCACAGAGATCGCGGGGTGGCGGTCAGCAGAGTCGGGTCGCATTTCGTGCAAAGCACACTGCCGAAACGGAATGGCAGGGTCATCCTCGTGAACTCCACAATGCCGCAGGTCGTGAAGACCAGCGACGGCAGGACCGGGAGGAGGGATGGGACGAGGTGGAGGAGGACGAGAAGAAGGAGGAAGAGGAGGAGGAGGAGGAGGAGGAGGAGGAGGAAAGGAAAGAGGATTGACTGTGCATGATTGATCACGTCACTAACAAGGAAGGTCAGGGCAGGGAGAAGGAGGGAAACGACAATACCACCAGCCCGGAGGCGGATTGCACAAACAGCTCCCAAAAGGGCGAAAGGCCACCCACCGCACCAGGGTTGCCTGTCGTTAACCTCCCCCCCAGCTCATTTCTAAGATTTGGGGCGATGGGGCATGTGAAAAGCTGGTGGTGAAGCGTGTCCTGAGTCCCACACTCCCAGTGGAGGGATGTTCCATACCCAGCCTGATTCAGCCTCCACCTGGTCCATTCACGAGGTCCTTGCCCGCAGACGATGCCGACGATGCCAGCTCTTAAAGCCATGCATTTTGCATATCGGTTTTCGATTTTGACAGTGGTACCATTGCACGAAAGCCTCTTCCCTTCGGGCATTCACAAGGACAACATGTGTTCTCATTGTTCAAAATACCATCGCAGGATTCTAAAGAGCCGCCCCAATCGGTCCACGAACCTGCTTCCAAGGAGGAAGGAGGGAGGGAGGAGGAGGAGAAGGAGGAAGAGGAGGAGGAGGAGGAGAAACGGAGCAGGAGAAGGAAAGCATGAGGGAGGACGAGGAGCAGGAATGGAGGATGAGGAAAAGGGGGGAGGAGGATGCCCAGAGTGGGAAAACGGGCTGCCCTGGCCTCCACTTGGGGCTTACAGCTTAGCACGCGATACTACGGGCAAGCGCCACCAGAAGATCGGCTAGCTGGAGACATGAACGCGGATCTGCTAGAGCTGAACACATGACTTCTGCGCTACAGCGCCCCTGTCAGGGGCCGTTTCGGGGACGGGACGCTCTGGCGCTCGTCTCTCGTCTCTCGTGTCTCGTCTTTCTTCTCTTTCGCACCTCCTATCTTGGGGCCATCCTGGCCCGTCTTTGGGCTTTGTTGGGGCCTGAGAATCCATGCTTATACATGATTGAAAGGTCTCGGGTGGCATGGTGGCGGATGTGGAGGAAGGGGCATGCGATCATCACGTGACCATTTAATGTAGCCAGTGCCAGTCTGCACACGCGGCCAATCATTCAATCAGCCCGAGCCGTACACGAGAGTCAAACCTCAGGCGGACCCGCTCTCGATGACGTTTGGCCTTGCTCTTGCGTCTGCTCGCCTGGGACAACATGCACAGTGGCCCGCCGCACGTGCTGCGCCCTTGGTGTGCCCACTGGGAGTGCAGGTCGCGTCGGAGTTGCGGACCACGAAGTGTAATGCTTCCGGTCTGCGCGCAGACGACCCCCCAAGGTAATCTTGATTGGCCTCAACAGGCTTCCCGATTAGTGGGCTGGCCTCAGCAGGCCCTCCGAGTAGTCTGGAGCGGTCGCAACCCAAATCAATGCGCAGCCTGAAACCTTAACACCACATCTGCAAAGATGTTGGCGGCCGCGACGGGGCAGGCACGCTGGATGGCCAGTATAGCTCCTGTGGTATCGTCATCGATCTGCTTATTCGCGAAGGTGCCCTGGTCGAGGAAAGACGCGATTTTGTCGATGCCGCTGGGTTGTTCGCACAACGCATCGCTATCCAAGTCCGTCAGGGTGAACGCACTAAGGGACGAAAGTGGCAGCTGCGAGCTGTGAGCCGCCGAGCACATGGCTTCGGCCAAGCCGTGTTCTGCAGCCTCATCGAGGCTCGCACTCGTCGGGTGGGAAACTTGTCCAGCCCCTATGTCGTACCTTCGGCGGCGACAACGTCTGGATCCTTTGAGTAACACCCAATATGGTACGTGGTTTCCAGCACGTCGCTCGGGTTGGAGGCGTTTTCAGACGCCGTCAACTTCTCTTCACCCAGGGGCCACTCGGTCAAACCACTCTTGTCGTCCATCGTGGTGTCCACGCTGTCCACGCCGAAACCTAAACACGGCCCTGGCCTGGACTTCGACATCCTCCAGGACAGGCAGTTCCTTGGACTCATTAGTCGAGTGAAGTTTGGGTTCCATGGCGAACTTTTGCTCGCCCTGTCCCATCTCTCGATTCTATACCATGCCCGCAGCGAAAGCACAGTGCACCTTTCAGTTCTGGCACAGAGGTCTTGACGCCAGTGCCCAGAGTGCGCCCTGCCACGGCGAACGCCTCTTCCCAGAAGAACTCGGGCGTACCATTCGGCGGAAAGAGCGCGTTCTGTGGTCGCTTGGTGGGGGGGGTTTGGAAACGGACCCCCCCCCCCTCCCCTCCCGTGACGGAGGGAGTGGGATCGAACCCCCCCCCCTTCCCCTTCCCTCCTCCCCTACTTCTCCTCTCTCCCTCTCCTCGGGCCAGCGCCTGCGTCGGCGGCGGCTGGCGGCGGCGGCGGGGAGCGTCGACGAGGACGACGGCGACGACGATGACGACGACGACGCTCCGCCACCGTGCTTCGGTTTTGGGTCAGAGTCCTACTGGATGCCTCTTGGGGTCTCGTCGGAGGGCTCTCGGGAGCATCTCAAGGGCATTTGTGTAGCCTCATGGGTGCGGTGCCTCTTGGGCGCCTCTTGGGGCCTCTCTGGGGTGGTGGTGGTGGTGGCCTGTGGTGGAGGTGGTGGTGGTGGTTGTGGCGGTGGTGGTGGTGGTGTGGTGGTTGGTGGTGGTGGTGGTTGTGGTGGTGGTTGTGGTGGCAGGTTGTGGTGGTGGTGGTGGCGGTGGTGGTGTTGGTGGTGCGGTGGTTTCTGATGGCGGTGGCGGTTGTAGTTGTGGTGGTGGTGGTGGGTTCAGTTGGTTGTGGTGGTGGCGGTGGTGGTGTGGTGGTTTGCCGTGGTGCTAGTGGTTGTGGTGGTGGTGGTGGTGGTGATGGGTTGTGGTGGTGGTGGTGGTGATGGTGGTGGCGGTGGTGGTGGTGGTTTGTTGTGGTGGATGGGTGGTTGTGATGGTGGGTGGTGGTGGTGGTGGTGGTGGCGGTGTGGTGTGTTTGTGGTGGTTGGTGGTGGGTTGTGATGGTGGTGGTGGCGGCGGTGGTGGTTGTTGGTGGTTGTGGTGTGGTGATTTGTTGTGGTGGTGGTGGTGTGTGGTGGTGGTTTGTGGTGGTGGTGGTGGTGGTGGTGGGTTGTGGTTGTGGTGATGGTGGTGGTGGTTGTGGCGGTGGTGGTGGTGGTGGTGGTTTGTGGAAATGGTGATGGTGGTTTGTGGTGGTGGCGGTGGCGGTGGTGGTGGTGGTTGTGGTGTGGTTGTTTGTGGTGGTGGTGGTGGTGCGGTGGTGGTGGGCGGTGGTTTGTGGAGGTGGTGGTGGTGGTGGCGGTGGTGGTGGTGGCGGTGGTTTATGGAGGTTGTGCTGGTGGTGGCGGTGGTGGTGGTGGCGGGGGTTCTGGTGTGGTGGTTTGTGGTGGTGGTGGTGGCGGTCGTGGTGGTGGCTGTGGTGTGTGGATGAGGCCGTGGTGGTTGTGGTGATGGTGGTTGCGGTGGTGGTGGCGGTGGTGGTGTGGTGGTTGGTGTGGTTGTTGTGGTGGTTGGTGGCGGTGGTGGTGGTGGTGGCGGTGGTGGTGGTGTTGGTGGTGCGGTGGTTTCTGGTGGCGGTGGTGGTGGTGGTGGTGGTAGTTGTGGTGGTGGTGGTGGTGGTGTGTTAAGGTTGTGGTGATGGTGGCGGTGGTGGTGTGGTGGTTTGCCGTGTTGGTTGTGGTGGTGGTAGTGGTGGTAGTGGTTGTGGTGGTGGTGGGTTGTGGTGGTGGTGGTGGCGTTGTTGTTGTTGTTGTTGTTGTTGTTGTTGTTGTTGTTGTTGTTGTTGTTGTTGTTGTTGTTGTTGGTGGTGGTGGTGGTGGTGATTTGTTCTGGTGTTGGGGTGGTTGTGGTGGTGAGTAGTGGTGGCGGTGGTGGTGGTGTGGTGGTTTGTGGTGGTGGTGGTGGGTTGTGATGTTGGTGGTGGCGGTGGTGGTGGTGGTGGTTGTGGTGGTTGTGGTGTGGTGGTTTGTTGTGGTGGTGGTGGTTGTGGTGGTGGTGGTTGTGGTGGTGGTGTGGTAGTGGCGTACTGGTTGTTTGTGGTGGTGGGTCGTGGTGGTGGTGGTGGCGGTGGTGGTGTTGGTGGTGGTGTGGTGGTTTGTGGTGGTGGTGGTGGCGGTGGTGGTGGTGGCGGTGGTTTGTGGATGTGGTGGTGGTGGTGGTGGCGGTGGTGGTGGTGGTGGTGTGGTGGTGTGGTGGTTTGTGGTGGTTGTGGTGGTGGTGGTGTGGCCTTCGGCTCTTCCCGCCATAGTGTGTTGGCCGGTCAGGGTTGGATGCTTTTCGAGGTCTCGTCAGAAGGGTCTCAGTGGCGTCCGAGGGGCATGTGCGAAGCCTCGTAGACCTTCCTCAGGGCCTCTCGGTGGCTTCTGTGGGGCGAGGGCTCGATATGGCGATTTGTGTGTGTGTGTTCCCTCCGCGGTCTCTGAGTGGGCCCTCTCCGGTCATCGTCGCTGCGTCCCCGCCGTCGTTGCTGCTGGCCGCCGCTAGCGCCGGCGCCAGCGCCGGCTCGGGGGGGAGGGGGGTTTGGATCCCCCCCTCCCCCCAGGGCCCTCTCTGGTCATCGTCGCTGCGTCCCCGCCGTCGGCGCTGCTCCGCCAGCGGCGCGGGCGCTGCCGGCGCCGTGGGAGGGGGGCTTGGACCCCCTTGGGAGGGGGGGGGTTTGGGGGTTCGGGAGGGGGGTAGGGGAGGGGAGGCTCCCTGGTTCTGATCGACGGCGCCGAGTGTTTTGGGGGGGGTTCGAAACGCGCCGCCGAATGTTTCCAAGGCGAGCGCCGTGAAACGCGATTTCTCAGTGGGCGAAGATCTGGCCAGGGCAGCCCCATAAGTTGCAGCGCCACGCGCGGCTGCACAACACACTATTGCGAGCAGACGGCCAGCGACTCCCTTGTTCAGCGCAGCGCGCACAGCCCCGTAGGCAGCAACCGCCGTGGGAAAACATTCAGATGGCGCGACTTCCATGAATGAGACGCGCGTGCAGAGGAAGTAGCAACATCCGAATAACTGGAACGTGTGTCAGAGTTCTTCAGTCGAATGGCTGGTGGGAGGAGGAGGAGGAGGAGGAGGAGGAGGAGGAGGAGGAGGAGGAGGCGGAGGAGAGAGGAGGGTGGAGGAGGTGGAGCGGAGGCAGGAGGCGGGGAGGAGGAGGAGGAGGAGGAGGAGGCGGAGGCGGAGGCGGAGGCGGAGGCGGAGGCGGAGGAAGACGAGGAGGAGTAAATATGAGGAGGAGGATGAGAGGAGCAGGAGGAGGAGGGGAGGAAGAGGAGGAGGAGGAGAGGAGGAGGAACAGGAGAGGAGGAGGAGGAGGTAGGAGGAGGGAGGAGGAGGAGGAGGAGGAGGAGGAGGAGGAAGAGTTTTTTGTTATATATATGTACGTTTTCGGTCCTTTCTGGCCTGCTTTAGCTCCATCAGGGATCCTCTTCCCCTTCGTCCTCCAGCTCCTCCTTTTTCCCAACCATCCTGTGGTGTTGGGTCCTCGTTTTGAAGAGACAGCGCCCCGCGTCCACTCCTCCCGCTGCCCCCTCCTCCCCCTCCTTGCCTCTGCTCTCGGCACACCTCTCACTCCCCCTCCTTGCCTCTGCTCTCGGCACACCTCTCACGCGTTTCGTAGCCCCATAGGGAGCTCCACCGAAGGCCCCAGTGGGGGTGTCCACATGCGGTTCCCCCACCCAGGGCAGCGTTTCGTAGCCCCAGAGGGAGCTCCACCGAAGGCCCCAGTGGGGGTGTCCACATGCGGTTCCCCCACCCAGGGCAGCGTTTCGTAGCCCCAGGGGGAGCTCCACCGAAGGCCCCAGTGGGGGTGTCCACATGCGGTTCCCCCACCCAGGGCAGCGTTTCGTGGCACCATAGGGAGCTCCACCGAAGGCCCCAGTGGGGGTGTCCACATGCGGTTCCCCCACCCAGGGCAGCGTTTCGTGGCCCCATAGGGAGCTCCACCGAAGGCCCCAGTGGGGGTGTCCACATGCGGTTCCCCCACCCAGGGCAGCGTTTCGTGGCCCCACAGAGGGAGCTCCACCGAAGGCCCCAGTGGGGGTGTTTGCATGCGTCTCCCCCACCCAGGGCAGCGTTTCGTAGCACCTGAGGGAGCTCCACCGAAGGCCCCAGTGGGGGTGTTCGCATGCGGTTCCCCCACCAGGGCAGCGTTTCGTAGCCCCATAGGGAGTTCCACCGAAGGCCCCAGTGGGGGTGTTCGCATGCGGTTCCCCCACCCAGGGCAGCGTTTCGTGGCCCCATAGGGAGCTCCACCGAAGGCCCCCCAGAGGAAAAAGCCACATTGCGTTCCCCCACCCGGGCAGCGTTTCGTCCTATTTTTAGCACCAGAGGGAGCCCACCGAATGTTTCAGTTGGGGGAGTCACATGCGGTTCCCCCACCCAGGGCAGCTCGTCGTAGCCCCGAGGGAGCTCCACGAATGGCACCCAGTGGGGGTGTCGCATGCGGTTCCACACCCAGGGCAGCGTCCGCGGTTGCCCAGAGGAGCTCCAGCCGAAGGCCCAGAGGGGTGTCCATCATGCGGTTCCCCCACCCCAGGTGCAGCGTTTCGTAGACCCAATAGGGAGCTCCACGAAGGCCCCAGAGTGGGGGTGTCCACATGCGGGTCCCCACACGCAGCGGTTTCGTAGCCCCGAGTGGGCGAGCTCCACCGAAGGCCCCAGTGGGGTGGTCCACATGCGGTTCCCCCAAAAGGGCAGCGTTTCGTAGGCCCAGAGGGAGCTCCACCGAAGGCCCCAGTGGGGGTGTCCACATGCGGTTCCCCCACCCAGGGCAGCGTTTCGTAGCCCCAGAGGGAGCTCCACCGAAGGCCCCAGTGGGGGTGTCCACATGCGGTTCCCCCACACAGGGCAGCGTTTCGTAGCCCCATAGGGAGCTCCACCGAAGGCCCGAGTGGGGGTGTCCACATGCGGTTCCCCCACCCAGGGCAGCGTTTCGTAGCCCCAGAGGGAGCTCCACCGAAGGCCCCAGTGGGGCTGCCTGCATGCGGTCCCCCACCCAGGGCAGCGTTTCGTAGCCCCATAGGGAGCTCCACCGAAGGCCCCAGTGGGGGTGTTCGCATGCGTCTCCACTACCCAGAGGTCGCGCCGCCGAAAACGATATTCACACTTGCGGTATTCACAGTTGCATATGGTTGGGTCCTTCGCCAGGCTAATTCTTTTCCTTCTCCGCCTGCTCCTCTACTTTCTCTAACTCCAAAGACTTCCCGCCTCTGTCGACTTTTTTCGTCGGCCTCGTCGTCCTCGTCGTCCTCCTCGTCGTCCCCGTTGTCCTCTGGAATTCATGGCCGTGCTTGAGTTGTCTTGGGCCAGCCCTGGTCTGTTCAGGAGCACCCCGGGCTTCTCAAAAGGACATGACTTGATGCCTCCAGAGGTCCCCAGATCTCCGACAATATGTGCGGCGTTTTCCGTGATTTCGGTCTGGGTCTTGCTATCGCGCCCTGGGGCCGTTAAAAATTGACCCAGGACGAAACACTACCACCGGTGAAGGGTCGGGACCTTTCTGGGGCCTGGGGCCACGTATTGAAAAAAATACGTAGTCGGATGTCTGGTTCGCTCTCTTGTTCAGCTCCTGCTCGCCATTCCTCCCGCGTCGTCGTCGCCAGATGTCCCATCTGCTGAGACCTGCGGGAGAAAAGCCTGGGAAGCCTCCCCGCCAAGGATGGGGAGCCTCACCTGGAACATGTGGGGCCGGATGGCGTTGCGGAGCATCCCGAAGGCCCGTCTGGCTGGGGCACGTCGGTCAGATTCTGCCCGCGGTGGAAGCATCACGACGGGATGTTTCTGCGCAGCCCACGCCGTCGGAGGCCTGGGGAGGAGGGGCCCTCGCGAGGGATACGATGGAAGTCGCCGGTGCTCTCTGGAGAGAATCCGCCCAGTCAGGGTTGGCCAGATGGGTCGGCAGGGAAGGTCGGCCGGGAGGGTCGGCCGGGAGGGTTGGCCGGAGGGTTGGTAGGGGTTGGCCGAAGGGTTGGTTGCTGCTGGCCAGAGGGTTCGTCGGGGCTGGTGTTTCGATCGGTAATTCTTTCCGTATCGTGTCGTGGCGTTCTTCGTTGTCTCGGTCTTCTCTCTACCACTTTCCCCGCCTCTCGATGCTCTTCGAATGTTGATTTGGACTCATCGTGATCTGCATCGGCGCAGGTCGGGTGCGCTTGGGCTCTTCCGATGGCCTTTGATGGGGTCTGTGGCTTCCCGCGTGCCCTGTCTCTGATAGCATTCTTCGACATGGTGATGCGGCACTGAATGGATGCGCTTGGTGGAATCGTGACATTACGACCAGGCATGCGCTTGAATGTCCACGAGATGTCACTTGCCTGACCGTGTCGACTGCGCTCAAAACCAATTGTCGGCTGCTTATATTTTTTCCCAACCATCCTGTGGTGTTGGGTCCTCGTTTTGAAGAGACAGCGCCCCGCGTCCACTCCTCCCGCTGCCCCTCCCCCTCCTCCCCCTCCTTGCATCTGCTCTCGGCACACCTCTCACGCGTTTCGTAGCCCCATAGGGAGCTCCACCGAAGGCCCCAGTGGGGGTGTTCGCATGCGGTTCCCCCACCCAGGGCAGCGTTTCGTGGCCCCATAGGGAGCTCCACCGAAGGCCCCAGTGGGGGTGTTCGCATGCGGTTCCCCCACCCAGGGCAGCGTTTCGTGGCCCCATAGGGAGCTCCACCGAAGGCCCCAGTGGGGGTGTTCGCATGCGGTTCCCCCACCCAGGGCAGCGTTTCGTGGCCCCATAGGGAGCTCCACCGAAGGCCCCAGTGGGGGTGTTCGCATGCGGTTCCCCCACCCAGGGCAGCGTTTCGTAGCCCCATAGGGAGCTCCACCGAAGGCCCCAGTGGGGGTGTTCGCATGCGGTTCCCCCACCCAGGGCAGCGTTTCGTGGCCCCATAGGGAGCTCCAACGAAGGCCCCAGTGGGGGTGTTCGCATGCGGTTCCCCCACCCAGGGCAGCGTTTCGTAGCCCCATAGGGAGCTCCACCGAAGGCCCCAGTGGGGGTGTTCGCATGCGGTTCCCCCACCCAGGGCAGCGTTTCGTGGCCCCATAGGGAGCTCCACCGAAGGCCCCAGTGGGGGTGTTCGCATGCGGTTCCACCACCCAGGGCAGCGTTTCGTGGCCCCATAGGGAGCTCCACCGAAGGCCCCAGTGGGGGTGTTCGCATGCGGTTCCCCCACCCAGGGCAGCGTTTCGTGGCCCCATAGGGAGCTCCACCGAAGGCCCCAGTGGGGGTGTCCACATGCGGTTCCCCCACCCAGGGCAGCGTTTCGTAGCCCCATAGGGAGCTCCACCGTAGGCCCCAGTGGGGGTGTCCACATGCGGTTCCCCCACCCAGGGCAGCGTTTCGTAGCCCCAGTGGGAGCTCCACCGTAGGCCCCAGTGGGGGTGTCCACATGCGGTTCCCCCACCCAGGGCAGCGTTTCGTAGCCCCATAGGGAACTCCACCGAAGGCCCCAGTGGGGGTGTTCGCATGCGTCTCCACTACCCAGAGGTAGCGCCGCCGGAAATCATATTCACACTTGCGGTATTCACAGTTGCATATGGTTGGGTCCTTCGCCAGGCTAATGTGGCTTTTAAACTTGAGGGCATCTGGCTTACGACATTGGAAAACTCATTGTCGACATGTGTTCGGATTGATGCACGTTTAGTCTGAGTCAATTTCAGGTGTGTTCGTGCTCGCCCATGTGTGTACATCTTAGATCCAAGGTTGCCTGAAGTGTATGCTTCACATGCGGTAAACTTTGCGCGTTTTCCGGTATCGGATGCATCTCAGTGTCTGTCTCCCTCTCTCTCTCTCCTTCTCTCTCTCTCTCTTCCCTGATCTCTTTCCACTGTTTAAGCGACGGAGCGAATCCATGCTCGTCTCAGGCTGGGGGCATGAAGTTTGCCCAGTACGGGGTGATGCGAGAGATGAAGCTGTCCCTTGACAAGGTGCCTCTGCGGCGCCAGTTGCTGCCTCTGCCGGGCACACGAGGCCGTGTGGCCTTCCAATATTGTGACGCGGACGAACATCGACTGAAGTAGAGGTGGGTCTGCTTGCTGCAGCATAGTGAGGCCACTGTCGTGGGAGGCGTTCGGAAACGGCGGCTGTCGTGGGAGGCGTTCGGAAACGGCAGCTGTATACCACCGCCGGCCTCAGCCAGGGCCGTCTTGGGGCCCAGGAGGAGGAGGAGGAGGAGGAGGAGGAGGAGGAGGAGGAGGAGGAGGAGGGATGAGGGAGGTGGGGAGGAGGGAGGAGGGAATGGAGGGTGGAGGGAGGAGGGAGGAGGGAGGTGGGTTGATGGGAGGAGGGAGGAGGGATAGGGAGTAGGGAGGATAGGAGGAAGGAGGAAGAGAAGGAGGTGGTAGAGGAGGAGGAGGAGGAGGAGAGGAGGAGGAGGAGGTGGAGGAGAGGAGGAGGAGGAGGAGGAGGTGGAGGAGGTGGAGGTGGTGGAAGGAGGAGGAGGTGGAGGAGGTGGAGGAGGAGGAGGAGGAGGAGGAGAGGAGGTGGAGGTGGAGGTGGAGGAGGAGGACGTGGAGGAGGGAAGGAGGAGGTGGAGGAGGAGGAGGAGGTAGGAGGAGGAGGAGGAGGGTGGAGGGAGGTGGGAGGAGGGAGGAGGTGTGGGATGGAGGGAACGGGAGGAGGAGGAGGGTAGGAGGGAGGAGGGTGGAGGAAGGAAGAGAAGGGGCCTCTGGGCGACCACATCCACACCCAAGTCCAGACCTCGGGGAAACCACATCCACACTGGGGACTTCGATCGCGACGTTGGAGCTCCAGGTCTCCGCGCGCGCTCGCGCCTCTGGGCGGGATCCGCCGCTCCCCAGGGGGCACGCCCAGGGCCCGGCTCCAGGAGTCGCAGGTGCGGTCGGGGCGCAAGGGACGGGGGTTCATGCCAACGGGGGGTCAGCTAGAGCGCCGGATCTTGCGGGGTCCTGCAGAGCCGGGCGGCGCGGCCGTCATTTTTGCGGGTCCAGGTCCGTCGGTTTCAGTCCTAGGCCGTTTTCCCTAAAGGGTGGTCTACTAAAGAGAGGTTTGTCCACCGCCGAAGCCTCGGTAGCAAATCACGGGAGCCTTGTGTTCCCTCGTAATTTTATTCCCAACCATCCTGTGGTGTTGGGTCCTCGTTTTGAAGAGACGGTGCCCCGCGTTCCTCTCCTTCCTCCTCCCCCTCCTCCCTCCTCCCCCTCCTTGCCTCTGCTCTCGGCACACCTCTCACGCGTTTCGTAGCCCCATAGGGAGCTCCACCGAAGGCCCCAGTGGGGGTGTCCACATGCGGTTCCCCCACCCAGGGCAGCGTTTCGTGGCCCCATAGGGAGCTCCACCGAAGGCCCCAGTGGGGGTGTCCACATGCGGTTCCCCCACCCAGGGCAGCGTTTCGTGGCCCCATAGGGAGCTCCACCGAAGGCCCCAGTGGGGGTGTCCACATGCGGTTCCCCCACCCAGGGCAGCGTTTCGTGGCCCCATAGGGAGCTCCACCGAAGGCCCCAGTGGGGTGTCCACATGCGGTTCCCCCACCCAGGGCAGCGTTTCGTTGCCCCATAGGGAGCTCCACCGAAGGCCCCAGTGGGGGTGTCCACATGCGGTTCCCCCACCCAGGGCAGCGTTTCGTGGCCCCATAGGGAGCTCCACCGAAGGCCCCAGTGGGGGTGTCCACATGCGGTTCCCCCACCCAGGGCAGCGTTTCGTGGCCCCATAGGGAGCTCCACCGAAGGCCCCAGTGGGGGTGTCCACATGCGGTTTCCCCCACCAGGGCAGCGTTTCGTGGAACCATTAGGGAGCTCCAACGAAGGCCCCGTTGGGGGGCCCGCATGCGGGTTCCCGAGTAGCGGCAGCGTTTTCGGTAGCCCCATAGGAGCTCCACGAAGGCCCCAGTGGGGGTGTCTCCACATGCGTCCCACCCACCCAGGGCAGCGTTTCGTGGCCCCATGGGGAGCTCCAAACCGAAGGCCCCAGTGGGGGTGTCACATGCGGTGTCCCCCACCCGGGCAGCGTTTCGTAGCCCCATAGGGAGGCTCCACCGAAGGCCCCAGTGGGGGTGTCCCACATAGGGAGCTCCTCCGTAAGCCCCAGTGGGGGTGTCCACATGCGGTTCCCCCACCCAGGGCAGCGTTTCGTAGCCCCATAGGGAGCTCCACCGAAGGCCCCAGTGGGGGTGTCCACATGCGGTTCCCCCACCCAGGGCAGCGTTTCGTGGCCCCATAAGGAGCTCCACCGTAGGCCCCAGTGGGGGTGTCCACATGCGGTCCCCCCACCCCGGGCAGCGTTTCGTAGCCCCATAGGGAGCTCCACCGTAGGCCCCAGTGGGGGTGCCCGCATGCGGTTCCCCCACCCAGGGCAGCATTTCGTGGCCCCATAGGGAGCTCCACCGAAGGCCCCAGGGGGGGTGCCCGCATGAGGTTGCCCCACCCAGGGCAGCGTTTCGTAGCCCCATAGGGAGCTCCACCGAAGGCCCCAGTGGGGGTGTTCGCATGCGTCTCCCCTACCCAGAGGTAGCGCCACCGAAAACGATCTTCATATTTGCGGTATTCACAATTGCATATGGTTGGGTCCTTCGCCAGGCTAATTTTTAGCGTCAGTTAGCGTCGATTAGCGTCTGGGAGTCGATGAGATAGCGCCGATTTCGCGTCGAAAAACGTCGATTTAGCGTAGATTTAGCGTCGATTAGCATCGATTTAGTGTCGACTGGTGTCGATTCGCAAGAGCCGACAAGGTGGTACGGGAGGCTCCCATGAGTTGCCACCGAGCAGAGCCAGGGGTTGCGCTGACTCGGGTTAGGGCGCAGGATCCTGCCAGATCCTGTAGGATCTTGCAACGCCTGCTGACCCGGGCTGACGCCAGGTCAGTAGATCCTTCACCAACCACCACCACCCCAACCCAACCCGAAAACCTCAATTTACACTCCATTTCGGGTGGGGGGGAGTCGGGGAACATCGCAAACACATATGGAGCCCTTACCCCCCCGAACCCGAAATTCGGGTCTTCGGGTTGGGTTGGGGTGGTCTGGAAGGTAGTCAAACCCTGATACGGATGTGCCCTGGCGGTGCAGGTGGTATCCCCGCCAGCCGCGACGATGATATCTTTCGGAGTGGTGGGCACCTTCTTCCAGTCGGCCATCTACAACTCGCTGATCTCGGACATGTACAAGGCGGCCCCTCCTCGGCCCTACGCCTCCTGTCTCGATGTGGTAGTGGTGTTCGTCGTCGTCGTCGTCGTCTTCTTCGTCGTCGTCGTCGTCTTCGTCGTCGTCGTCGTCGTCGTCGTCGTCGTCGTCGTCGTCGTCGTCGTCGTCGTCGTCGTCGTCGTCACAGTCGACGTCGTCGTCGTCATCGTCCTCGTCGTCGTGCCGAGGTGGGCGCCGCCCCCCCCCCGCGGTTTCGTAGGTTTGTCCTGGGCAGAAGGAGGAGGAGAGGTAGGAGAGGAAAAAAAGGAGAGGAGGAGGAGGAGGAGGAGGAGGAGAGAGGAGGAGGAGGAGGGAGGAGAGGAGGAGGAGGAGGAGGAGGAGGAGGAGGGAAAGGAGGAGGAGGAGGAGGAGGAGGAGGAGGAGGGAGGAGGAGGAGGAGGAGAGGAGAGGAGGAGGAGGGAGGAGGAGGAGGAGGAGGAGAGGAGGAGGAGGAGGAGGAGGAGAGAGGAGGAGGAGGAGGAGGAGGAGGAGGAGGAGGGAGGAGAGGGGAGGAGGAGGAGGAGGAGGAGGAGGCAGGAGGAGGAGGAGGAGGAGGAGGAGGAGGAGGAGGAGGAGAGGAGGAGGAGGAGGAGGGAGGAGGAGGAGGAGGAGGAGGAGGAGGAGGAGGGAGGAGGAGGAGAGGAGGAGGAGAGGAGGAGGGAGGAGGAGGAGGAGGAGGGAGGGAGGGGAGGGAGAGGAGGGGAGGGGAGGGGAGGGGAGGGAGGGGAGGGAGGGGAGGGGAGGGGAGGGGAGGGGAGGGGAGGGGAGGGGAGGGAGGGGAGGGGAGGGGGGGAGGGAGGGGGAGGGGAGCGGGAGTGGAGGGGAGGGGAGGGGAGGGGAGGGGAGGGGAGGGAGGGGAGGGGAGGGGAGGGAGGGAGGGAGGGGAGGGGAGGGGAGGGGAGGGGAGGGAGGGAGGGGAGGGGAGGGGAGGGGAGGGGGGGAGGGGCGGGGGAGGGGAAGGGGAGGGGAGGGGGAGGGGAGGGAGGGGAGGGGAGGGGAGGGGAGGAGGGAGGGAGGGAGGGAGGGAGGAGGGAGGGGAGGAGGAGGAGGAGGAGGAGAGAGGAGGAGGAGGGAGGAGGAGGAGGAGGGAGGAGGAGGAGGAGGGAGGAGGAGGGAGGAGGAGGGAGGAGGAGGCCCACGAAGCTCGAAAAGGAATAGCCTCTATCCCCACCTAGGGGGGTAAATCGGCCATTTGGACCAAAGCCATGCCAGTGGGGATGGGGATCGGTGAAGCAATGTTCAGTCACCAGAGGTTATTGGAAGTACCCGTTCTTCCGTTTCGCCTCAGCGGGGTCATGATGAGGGGGAGAGTTGCCGCCAGGATCATGGAATTGTCCAGGTGGCAGATATGCAAAGGCCCATCATCGACGTTGTTTGTGCGGCCAGGCAAGGGAAACTATCGGCAGTGCCCAAGCAGATATGCCAACGCATGGAAGGCTTCGCAGCCTCAGTCGTCGTAGCAAGCGTGGTATATCCAAAACTGACAATGGCAAAGGCAGAGACGGGCAAGCTGGGCAGCATGGCTGCACGGGACACGACAATAATCTTCAGGCTCTCACCTCCGCGGCCATCCAGCATATCATGTTCACGCTCCCTGTGCTCACGGTCGAGGAGACAGAGCAGCATGCGGAGTGGCGAGAACCACCGACGGAAGCAGATGCGAGTTCAAGGAAGATGTACAACAGAGGATGGACAGCCTCGCCCTTGCAGTGGATGCGGCGCAGCGGGCGGGGCAAGACGTGGCAGACATGCATGTGAAGATCGCCGTCCACAAGCGTATGAGTATTAATCTCAAGCTTGTCGATCAGCAGCTCCGAGAAATGCAGGGGAAAGCAACTGGCCTCAGGGAGAGACTCCAGGCCAACAGTGCTCGGCAGCAGGAGCCTGCGAACGCCGAGTACGACATGGAAGAAGACCTGCGCATCGCGGAGGCGTTGGGCATCCAGAGGGATATTGTGGAACAAGCTACAAAGAAACCAAACGATATTACTATGGGAAGTGCGTCCAGGGGTGCACCGGGATCGCATTTCCAGCCTACTGCCACGCAGGCGAGCGCACCGGTACAGCAAGGCATGCTAGTAGCACCCGATGCCACAGCCGCGGCCTTTGGATCGACGGGTCAGGTCTTTGCTGGTTGCCAACCGCCATTGATTCCTCCCCCGCCTCCAGAGTGGCAGTTCACGGTTCAAGCCTTGCAACATCAGAGTCAGCAGTTGCAAGATCAGCAAAGAATGGATGAGCATTTGCGGCAAATATATTTTTTTCGGTGGCCAAGGACGAGGGCAAAGGGCACCTTCGCGCGTGGTGTCAGATACCGACGCCTATGCCAGCAAGCCAGATAGGTACCCAGTCCCCAACTGTAGCAGCGGCGACGGCGGTAGGGTTTTCTACGACGTCGGCCCCAACTGCAGCGCCGACAGTTTCGCCGCAACAAACATCCCAGGGGCCGTCGGAGCCGTCGTCGACGCAAATGTGGATGCCTGGTGGGGCTGCAGATCAAGCAGCGGAGGCAGCACGACGCGACCGTTCCCGTTTTCTGTTCCAGGGCGACGCCCAGAAGGGCATACACGGCTGCGGGCGGCGGCCAGGGCGAGACGGAGGAGATCCCGTACCTCGGGCCGGCGTCGCCGACTCCACCGATGATCCCCGTGGATGTGGAAGAAGTGGCTGCGCCGAAACATAGTCACCAAGCGCGTCCCCCGAAGGGTTCCGTTGCAATTCATGGGGGCCTTGTATACCTCCGTAATTCCGTCTTCCGCGCCGGCTCGCGTCGACTAGCGCCTGGTGGTCGCAAGATGGCGCCGATTCAGCGTCGCTTATCGCCGATTTGCCAGAGCCAACAGGATGGCATGGGAGGCTCCCATGAGTTGCCACAGAAGACGGGACAGACACCACTGAGGAGGTTTCAGCGGCAGGGCGACGAGCTCGCAGAGGGAGGCTGCCAGGGCCACGCGCGGCCTCCGACGCCAGCGGGCGGCCTCGCCAGCGCGGGGGCGCAGCCGACGGGACCGAGGGCAGCGACGCCGTCGGCGTCGGCGTGAGGTGCTCTGTCAGGTTCGGCGGCGTAGATGAGGCCGCGCGGCCCCGATAGCCCCCTCTTTCGTCGATCTCCTTCCTTCCCATCTGCCCTTCGGGGCTCCCAACGTCCTCTCTGAGGGGGCCCCGCGGCGTTGTGTGTTTCCGACTCTGGCGCGGGCGCCGAGGCAGACCGATCTGTGTCTCGCGTTGCGCATGACTCTCTTCGAACCTTTTTTCTCGGCACTCCATCCTCTTGTCCAAGAGCGAGGCCGTTTTGGCTCGCAGGTTTGCGGATTCCCTCTCGCTGCGTGCGCGTTGCTCTTGGCGCCTCCGGCCAGTCTCCCGATTAGTATGTGGGCAACGCGCGCGCATGTAGCATGCAGTGCAATTGCGAATTTAGCGCGGGCAGGGCGCATCCCGCGGCGTGGCTGGGGCCAGCGCGGGCGTGCGCAGACTGAGCCAGTATTTTGAAGCTTGTCCTGCAAGTGCGAGTGGCGTGCACGATGGCGCGCTAGAGGTTCCTGACTGCGGCGCTCCTGCAGGCTCACTTTCCCTGGGCGCGGCCCGGGGGGGCGGCGCGCGGCGCGGCGCGTGGTTGCGCGGGGGAGATGTCGTCGATCCTCGTGGGGGCCCTTCATCGCCGCGTCAGGGTCCTCCGCGCCAAGTGGCCCGGCGCCCTTTCTATGCCGTGCCATCTGCTGCCTTGCGTTTGCGTCTTGCGGCCGTCCTCTGGGGGATGGGGGAACTGCGGGAATCGCCGCGGGCGGGGGCCCGCATCGCGGCCGCGGTGCCGCTCGCGGGCGCCTCCCACGTGCCAGACGCCGTCGTGGCCTGCGCCTGCGAGCTTGACATGCAGACCTGCCTGCGCGCGTGCGAGCTGCGCCCCGTGGCCCGCTTTGCTGAGCACGTCGCTCCTCGGGCCAGTGCTCGAGGATCTGCGCCGATGGTTCTCGGCATGCTGATAATGATCAGGAGTCTGCATGGGCTTTCGTCGTTGTCGGTACTCCCCTCAGGTCAGGAAAGGGGGGAAGGGGGCCCGGTGGTGCATCGCGGGTGTTTGAAAGGCAAGGCTTCTCAGACCGGCGCGGTCGATTTCGACCGCTATTGGGCGACTGGTGCCCTTTTTGAGCTCTCGGCAGTTATCTGGTCTTTTGTTTTGGTCGCTGCTGCGTTTTCTGAGGCCGCCGCGAGGGGTCTTTCGAGACATCCCAGTGCGTAGGTTGATGGCAAGGCCGCCATTGATCTGGTCGATGGAGACGCCGCCCCCAGCGCCGCGGAGGGGGCCTTGCCAAGGTTGCTCGGCGCGTGGTTTGTTCAGCTCGGCGCAAAGCCCTCATCGAGATTGCGCGCATTCGAGGGCGCGCGCGCCAGCTCGCTGCGTGGAGATGTCGCTTTTCCTGCTCCTGTGCCTCCTAGGCGTCAGCTGGGCGGGATTGCGCCCGGCGGGCTCGTGGGGGGCAGTGATTTGCGGGCGCTCCGCTTGCCGTGCGGGCGCAGCTCCCCTGACGGTGACTTGCGCGTTGCCACTAAGCAAGTTGCTGCGCCCGAGAGCGCATTCAATAATATTCTCGCGACCTCCACCGGTACTCCTTCTTCCCCTCCTCCGTGCCCCTTCTTCCGCGCCCTTCCTTCTTCCCCCTTCGCCCCTCGTTCTCCTTTCTTCTCCCGCTCTCACTCCTTCGCGCGGTGGGTGCGACGGTTGCCTGGGCGCGCGCGAGGCCGAGGAAGCCGCCGGAGTGCTGGTCGATGTTTACCTGCGTCACTCGCGGCCCGGCGGCGGCCCGCGACGCGCGCAATTCCAAGATATCCAGAGGGTTTTTTTTTCCGGAGCGTGCCTGCCTCGGGCCCCAGCGCCGCGAGTTGGCGCGGGGTCGCGGGCGCGCGGGGCGCTCGCAATCCCGCGGTTGCACGGGGGGGCAAGGGCTCTGACATTTTCGCGTCCGCTGCGGACGAGGGAAAGAACTCAGGGTGCGAGTTGTGGTTTTCAAGCAATTCTACGCGCCAGGAAAGGCGACCGCGATTTTCACGTTCGGCCAGAGTATTGCATGCTGAACCACGGCGCCCCACTGTTGCAGTGCAGGCTCCTTGATGGTCTCTGTGCGTCCTTGTGGCGCGTGGCCCCGTTCAGACGGCCCCGTCGACCAGCGACGCGCGTGGTGGGGTGACCGCCGAGCCGCCCATGCGATGGGGCGTCGCGCTTGCTCTTCTTGGTGCCAGTGCTTGTCTGGGAATGGTGAGGTCCAGCAGTGTTGGAAGTGATGGTTTTGCGCAATCGGGATGCAAGTGGGCGCGCCTTTCGCGAAGCCCAGTTCGCGTCCAATGCCTTGTTTCCTTCTGCAGGCGGAGGCAGCTCGATTTGGAAAGCTTCAAACGGGGCTCGCCATCGAATTCATTGTTTGCGTTGCGCAGGCCATGCGCGAACGTGTCAAGGCGTGCGCTGTTGTCCACGCCATGGGTGCCATGTTCACTAAGAACGATTGCGCGCCTCTGAGCCAGCGCGCCCCTTGGGCGCGTGACGCTGTCAGGCGTGATCCTGATGTCTGCTTTGAGGTAGATGTGATTGGCGATCCAGCCTGCGTTCGAGCTTTCAAGTGCGAGTGTTCTGCGGCCCCCTGCTCTGCGTGGCACATGGGCGCCAATGCCCATGCCGCGCATCTCGGCGAGATTGTTTCTGAAGCCGCGGCCGAGGCCTTCCCGTGAGTTGCCGGGCCACCGCGTCAGGCGTATATTTCAGATGAGTTTCTGAAGTTTATCCATGTCTGTAGGCGAATCAGGGGGGGCATCCATGCGCTCGAGAAAACGCGTCCTTTCCTCTCGGGGAGTCTGTTGCTTCCGTGCTTCCTACGAGTTCTTGGTGGGATACGGGCCCCCGAGGGCCATGGGCTTCGCGCCGTGCCAGTGGCGCGTGGCGTGCAAGACTGGGCTGGAGGTAATCGTGACTTTCTGCGCGTGATTAACGTGCTCGTGGGTTTTCTGAGAAGCGCGCCATGCTGCGAGGCGCGCAATCGATCTTGCTCGAGGCGGGGCCCACACTGAGATCTCGCAGCAAGTGCACGGCGCAGTCGAGGCCCGTGGCCCTAGAGAAATTGGGGAGCTTAAGTGGCAGGGCCGTGTCCCAAATCTCCCGCTTCGCGTTGTTGAGGATGCGGCCCCCTTCCCTGGCCAGCGCTCCGTGGCTCGCGGGTTCCTCAACATGTTTGTCTCCGGCGAGTTTGGGGCCATCATGGAAGGATCCGGGGCCTTCGAGGCATGGTGGGCCGCGCCGTGCACGCGCGACGTGCGCGCGGCTTTCTGTGGATTTGATTTCCAACCTGGATGAGCTGAGTGGTTTCTTTGCCTCGGGCTCTACGCGGCGAGCGCTCGGCCCTGGCGCGCCCGTCGCCAGCGACCTGGCCGTCGCACCCCGTGCGTTTGCTAAGTTGCGCCATCTGATGCGCGCTAAGGCGCCCCTTGGTGCGGCCGAGCCTCTAGCCTGGAAGGGTGGGTGGCGAGCTCTACTGATCAAACAAGGCGCCCCTAGGTTGCCCCAAAACTTGCGGGCCATCCGCCGCGGCGCTCGCGCGGCCTAACACCATCGCAAGTTTTTGAGAGGAGTGCTGGTCGACATCGCTACTAGGATTGCTGTGGGAGCTCCAGATGGGTGCCTTCTCCAAGTTGGGCGCTGATATTGTTGGCGCCGTTGTCGATTCCTTCGATTGTCATTAGAGGGTTCGCCAGATGCTTTGGTCACGGTTTTCGTCGGCCTTACCGAAGCGTTCCGCCGTGTCTTCAGGGTTTTCGTTTTTTCTGCGCGTCATCTCCCCCCTGATGAGATGATCGAAAACCTCTGGAATCCCGCGTGGGTCGGGTTCTTTCGGCTGTCGCGCGACCCGGCGCGAGTGTAGGCGCGCCTCTCGGAGACTCCTTGTTTTGGGTTTCTTTTGCCCCCGTGCAGCAGGCCATTCAGGCGCGCGTGACCGCGGACCTGCGCGCGTTGATGACCTCCTCGCCCTTTGCGTCTGCCAACCTCGACGGGGGTTGGGCTTCCTCTGCCGCTGATTTTGCTGCTACTGTACACGGGGAAGTTACGTGACGAGGGTTCACGTTTAATTCAGATCCCGGAAAATCTGCGCGCCTGGTTACGTTCCCCCCTGCCCGTGCCTGTGGCCCAAAGAGGGCTTGCGTCGGCGTTGACCGCGCGGCTTGGCCTGCCCCTGGCGTCGAGCAGGGTCAGGTGGAGGTCGGCAAGTGATTCAAGTACCTTGGCAGCATGCGGCATCGGGCGTCCATCCTCAACCATGAGATCGCCCGTGGGAGCAACCGCCAGAGCGCGGCTCTCGGCCGGTTGAGGCGCGCGGCGCTCAAGTGATAGTCTCTTGCTCTTTCGAGCAAGATGACGCATGCTGGAGCGCTGCGTAGCTCCAGGGATTTGATTTAATGCTTGGCTTTTGCATAAATCTGAAAGCGTTCGACACGTTGAATAACGTGCATCTCTCGCCGTTGAGAGCTTCGCTTCCCGAAGTTGCGGGCTTGGGCGCTGAGAAAACAAAAACTCTTGTAGCGAGGGTCCTCCTGGAAACCCGAAGATGCCTCTCGGGTGATCTGTTGAGGATTCGACGCCTGGGGTTGTGCGCTCACTCGCGTTCTTGGTTGGGTCTGCTCTTGTCCTCTTGCTCATGGATGCGTCTATAGCTATGCAGACACTTGGCCTGGTCAGGTTGTTGACGACGTCGACCGTCTGCGTGGTCTCATCCAGCTTCCCATCGCCGATTCTCCGAGCCTCCATGTGTTCATTGGTGGTTTGGCATAGCCTGAGATCAACCTACCAAGTGGTTGACGCTTGTTCGGGCTGGCTGGGGCTGCCCCCAGTGCGGCCATGGGCGGGTTTCGAAACGCATTGTGGCATCGCGATATTGCCAAGCTGCGTGGCCTCGCTCGTTTGCCCAACCTAGCTTTTTTCGTTGACAGCGTCGACGTTCCGCAGTTCATTTGCGTCGACTGCGATGATGTTCCCACTGCAATCGCATCGCGAATCGGATCTCGCCCCGACTGGTTGTCAACGGAGTATGCCAGTGCCGCATGACTACCATGCTAGACCGAGGCTTTTGAAGCGCCTGCGGCATGGTCGCAAGTGCTGTCCATGTGCGCTCGCATCAGGCCTGCAGCCCCTGGCGCACGAGCAGGTCGGGGGCCTTCGAGGGGCCGATCAGTTCGGGGCTGCCGCCATGGCAGGCCAGTTCTGAGTGCGTTACCGGGCCAGGCTTCGAAGAAACTCAGCGTGAGATCGTCCCCAAGGTCGTGCCCGCGTCTCGGGAAGGCTTTCGGGTGCTGTATGATGGCGAGGGCCTTGAGGGCCCTGACTCTCGATATCTTCTCTTCCTCGTGAGCCTCCGTCGTCGCCGTCGAGCTTGGTTGCCCTCCTTTCGAGCGAAGTTCATTCGCCCTGCAATTTAGAAACCCACCGTAGGGTCGAAGTTCAGAGGACTTGTGCTGCTTGCGAGGTCATTGCAATAGATGTGAGAGCTGTTATCGTGCAAGAGCGTGAGTGTGTGCAGCTCAAGGAGGCTATATGGCCACTTGTGCTCAATCGACGCGTTCGGGATGTTGTCGCCTCTCCTGGTTTCAGCACGTGGCCGCATAATGCGCCCATTTCGTTGCGGCGCCTTCCTCGCAGATGCTTTCGGACCCGTGAGGTCTGCCGTGTTCTGTTGCCCCTTAGTGGGTGGTGGTCAGCCTTGATGCTGAGGAGCTCAGGGTCGGTTTCGTTTTGAGGATGGCGTATGCTGCCCATGGGGTGTGTTTTGCTCTTGCCCATCCATCCCGACCAGGAGTTTCCGTTATGCCGAGTTTGTGGGATCTCCTTGAGATAGTTGGTTTCGTTGAAGTCTGTGGCCACGGGAGCGCTGGGACTCTCCATGTCGACCATGCGGACTTGCCGACACTTGTGTTATATAATCTTTGTGATGTCCACGATGTTTTGAGTTGTGGGCAGATTTTCTAATCTCCTCAATCCTTCCTCCGCCTCGCCTCCCTCCTCGCCTTCCCTCCTGCATTGCATCCGTCATCTTTCGCCCAGTGCCCCGCGGCGAGGCGGCTGCCACCCTTCAGGAGCCCGAGCGGTATCCCCGCATCGCGACCGACCCCTGCCTCCAGGAGCTGGGGTAGGCTGGTCCTTCCTCCTCCTCCTCCTGCTCCTCCTCCTCCGTGCGCGTGAATGCATGCATGTGTGGTTAGCGCGACATCATGTGTCGAGCGTCGTGCGCAGCAGCAGGAGGAGGAAATAGCACAATCAAATTAGGAATGCTAATAATAATGCACGTAATAATCCGTAAGGGCTTCGCCCCCTGCCGCCGGCCCCCTCTCTCGGAGAATGGGCCATGGAAGAGCTAAGTCATGAGGCCTTGGCGCTGTCGTGAAGCAGTATCGAAACTTCATGCGAAGCCGATTCGCAATCAGCAAAACCAACTGATCACAAGAGGGGTTACCACACCTGGCGATTGGTAAGACGTGTATGGTTTACGGGCTTGGTTACCACACCTTGCGATTAAAGGGCCGAGGGAGTTCTCGCAGTTTGGGTTACCACGCCTTGCGATGGATGTGCGTGAAGGGTGGCACCGAATTTCAGAAATGTGGCAAATCCCCTGTGTTTTTGGACCCTGACCCCGCGGATCTGCGTGAGGGGTGGCACCGAATTTCAGAAATGTGGCAAATCCCTGTGTTTTTGGACCCTGACCCCGCGGATCTGCGTGAGGGGTGGCACCGAATTTCAGAAATGTGGCAAATCCCATGTGTTTTTGGACCCTGACCCCGCGGATCTGCGTGAGGGGTGGCACCGAATTTCAGAAATGTGGCAAATCCCCTGTGTTTTTGGACCCTGACCCCGCGGATCTGCGTGAGGGGTGGCACCGAATTTCAGAAATGTGGCAAATCCCTTGTGTTTTTGGACCCTGACCCCGCGGATCTGCGTGAGGGGTGGCACCGAATTTCAGAAATGTGGCAAATCCCCTGTGTTTTTGGACCCTGACCCCGCGGATCTGCGTGAGGGGTGGCACCGAATTTCAGAAATGTGGCAAATCCCCTGTGTTTTTGGACCCTGACCCCGCGGATCTGCGTGAGGGGTGGCACCGAATTTCAGAAATGTGGCAAATCCCCTGTGTTTTTGGACCCTGACCCCGCGGATCTGCGTGAGGGGTGGCACCGAATTTCAGAAATGTGCAAATCCCCTGTGTTTTTGGACCCTGACCCCGCGGATCTGCGTGAGGGGTGGCACCGAATTTCAGAAATGTGGCAAATCCCCTGTGTTTTTGGACCCTGACCCCGCGGATCTGCGTGAGGGGTGGCACCGAATTTCAGAAATGTGGCAAATCCCATGTGTTTTTGGACCCTGACCTCGCGGATCTGCGTGAGGGGTGTCGATTTCGAGCCCCCCCATCAATTCAGACAACGCGCCCAGGGGGTGGTAAAAATCTGGTTTGGGCCTTCCCCCCCCTCGCGCGGTCAATCAACTAGTTACAGTAACCAGCAATAAGTCAACTAGTTACAGTAACCAGCAAGAAGCAGAACTGTAACACTGGAAACTACAAGCTACAACTGGTACAGGAAACTGCGAACCTCGCGCCTGCAGCCTGGTGGCCCCACAAGGGGGCCGGCGGATATCAACACAAGATAAGTCGAGTCATATGGATAGTAATACCATTACGAGTAATAATAGTACTGATGCTACGAAAAATAATAACATAATACAAAGTACGCATGTATGTATATGTTACCAGGAAACATAGTAGTACTAATGACGATCATAATGATAATAAGGGGAGGATGAGGAGGAGGAGGAGGAGGAGGAGGAGGAGGAGGAGGAGGAGGAGGAAATCGAGGACGAGGAGGAGGAGGAGAAACCAGGGCGGATCCGCCGTGCTTTTGGTGGTTTCGCAAGCAAGGCGAGGATTCCCGCTCTACTTGTCAAGGCCCTTTGATGCCGATCTCCGCCTTACCTTGCCGTCGCTGTCACCGCCATACCTTTAAAGAAATATCTGCCTTGCTCTTTGGAGGCGGAAATTGTCGCCCTTCTTTCTCGCATCGTTTTGGATGCATGTCCGACGCAATTCCATGCTGGAGAATCAACCCCAGCGCGGCGGATCCGAAGGCAGGGCCCTCCCCCAGGTGTACACCGGTGTGGACAAGGAGCGGCCGAGCCTGAGAGTGCTCGCCAGAGGCTGGAAGGGGGGATGCTTTGCCTGTGCGGGTGAATGACCTGCCCCGCTTTCGATTCTCGGCAAAACCAGGGCATGCCACGAGCCTCCTCGCCAAGCAGCCTGACCGTTGCGGGCCACACCAAGGGCAGCTTGGTTTTGTTTGGTTTCCCGTTTGGAAGCGTGGGTTGCGAAAAGCGAAGTCGGTTCGCTTGCCTCTTATTGTCCGCCTCCCGTCCAGAGCTCAGAGTGAAGGAGAGGGGTCCCGAGCGAAACGGATCCTGAGTTCTTTTCATCGTTTCTGGCCTCTGGGGGCCTTCCACGGGCCCCGGAGCCGTCAAACAGCGACTCGGGATGAAGAGCCTGTCCTGGGTGGGAGCCCTGGGGTCCAGGACCCGTTTGCCCCAGGTCCCATTTGCTTCGCGCCAAACGGCGGAGCTGGACCCAAACACCATCCTCCTCCCCCCTCCTCCTCCCCTCTCCTCCTCGTCGTCCTCCTCCTCCTCCTCCTCCTCCTCCTCCTCCTCCTCCTCCTCCTCCTCCTCCTCCTCCTCCTCCTCCTCCTCCTCCCCTCCTCCTCCTCCTCCTCCTCCTCCTCCTCCTCCTCCTCCTCCTCCTCCTCCTCCTCCTCCTCCTCCTCCTCCTCCTCCTCCTCCTCCTCCTCTCCTCCTCCTCCTCCTCCTCCTCCTCCCTCCTCCTCCCCCTCCTCCTTCTCCTCCCCCTCCTCCTCCTCCTCCTCCTCCTCCTTCACACGCATTTTCGATCGGCCAGGCTCTGACCCCAGTGCCAGTACGCACGTGGTGGTTTTGCTCCCCTAGCCGTTCGTTCATGAAACGGGGCGCGAGCGGGAGCAGATGGAGACAGGATGGTAGTTGCTTGTTCATTGTTTTGTTGGTTGATTGGTTCATGTTGGTTTGCTTTTTTATTGTGTGTGTGCGCGTGTTTGCGTCCCGCGCTCTCTCTCGCTCTCTCTCTCTCTCCTTCTTGTTGCACCTTTTTCTCATTTTTTTTTTTTTTTTTTTTTTTTTTTTTTTTTTTTTTTTTTTTTTTTTTTTTTTTTTTTTGTTGTTGTTGTTGTTGTTGTTGTTGTTGTTGTTGTTGGTGTTGGTGTTGTTGTAGTAGTAGTTGTTGTTGTTGTTGTTGTTGTTGTTGTTGTTGTTGTTGTTGTTGTTGTTGTTGTTGTTGTTTCTCTCTCTCTCTCTATATATATATATGTTATATGTTTCTCTTCTCGTTCTCTTTCTCCTTCTCTCTGACTCACTCTTCCCCCCCTGTGTCGCTCCTGCCTCTCCCTTTCCCTCTCTCTCCGTCTCTCTCTCTCTCTATTCTCTACTCTCTCCCTCTCTCTCTCTCTTCTTCTCTCTGTCTCTCTATCTCTCTCTTCCTCCCTCTTTCTCTATATCTCTCCCCCTCTCTCCCTCTACCTTTCCAGATGCATACATGCACACATACACACATGCAACAACAACTCCCGAGCTACCATCTTAGAGTCATTACCCTCAACCAGGGAGCTTTCCCCTGGGAGGGTGAGGGCCGCGAGGAGGGATGGCTAAGGTTTCAATGAGCTCATCACTGTCAATCGCATGCGCCTTGAAAATCAACACTCTCAAAACACGATAGAAAGTCTCTTTCAAATCAGTGAACACGAGCACCGCCGTTTGCTTCTGACACCGCAAAAAATCGAGAACCGTTTGAAAGACACCAGTGGCAATGTCCGTGCCACGCCTTGGGAGAGCCCCATATTGACTGTTGCCCGCCAACCTCTCGATCATTTCGACGGTCCGCCGTCTCAAGAGCCTGTGGTGGTGTTTAGCAGTATGTTCTCCTAGAAGTATCGCTCGATAGTTGGGGGGCAACTTGGGGGGGCCCTTCTTGTGCAAAGGCACCTGCCACCCACCATTCCACACCAGGGGTTCAGTAGAGGTAAGACCAACCTTTGTGCATAGAGGATGATACACTTCGGCGGCGAGAGCGGGGTCCACACCTAAGATGTCGTTCGCTGTCATAGCTGGGCCGACTCCTTTCCGTCGAGATCCAGTCGCAAACAGGGTACATAGCTCCGCCCTTGTAGCAGCGCAAGTGGAGTCAAGCTCACAGCAGACTGTCTTCTGCGCCTGATGCGCATCATATTCGTGCACACTAGCACTAGGACTGCAGATGGAAGCTTGTTCACTCTTCGCAAACATGCCGAGAAAACCCAAAGCTTCACCTTTTTCGTTAGAGTAGGGGTTTCCTTCAGAATCCACTTTGAAGGGCAAGTTGGGGTTGTAGTATTTAGTCTTCCCCCCACCAGACGCAGCTAGCTTCCGCAAAGCACTCCACTCAGCTCGCGGATCAGATCCCTCGATCGCGCCCTTGAGCTCGGAAACAATCTCGCCAATGGTACTGGCGCGAGCAGTGCGCAACGCTCTTCGCAGCTCGCGATGAGTGTCCTTCGAAAAAGTAGCCAGCTGCATGATAACGTGCTCATAACTCCACTCACCCTCAGCCCATCCCATGACAACACAAACAATAGGGATAGGGAAGTGACGTGACTAGACAGGCATACCATCCCACGGAAACGTACCTACGATGACTTGACCCGCAAAGGTTCGAGCAGGAGCAGCGTCCATCCTTTTAATCGCCCTCAACACGTTCCTGACCTGCCGTCTCACACGAACGAAACCGAGGAGCCCACTGTCCACATGAGGTTTCCGGGGACGCATTTCAGAAGCAGGAAAGGAAGCAGCGGCAGCCTGCGCAACGAAAGAGTCAAGGATAGCAGCATGTGTATTGACATCGACATACCAGGGCACCGGAGGAACTCCCCCGAGGAGCTGCCTGACGTGGCCCCGACACCCATTATCTTTGATTTTGTCGGGGTCCCACTCTCTACCTATCCTCTTCCTGCGCACAAGGGTGCGCACAAACTCAACATCGACAACGACAGGCAAGTGATCAAGCTTACTACACATGGTGTCGATGTCGTGAATCACACAGTGAGATTTAACAGCAGGGGCAAAATCAGCAGAACACACAACATAATCAACCTGATGCTGCGCGCCATTTGACGCAAACCACGTGTGACATTCGGCAGAGCTAGAAGGACATAGGGTGGTGACAGCCTGCAAGCTGGTCTCAAGCATGTAGTCACGGAAAAGGGTACCGTTGGCATCTTGGTCCTGCTTGTAACCCTCATTGCCAACGCTGAAGCTAGGCACGGATCCCACGCTCGCATTAGCATCGCAGACGACACGCGTAACTTGCCATCTCATCGTCAAGTCTCGCGTGGTGCTCCACCATTCCTTCCGCTCTGCCATGGGCGCATCCGAGTGCGGCGCGTGAGCGACCATGACGACCATATCTAAACAGGCCCCGCTGATTTTGACCACTAAGCGCCGAGGGTCAGCCGCGAGCACCCTCAGCATATGCGGGGCCAGATAGATGGGCTTCTCGTTGCGATAACCGCACGGAATGACCGTGGAAACCCACAGTTCAAACCCGAGGTTGCGGTAACCAGCGGGGTTCCTCGCTTCTTGGACGCCAACCAAAAGCACGCCCATGCTGTGAAACTGCGTGCGGAGCTGCACTCCACATCCATGCGGCCTGTAGGCACCCGCGCCCTCACGGTCTCTTGCCGTCAAAGCATTGTGGGTGCACATCTTAAACTGAGAAGCAACCTGCCGACCAGCACTACCTGCGGATTCAGGCGCAGCCTCAGGGATACAAACGTGCGGCACATTGTCACAGAAATCTTTTGCCGCTGTGGCAGCGTGGGCGGGGTAAAAGGCCAATCCTTGGCTGGCTGTCGGATATTGTGCTCGCAAGCGTTGTCCAGCCATCCCCATTCAAGATCGCGGTGCGCTTCAAGGCCTTCAAGCAGCCGCACTGTCGGCTCAAACGAAACCCGTGACGTGTCTTCACAAAGAGAATCTACACATTCGTTCCAGGGGTTCCCAGAACGCCCTTTGACGTGTTGAAGGTCCAAGTTAGTTTGACAGCTGACGAGCTCAAAACGACGTCGAGCTAGTCGGACCCGCCTCTCATCTAGCGCGCGGGGAGCACACAAACCCTGTGTTACTTCCATCGCTGCCTTGTTATCGATACAAACAGTCACCCGAACAACTACTACCTGGCTAGCATCAAGAGCCTGCCAAACCCACGCAAGAGCCCATACAAGCCCCAAGAGTTCATGTTGCGTATTAGACGCCCTATCATGGTCAATGTCAGCCATATCCGCAAAGGAACCGTAACCCTTGAGGTACCCCTGGAGATGTATATCACAATCGTCGGGGTCAACTGGCATTCCTAGGACAACGAAGGCCCACCCCGATCGTTGAGCAGATTCGGCGATATATGAGCCATCAGTGTAGAGCCTCAGCCGCCTGGGCGCGGGGTGCGGTGGCCCAGCTATCGAAACAGCAGAAGCAGCGGCAGGGTGAAGGTGGGCTCCTTCAAAATTGATCTGCAGGCTGAGCTCGCCACGCATGCTGCGCAGGCTCCTCTCGATGGAGGCCGTGTCGCCCAAGGCCGTGATCGCCTGTTGACTGTCGCCTTCCTTTCCCTGGGGAGCATCGAGGGGAATGAGACGATCCAGGCGCATGGGATGCTTGCGGATCCGCTCTTCGGAGTCGGGGGCGCGTGATTTCCTTGGCATCTCAGTGGCGTCGACGCTTCTGCACGTGCAACCTTGAGCCGTTTCGCAGCTGCCGCCATGTAACGCACCACGCACCTGAGCAGGCACACAAGCAACCATGGCATTGGGCGACACGCTGAAGTGCCAGCTCGTATTGAAGTTCCTGCTTAAATATGCAGCGTAGCTGTCGGCTATGCACTCAGCCAAACTAATGGTGCACGCACCTTGCCATGGCCTAACAGACGTCAGAAAGGCCGCAGTATGTCCCAAGGCCGAGTGCATTAGAATCGCCATGACTGCCGCGCACTGCAAGGCGTGAGAGCACACGAGCTGCAGGAGAACATGTTCAACTTTTGCCGCCGCAGCTGACGCCACCTGGTCTCGTGCGCCCGCGTCGAACAAAGGGCTGTCGCCTCTGTCATGCGGCAGCGCGGCTCGACCTTCGTAGGCACATGAGGGCCTGTGCTTGCCCGCCCTTCCGAAGAGGCCGATCGAGCGCTCAGGTGGGCCGCGGGGGTGCTGGCGGGACCAACGCCAGCAACAAGCACCCCACGACAGGACGACGAGTACTTGCCGCTGTGCAGGCGCAAGGGATATGGCGACTAGCCTCACCATCTGACAATGCTCGTCCTCTATGTTCACGTGGCTGCAACTGCCGTGCATCCTCGTGGTCAGGTTTCCGTTCGAAGAACTCATCCGTCTGATTCTTGATGCCGAAGCTGCTCTTGCCAACTGCTTAAAAGTACGCAGAATATGCTGCGCGACGCCGTGTGACTGATCTCCAGAATTTACGTATTAGGTTTAGCATTTGAGATCTTTACCTTGATCGTCCTACCGAGTTGCAGTGTGTGCTCGGTGTACTGTTACCCTCTGTGGCTCAAGCCCAAAAACGCTCATCCAATCCTGTGCTGCCACAGTTGGTAGCGGAGCGCGGAGTCGCTCGGGGTGCCATGGGCGCGAGCCAGGTCCACGTCCGAGGGGCGTGACCGGCCGGCGTTCGCGTGCTCCCGAGCGGTCGCTGCGCTCGGCCGACTGCGACGCGTGGAGATCCACGGTGGACGCCATGACGGGCGTCGAGGATGAAGATACAGAGAAGGGGGCCAACCTACACGTGAGTGCGGGGACGGACGAGGCTGCAGTAACTAGGGGCGAGCTCAGAGGACTCATCGGGGACATCGTCAGGGCGGCGATGCAGGAGCAGTCCAGGAGCTCGAGTGCTGCAGCAGCGTCCAGCTCCGCGGCCGCTGGCAAGCCGGGCGAGAAGGGCGAGGATCCGTGGCAGAACTCGGATCCGTGGACAGCCAGTGGCGGAGAGAGTTGTCAGAGTCGGTGGTGGCAGGCCGACTCGAGGACCAGCTGGGAGGATCGGCAGCCCGATCAGAAGGACAACTGGCAGAAGGACTCAGGCTGGTCTCGCGACGCCGCCTGGACCCGCGGGACCGGGTCCCGACCCGAGCTGGCCGGCTGGTCCGGCAGCTGGGCAGGAGGAGGCGGCGCCTGGTCCAAGGGAGACTACTCAGACCCACCGGCATGGCCAGGATGGGCACACTTCAGAGCATGGAAGAAGTCGCTCAGACGTTGGAATGCGAACACCGACGTGCCCGTCTGGCGTCGCTCCGAGAAGTTCCTTCGTCTGTTCGACTGGGCCTTCCAGGCTAAGTTCGAGGACATACAGGAGCATCGTCTGACCGACGACGGATGGATCGACATCGTGCTCGGCCGCATGGACACCATGGCGGGCGAGCGTGAGGGAGATGACCTTCGCCGAGCGGGTCGTCGAGCCTTCTTCGAGGCCAACCGCGAAGCGAAGGAGTCGCTGATCCAGTTCGTCATCCGCCGCGACGCTCAACTGCAAGAGGCGGAAGGACACGATCTATGGATGTCGCCCAAGCTGAAGGGCCTGCTCTTGGAGGAAGGCGCCTGCCTGTCCGCCCAGGGGCTCCAGAACTTGAGGACGCTCACCCTTGGGAAGCTGGACTAGGAGAATGTCTCGTGGGCGCTCAAGCAGATGGACTCCGGCGGCACAGAGCGTCTGCTCCCAGGGCGCGGCGCCGGGGCGATGCTGGCTGACACGACGGCTTCTGAGGGCCTAGGTGCTAGCGAGACGTCGCCTGGTGTTCAGTGCCCCCTCCTCTCTCCTCCCCCCCCGTGGTCGCAGGTTCGGTCAGAGGGTACTGGCGACTTCCCGGCAGAGGACGAGGAGACCTTCTACGATGACGACGATGAGGAGGAGGCCTCGGACGAGGAGGACATCGAGGCTCTGCTGGCCGAGCTCGACGATCTCGACGTGTCCGAGGATCAGGTGGACGAGGTGCTGGCGACGCTCGAGGCCAAGAATACCAGGACATGGAAGCATAACAAGGAGCTGAAGCGTGCTGCTCGTCAGGACAGGGAGTACTTTCGGCCTGACTCCCGGGCGCCTCGGCCCCCTCGGGCACATCCGGCAGGTCGTCCAGGACGCGGCGGAGGCCGCGGGGACGGTGCCGGCGGTCGAGGCGGACGCGGTCGTGGTGGTCGCGGGTTCGATCGGCGGCGTCTCACGAGGGAGCAGCTGATCAAGGTGACACGCTGCGGCATCTGCAAGCAGAAGGGCCACTGGCATCGGGAGTGCCCAGAGAAGGACGGACCCAAGGATCGCCGAGCTGTGAAGGATCACGGCCGAGGGGCATCCGCGTACATGTTCTCGGGCATCGTCGGCGAGGTCGGCGGCTCCGAGTTCGTGGCGACGGTGGAGACGGGCGCGGGCAGCCTCCCAGCCTGGGAGCAGGCGCAGCTGGAGATCGAGTCGAGCGCGGTTCTCCTCACCACGTCCGCCACCCAGGGGCTCGTCGACCCAGGTGCCGGCAGCGACCTCGTGGGAGTCGGAGCACTCAACCGAGAGTCTCGAGCCCTGGCGGAGCTCGGGTTGAGGTACGTCGAGATACCTCAGGCCGACCGCCCGCTCAAGGCGGCCCACGGCGTCGGTGGAGCCGCGCGCGTGATCAATGTTATTCTCTTTCCGCTGTGCTTAGGCCAGACTTTCGGCATCATAGAGACTGCAGTGCTGGCGGACAATGTTCCGCATATTCTCAGCGTGAATCTTCTGGAGTTTCTCGAGGCCGTCATTGATCTGCCCAGGAACAGCATGCAACTTGGGCGCCTAGGTCAGAAGGTGCCCCTTTGCCGTCTCAATTCAGGTCATCGCCTCGTGGAGATCGTGGGGCCTCTCGACCAAGAGGCAGTGGCGCCAGCAGCTGCGATCAAGAGGTACCCTTTTCTGCGTGCTGATTCGTTTCAGACTGCTGCAGGACAGTTCCCAGAGATGTCGGACATTGGTGTGGTGACCGGCTACATCCCTATCATCATCACCATCGTCTTGCTGCTCATGCTGCTGCTGCGGGTCACGAGGGGAAGCTCAAGGGCCAGGACCAGGACTCGGAGAACATCCAGGCCCAGGACTCAGAGCACCAGTTCGATCGTCCACTCCAGGAATCGGGTCGACGTCCTATCGGAGCACCAGGACGACCAATCGAGGGAGCTCCTCCAGTCGTGGGCTCAGCAGGGCCCGAGTCAGGTCTTAGGATCCGGTGGTCAAGCTAAGGTGCAGAGGCCGAGGAGGTCTTCGAGAGGAAGGGTTCTCGAGAGCCCAAGAGGATGGACTGAACTGACTGTCTCCGTGATAACAGTGGCGGCAGTTGTCCCTTCCGTAGTCCACCTCGGCTCAAGTCTAGCCTTGCTGGTGTTAGCTTTCTCAGTTCACGAATTTCTTGCAGTCCAGCAACAGCGCCTGTCCAGACTCGATGGTCCTCGGAGGGCTGCTCCTGGCGTGGTTGGCCGTGCATCCCGTGCTCGGAGGAAAGAAGAAAGGAGAATACGGGACGTCGAGCAAGGGAAACCAGGGAGCGTGGGAAGCCACTCAGGCGTTTCTACGAGCACGCCAGTCTCGCCTCAATGGGGAGAGGGCTCCTGGAGAACCCGACTCGGACGGCTACGTTTGGGACGAGCCCTCGGCGGAGGAGATGGCCGCCGCGGCGGCCGAGAGCGACGCCCTGGAAGCGGCGGCGAGGCAGGCGCAGGCCCAGGCAGAGGTGGATCAGGCAGACCGCGGGCCACCCACCGGAGGCGCATCGTCCTCAGGGAGTGGTCAGGCAGCGGGCCATCCGACCCGGCCGGGCCAGCCAGGTCCTCAGCCGCCCTTGCCTCCAGAACCACCTCCGGGGTACACTGGCCCATATCCCATGGTGGTCGACCGATCGTTCAACTCCCAGGCGGCAGCGGCAGCGGCGGCAGCAGCCGTGCCTCCAGCAGTTCAGCAGGCAGCGATCAACACTCCGGTGGCATCGACCCCGCCACCAGTGAAGCCTCCTCCTCCAGGAACGACGTACATGCGGGGCACTACGGCGCCGCCTCCCCTGACGGGGCCCGCGGCAAGCAAGCCGCCGCCCAAGCCGCCACCTACGCAGCTGGCATCGACTCCCGAGCCGTCGATCCCAGCGAAGCCGCCTCCCGGACCAGTCAACGAGTGCGAGCATCCAGAGTCGTGCATCCGATACTACGGGAACCAGCACGGGTCAGGCTCGAGGTGCACCCGGTGCCAGACGCGGTTGGTGTGGATCCCCCGAGGCCAGGGGATGGCAGCGGGCCAAGACCCACCGCAGTCAGCTGCCGAGGCAGCGCGGTCAGCGGCGGCATCAGCCCGGCGCGCGGTCAACATCCTGCAGGAGAGCCCAGGTTTCCGAGAGGGCGGGGCCGCCCTAACTACGGTGAATTCCTTGGGCACGCTACTACAGAGCTTACAGTGGCAGCTGCAGGAGATACCAGAGGGGATCCGTGCCTTCGGCCGGGTTCAGGAAGTACTGGACCGCATGATTCAAGTGGCGACCGACTCACAGAGTGCACCGACTCAGGTCCAGGAGGGCCTTATACAGATTCACCAGGTCCTCATGGGAATCCAGGGCCACTTGGTGTCCCTCGAGGATTTCGGCGAGAAGCTCGACACGATGGAGTCCAGGATGCTCAATCTCGAGCAGAGCATGGGTCAGCTGGGATACATCATCATGCAGGTAGGTCAGGGTGTGGCCGGACTACTTCACGTACACGGAATTCAGCAACTACATGGTGGTCAGGCCCCGGCCGACCCCTGGGCGCCGGGCCCGCCAGGGCCCATCGAGCCCGGAGGAGAAGGAGACTCGTCAGGCAGTGGAGGACACGGGCCTCACGAGGGCTCGAATTTCCAAGATGGTGGAGCACAGCCGTCTACCACGACGCCGCCGAGCAACAGCGGCGGACACGGCGAGGAGTACAACGCGACGCTCGCCTCGACGACGGCCGACCCGAACAACTGGTGGCCCCTGCCGCCGATCCCGGAGGTCGCGACCGATCAGGAGCAGGAGTGGGAGCTGGTCAGCAACCAGGGGGAGCTCTACTGAGTTCTTCCACTCTGTCTCGGGCCAGCATTTTAGAGCTGTCATCGTGCTTTGTGCAGTGTGGTTGCGCGAGACCCCAGGCTGCCTGCGCGACTTCTGGCGCCAAGAGCGCAGTGGCTGAGACGCAGAGTTTTGCTCCTCCTCCCCCTCCTCACATCAGGTCCCCTCAGGCTCCTAGGACTCGGAGGCTTCCAGAGACCTTGGAACGAGGAGCCCAGTGGACCGACGGGGACCGTCACAACGACGACCACGAGGTTGCGTGTAGCAAGAGGGCCCGAGAGGCTCTCGAGCGTAGGGCTTGCGAACAGCTAGGCGAGACCCTTACCACCGAGGGGCCTCTCGACCGAGGGCGTCGGGCCAAGACGGCGTTCATGGAAGTTTTCTCCCCGCCCCGTATGGCCCCCGAGGTGGCCAGGCGTGGGGCCCCAGTGGCCTCGGATCCCAGCTGGGATCTCAAGACCGGGTGGGACGCGTCCAAGAAGTCAGAGGTTCGTCGCCTCTGGAGGCACATTAGGGAAGAGCAACCCGAGACCATATGGCTGTGCTCGGAATGTCGAGTGTTCTCTGCGATCAATCGTTTAAATCGCCATCGGGTCGACCCGATCGCGTGGCAGAGATCGGTGACAGCCGGCCTACGCGATCTGACCCTGTGCATGGAGATAGCCCTCTTCCAACACAGTAAGGGGCGGTACTTCATCTTCGAGCATCCTCTATATGCCTCCTCTTGGGACACGCGTGCGGTGCAGCTCGTGCAAGGGCTCGAGGGAGTCAGACGGCTGCGCATTGACATATGTGCGTTCGGCCTTCAAGTAGATAAGAGGGGGCCCAGCAAGAAACCAACCGGCCCCCTCTCCAACCACCCCAGGGTGCTTCGGGACCTCGATGGTCACCTGTGCACTGGGGGGCACCAGCATGCGTTGCTCGAGGGAGGCCATGTCACTACCAAGGCCGGCAAGTATCCCCCAGCTTTACTTAGGAAGGTCGCCCGAGCTGTGTCTGAGCAGTGGAGTGGGGGGGGGCAACCGAGGGCCCTCCACCTGGGCGGAGCTGGCGGAAGACGTTTTCCCAGAGGATGATCTGGGCGATGTGGAGGTCGGATCGGGAGTAAGCGACGAAGAGAGAATCGACGAGCCAGAGACCAGACCAGCCCCACGTGAGAGGAAGGCCATCCCAGAGCCAGAGCCCTCCGAGGAGGAGAAACGTCTGGTTTTCAAGCTTCACGTAAACATGGGACATCCGGAGAATCGGAAGTTCCTGCGAGTCCTCAGAGCGGGCGGAGTCAAGAGACACGTCCTCACTTGGGTGCGCGACCTTTTCAGATGCTCAGAGTGTGCCGAGAGGTCGAGAAGCGGCACTCATCGCCGCGTTGCTCTCCCTAGGACTTTCCGTTTTAACCACATCGTGGGAGTGGATCTTTTCTGGGTTGATTTCCAGGGAGGCACTCACGGTTTTCTGAACATGGTCGATCACGGTTCCAACCTCCAAGTGTGCGCCAGGGTGGCCGACGCTCGTGCGGCAACCGTGTGGCGAGCCTTTGTCCTGGCCTGGATTCGACCGTTCGGGGCCCCACGCTATCTTATCTCGGACGGGGGCTCGGAGTTTGCTGGGAGGTTTGCGAGAGGAACCGAGCAGTGGGGTGTCTATCACCACGTCTGCGATGCCGACTCACCGTGGCAAAACGGCCGCGTCGAGCGTCACGGGGGTTGGGTTAAGGACCGGCTTAAGGCCGAGATCGAGTCGGGTTCGGCTCTTCCCGCCACGTTGGACGAGCTCGACGAGCTGGTGTCGGAACTGGTTGCCCACAAAAACAGATTCTGGCATCGTGGAGGGTTCTCGCCCCTCCAGCTGGTTTTCGGAGAGAACCCTAGGCTTCCCCACGACCTGCTGTCCGACGACAGCAAGGGGCTCCCAGGATGGCAAGATGTGGTGCGCTCGCCCATGGAGCAGGACGAGGCAGGTGCCGAGTTTGCTAGATCCCAGAAGATTCGAGACGCTGCTCGTCGCCTTGCTATCGAAGTGACCTCTCGAGACCAAGTGAGTCGAGCCTCCCGGGCCAGGACCGCGACGACCAGGACCTTCTCTCCTGGCCAGTGGGTGTTTGTGTGGAGGCACATGTCTCGTACCTCCTCTCGAGCCGATTCCCTAGGACGACGCCGGGATGGCTGGGCTGGTCCGGGTGTCGTGGTCCTCCACGAAGCCGGGACTGTCTGGGTTGCCGTCCGAGCGCGCCTTTGGAAGTGCTCACCAGAGCAGATACGCCTGGCGAGTTCGGACGAGGAGTACGGACTGCAGCTTTCCCAGGATCCCAGGTGGCAGGAGTTACTGCAGCAGGCCAGGACTCGTCGTGCCTCGGCCGTGGATGTCCAACGAGAGGGGGCCCCGCCAGAGGACGCCTGGGACCGACCTCTGGGCCAAGAAGAGGATTCGGCCCCTCGTGTTGCGGGCCCTCCGGGCCCCGAGCCGGGTGGGCCAGAGGCCCCTGTCCGTCGTGAGGGTCCCTCGGTCCCAGGGCCTCCGTCGGGCGCGATTCGGGCGGCCGTCTCCAGGGGATCTCGGGCCGGGTCCGAGTTGGGGCGGGAGTCTCAAGCAGGTTCGGACATCGCACAGGCCGGCAGCATCCGCACCAGGCTTCCATCGATTGCCGAGAGCGAACCATCGACAGGAGATTTGTCCAGAGAGGTGACGCCAGGGAGAGAGGAGGGGAACCCTGGTCCCCCTACTGATGCTCCTGTTCCTTCGCCTTCCCCTCCTCCGCCTGTCGCTCCACCTCTCACTGTCTCCCCTCTTTCACCTCCTCCTCCGGAGCCTCCTCAGGCCACGGCGGGCTCAGCGCCTCGGCCCCGAAGGGTGCTGTCTCAGCCGGAGGACGCGCCTTGGTGCATCCGCGCCCGGGCCGAGGCAGCCCGAGCCTCCAGCTCGCCGCCAGAGTTCAAGCGGGCGAAGCTGGAGTCAGCCGACCCATCGTCGTCGTCTCCGTCCGCCCCTCAGGTCTCCAGTGGTAGTGGTGGTCTTCATCTCTCTCCTCCCCCGGGCCTCCCCGCTCCGTCTCCATCCCCAGGGCTGGGGTCCGGGGCCAGGATCACCGCCGGCTCCGAGCCGCGCGTGTCAGTGGCTGACAGGGTCCAAGAGATCGAGGCCGGACGGGTTCGGGCCCGGTCACGTTCTCCCACGAGAGGCGAGAGTCTTTCCGAAGGAGTGTTTTGGGTGGTTCCCGGGGACGACGGCGTTGCCACCGTCCCGGCTGAGCAGCAGGAGCCGACGAGAGCCGAGGCACAAGACGGCGGCACTTTCGCTGCCAGCCGAGGCGGCGAGGTCTCGCTGAGAAATCTATCCCCCGCCGATCGGGCCAAGTTCGATGCGTCCGATGCTAAGGAGTGGGAGGCCATGAAGGCGACAGGTGCGGTAGAGGTGGTGGCTCCAAGCAAGGCACGAGTCATCCGTCGTGAGCAGCCAGACCGCATCATCTCGAGCCGGATGGTCCGCCGCTGGAAGCCCCAAGAGGGCGCCTTCGCCGCCCCCGACGCTAAGTCGAGGTGGTGCGTCCATGGGCATAAGGGCCCTGACTCAGGAGCCCTCGAAGTTTATGCTCCCACTCCTCAGACATCGTCCATTATGATGTTTATCCAGATAGCCATGAACCTGGGTCTTCTATGTGATATCGCCGACGTCAAGAATGCTTTCTGTCAGTCGGACAGAATGCATCGAGCACAGGGCGAGATCTACGTAGAGCCCTGTGAGGGGATCGTGCTGGAACCCGGGTCCCTGATTAGACTTTTGGTCAACGTCTACGGTTTGGACGATGCCCCTATGGCCTGGAGGCGTACTGTCGTCAAGTATTTGGAGGCCCATGGGTTTGTGAGGTCCATGCTGGAGCCCTGCTGGTGGATGCGCTACGATGACAAGGGGCGCATCGCCAACGTGATGCTGCTGGAAGTAGATGACTTCTTCATCGGAAGCTCAGACCAGGTCTCCCGGGACTGGCTTAGGGGGGTCCTGGAGTCCAGGTTCAAATTCGGGAAGTATCGGGATTGCCAGGCCGGCGCGGTGGATTTTGCTGGTCGAAGGATCACCGTCGCCCCAGACAAGGCAGTGATCGACATGGAGAAGTACATTTTAGAAGAGTTCCGCCCTCTGTCCATGTCCAAGGGGCGCCTGGCTCGCAAGGATTCCCCCCTGGAGCCTCATGAGTTCAAGGCACTGCGGTCGCTCGTGTACAAGTTCAATTGGTTGGGCCGTGAGGTCCGACCCGAAGCCGCAGGTGTAGCCAGCATCCTGGCCAGCAAGCTGAACCAGGCCAGGACCGGGGATGTGATCACCGCCAACAAGTTGGCTCGCCATTTACGTTCTACGGCTTCCAGGGGACTCACTGTGTGGCGACTCGATCCAGACAGGATGGCCTTTTTGTCTTTCTCGGACGCCGGTGGCATTGGTTCCACCGACGGCCTGGATGACGAGCGCGGGCTGCCGGTCGACCCCACACAGGGGGCCTGGATGGTCCTGGCGGCCGATCGATCTGTGCTGGACAACCGGGCAGTCCGGGCTTCGATTCTGGGCTGGAGGTCGTCCAAGCTAAGACGAAAAGTGCCATCCACTCTGGCTGGAGAGACGCAGGCCCTATCCGCAGCAGTTGCAGAGGTAGAGTTTTTACAGATTATGTATCGAGATGTGGTCTTCCACGATGTGGACACTCCCGATTGTCGCCGAGCCTCCGGACCTTTTACGACCGTGCTGCGACGAGACTGTTCTCTCGGATCTCGTGAGAAGCAGGTGCATGTGGTCGACGCCAAGTCGATCTATGATACAATGCAGAAGGAGGGCAATGCGTGCGCGCGGGACAGGCGCACAGCCATTGACCTTGCCGTTATCTGTGAGTCTCTGGAGCGTGCGCGTGGCCATGTCCGTTGGACCCCGCACGGGCGGATGCCAGTGGACGCTCTCACCAAGGAGGATGTCACGAAGTGCAATGCCGCTTTGTTCGATTAATGTCCCATGGTCGCCTGATTTTGGTCGACGAGAGTTCAGAGGTGGCGAGACGCCGCTCCGAGCCGCAGCTCAAGAGTCGATCACAAGCAGCTTCGAGAGAGGAACTTGCCCGAGAATCACAGCCTACATGGATCCAGTTCCTGTCGGGAAGTTCTACTGGTGGTGGTAGTGGTGGTGGTGTCGGTTCTCCTCGTCCCTTTCCTCAGCTGAATCATCTACGTGCAGTTTGCCCTTGCCATCTCCGCTCTTTCAGTGATAATTTTCTCGTGTGCAGTTTCTGCTATTTGCTATCCCCTCTCCGTTCAAGTAGAGAAGGGGGCCGTTCCAGCACAGGAACGGATAGTTGCTTTTAGTTGAGCCCAAGAGGGTGCTAAACCTAGGAGAAGTCAGACGGGTGTGACTGATCTCCAGAATTTACGTATTAGGTTTAGCATTTGAGATCTTTACCTTGATCGTCCTACCGAGTTGCAGTGTGTGCTCGGTGTACTGTTACCCTCTGTGGCTCAAGCCCAAAAACGTTCATCCAATCCTGTGCTGCCACAGCCGGCCACTCTCACATCTCCGTGTCACGCGCACCTGAATGAAGGAAACATTATCATCATCTACCGTGACGTTAGGATCATTTTGGTCATCTGGATGGAAACTATTCTCGGGCGGCAATTGGTGCTGAGCTAACTCGTTGGCGAGATTAACTGACGCCTGGTGCATACGATGCGCTTCGGTCCATAGGGGATCAACGTAAACCTGATCTCCCAGATCCGCAACAAACCTGAGACGCCCAGCCAACAAGTCATCGAGGTAACTGAGGGCACGCTGCAACCATGCATTCGGGTCGCGCAAGAAGAGCCGCCTGAGCCTGTTCCTGTGAACCTCCCTGTGCCGATGGAAGGCGTACCATACTCTCTCGCACATGTCCTCGGCTATGGATTGGAGCTATCTCTCGCTCGCGTAAAACTGGCATAATGTCGACGACTCTTGAATGCATGCCTTCGCATATCCCACGCAGAAAAAACATCAAGTCGGCTTATGGTATCTGGCCACCCCAGAGGACATACTCAATCATCCATTCTTTGACAGATGCAGATGTCCTTGGAAACGGTGGTGGTCCACGAGCACTGGCCAAGGGTGATTGTAATGAGGCATCTCGTGCTCGCCATCGGCCCCCCAAAGAAGAGTAACAGCAGGTAGATTGCAAAGAGGGTCTATATTTCGGCAATCAGCGTGACATCACCACTGGTATTAGGAGGTACCCCTGCACGCTCACCGTCCATAGGAACGAAACTGAAACTTCTGTCACACCAACTCGCACTCGCTTGCACTGCTGCTTTGCACTGCTGTCTAAACGTCGCCCTCCTCGCCCTCCTGCCGGTGGTACTTCCTTGGTGGCGTTTCCCCTGTCGTAAGTGGCTGCCGCTCGGTAAGGATTTTGGAATGCAGTGCCGGTACTATCTCCATTTCCTCGGGCTCGAACGGCTGCGTCGCTTCCATCGCTTCCCTGTAGGGCGTCTCCTTCTGCACTGCCACGTCGTCCACTTGGTGCTGCTGCTGCTGCTGCTGCTGCTGAGCCATGCCCCACATCTGAGTTGGGCCTAACTCCTGCCATTCTTCGTCCACTGGGACCGCCACCGCTGCTGCTGAGGCCGTCGCAGCCTGAGACCCCGCTGCTGTCAGCCTGCGCTGCATTTCGGGGTGGGATGCAGGTTGCGAAGGCTGGCTGCTCTGCGCCGCTGGCATCGTCGGGCTCACCGTGATCTGCGACGTGTAGGTCTGCACCTCTGCAGCTCGATGGTGGTTGGCCTGCGCCCAGTGGCGACCATGGGTGCCTGTGCCGTTGGGGGCCATGCCTCGCACCATACCATTGGTATCGACGATCCCGAAGCACCAGTCGAAGAAGCTGCCTGGCGCGCCGCGCCCGTAGCAGGGGGTGGTGCAAGCGGAGGCGCCGATGGCGGCACGGGCCACTGTGGCGCTGCCGCTGTCTGCTGCACTGAGGCCTGCTGCGCCTGCAACATCTGCATGACCAAGGACTCCGTCTTGGCCTGCTGCGCTGCTAGCGCCATGACCGTGTTCTCGAGGACGGAGGGTGCCTGAGGCGGCATCTGGGTGCCAGACGCGCTGCCTGTCACCTTCCCATGATCCGCAGCAGGCTGCGCGGCAGAGGACGATGGCGACAGCCGCGAAGGCTTCACGGCACCTGCTCCTGCCAGTGGCGGCGGGGGCGGGCGCGAGGCGGTGCGTTGCGGCCTGCTTCCCATATCGACGTCCTTCGCCTCCTCCAGCGCTGCCTTCTCGTCCTGCTGCTCCTGCTCGAGGTCCGCGACGATGGTGTGCAGGGCCTCTATCTCGTTGACAGCTTTAGCCTCGCTGTCCTGCAGCTCTGCAATGCGGGATTGAATCTGCCTGAGCTGAGCTTCTGTGTGTGTGTGCGCTTGGCCTTCGCTGTCGACAACTGCTGGTCGAGTGGCTTGAGCCTGCCGATGCAATGCCGCACCACCGCCACCCTCATGATGGTCTCCTGGGGGCACTGTCCCGCACGCGTCGCCGCATCGGCCAGGGCTGCGAGGGACGCCACTTTGGCGTTGGCCTCCTTTCTGTAGGCTGACTGCGCCGCGCGGTCCTCTGGCGGAGGCGGTTGCTTGAAGTCCTGATGTGCCTCGGCGTCTTCCGCAGTGATGACGGGCATCAGCGCTAGTACCCGCTGGATCTGCGCCTGGCTGATGGCTTTGAGGTCCTGACGACAACGCGATGGCGTCCTCCCTCGCTGCTGCCGAGCAGGCGGCTGCCGCTTGGCCCAGGGCGGCTGCTGGCTCTGCTGGCGCTGCGGCTGAGGCTGCTGCTACACATTCTGGTGCCAGGCGCCCTTTGGAATGTCCATTTGCCAGTGGTCGGCCAGCTTTTGCGTCATGGGCAAATGACATTCTGTCCCGCATAAACCAAATTGGTGCTTCACATGTACCCCGCCTGCCGCAGCTTTGACATTCCCACCTGCGGCCTCTGGACCACGTCATCCATACACCTGCTGGCTGCTGGGCACTGTGATGCTCTTGCAGGAGGGAGGCTGCCGCGCCGAGACGCGTGAGCGTCCTCGCCGCTGATCTGCGGCGACGCTCACGGCGATGCCACGCGGGCTCAGGCGGCCGCGATTGCACTGCCGTGATCGTGGGCACCGCTGGATGCCGCGCGTGAGGTCTTTAACGGGAAAACAAGCCCCAATCCCGCTCGTAGCCGAAACCTTCCTCCTCCTCCCCCTCCTCCCCCTCCTCCCCCTCCTCCCCCTCCCCCTCCTCCCCCTCCTCCTCCTCCTCGTCTCCTCCTCCTCCTCCTCCTCCTCCTCCTCCTCCTCCTCCTCCTCCTCCTCCTCCTCCTCCTCCTCCTCCCCCTCCTCCCCCTTCTCCTCTTCCTCCTCCTCCTCCTCCTCCTTCTTCGCTATCTTCGGCCTCCGAGGGGTCCTGACCAGGCCTCGGGACCGTCCCGTAATCGACTCAGGATGAAGCAAACCCCGACGGAAGGTTCTTCGCTATCTTCAGCCTCCGAGGGACCCTGAGCAGGCCTCGGGACCGTCCACAAGCGACTCGGGATGAAAAACCGGTCTCGGGGAAGGGGTCCAGACTTTTAGAGGTCTGCGCTCTGAACAAAAATCACGACGTCGGGGGTCTGGGCGTGGGACAGCGTCGTTGAGCGGCTGTGTTCGGCGAGCGAGTGTGCTGCCTGGGCGCGCCAGCGCCCCACATGCTGGGAGGCTGGGGCTTCTAAACGAGGCCCTTGGCCGACCATGCGGCTGGATGTATGCCTCGAGTAGAGCATCGACTACAGAATTGATTGGGCCCAAAATTGATGTTCTCGTCGAGTCATACGTAGAAGCCGTAGATGTACGAACATTCGACGCATTTTGTCGTGGACTCGCTGAGCACATCAATTTTGGGGTAAATCAATTCGGTAGTCGATCTCTACTCGAATGCTTTGAGCCCCTCCCTGTCGCCCACTCGTCGCTGGCAGGGCAGTGGGCCCCACCCCTCCCCCGCCCAGGAACGTCCGGCCTTGCCCTCGGGGGCCCATCGCCGATCGGCGACATCATTGCTGATTCCAAGTCGATGTTCCCCCCCCCCCCCTGAGCCCCCTCCCCCCTCCAGGCATGCGATGTCTTGATCTTTTTGTGCAGGGCCCCGGGAAGTGCCGACCCTCTCCCCCAGGGCTGGCTTCTCATCCCAAGTTTGGTTTGGCTGGCGGTCCCGGGGCACGGCGAGGGCCCTCAGAGGGCGAAGAGAGGATACAGTGGCTGTCGTGTTTTTTTTTTCTCGCCTCACGACGCGAGGGGTCTTTGGGTTCCCCCCACCAGTCAGGCATGGCCCCGGGCATCCTCTGGTGCTTCGGGCGCGAGTGCTTCTCCATGGGCGGCGGCCTCTGGCTCGGGCCGGTCCTGAAGGACCGCGACGCCCAGCCAAACCCAGCGGCGTCAACGACGGCGACGACGACGAGAACGACGACGACGACGAGAACGACGATGACGAGGAGAAGAAGAAGGAGCACGAGGTGGAGGAGGATGAGGAGGCGCAGGAGGGGGAGGAGGAGGAGGACGACGATGACGATGACGATGATGATGCCGATTCTGACTACGGCGAGGACGACGCAAGCGAGGACGATGACGACGACAGCGACGAGGAGGTGAAGGCGGAGGCTGTAGGAGAAGGAGACGAGGATGCGACAGGAGAGGGGCAGGGGGGAAGGAGAGGGGCAGGGAGAGGCTTTCGGGTCACACAGCTCGGGTCTCTGGCGCCCGTTCGGGTCGATCTGGGCACCTCCTTTGAATACCCTCGGCGAGGCGCAGCCGCTGCAACGCACCCCGAGGCTGGAAAAGACCTCCGAGAAACGAGGACGGACGCGAGGGAGGGGCCCGCGCTGGGCAGGAGAAGCTGTTGGCGCCGCTGGAGGTCGGGCGATGAGATCCATACACTCCATTGCTCCACCGGCTTCCAGACCTTGGGTTCCCAGTTCAAGGGTTCCTTACCCAATGCCCTCAAACCCTAGACTTGTGGACGTCGATTAATAGAGAGGAAGCATGCTGCCAACTAATTTCCAGATGTCTAAAATATGTTTCAAACATGTTAAACAAAACTGTTTGAAACATGTTTAGAACATGTTTTACACAGTTTAAACACATCTCCAATTCAATGAGAGGATTGTTAGAGTGTCCACTGTCGTGGCATCCACAACCCCAGACTTGACCGCGCCCGTCCCACGCCCGGAGCGCGAGCAGCCCGCGGCAGCGCCGCGGTCTTTTCTGTTTTCTCGGTCGGCCGCGCCCCTCGCCGCAGCGAGACGGGCCTCCGTGGCGTGCCCCCCTCGCAAGAACATGCACTCCGCTGCTCCCTGGCCTTGTGGAGGACGATCAATGGAGAGGACCAAATAATTTCCAGATGTCTAAAACATGTGCTAAACATGTTTCAGACACGTACAAAACATGTTTAAACCATGCTTAGAACAGTTTTCTTACATTTTAAATACATTTTAAAGTCAATGATAGGACTGTCAGGGTGTCCATTGTCGTGGCATCCACAACCCTGGCCAGAGCCCAGGAGCCGTGCGTACGCCCTCCCAGCCCAAGCCGCGAGGGCGTGGCCTAGACACCGCTGCTGTGCGCAGGCCGGGCCTGGCCAGGGAGCAGTGGACGTGTACGGATCTCGTCGCCCCACGGAGGCCCAGAGTCTAGTCGGGCATGTCCCTCTGCAGGGGCAATGTGGAAGAATGGTGCAACACTAGTCTGGGGACGGTTTCTCGATTATTTTTAGACTATGTTTGATGATCTTCTGACTATCCTTAATTTTACCTCCACAATCCGCCTGTAGAAGGACTTGCCCGGCCTAAGCCCAGAGGTCTGGAACCCTTCCCGAGGGCCAGTTTTGCATCCTAGTCGTTATTTGACGGCCCCGCGGCATGGCGAGGGCCCCCAGAGGCCGAAAATAGCGAACAGCCTCCCGCCGTGATGTTGTTCACACCGCGAGGGGGCCTGGGGTGCGTGGCAGGAGAAGCTGCTGGCGCAGCTGGAGGAGAGAAGAGTGGAGATCCCGGACAAGCCGCTGCGCTTCGTCTCTGGCTTCCTCTCGGGAGGCCCTCTGCGGCCTCCTTTTCTTTACCGGAACCGCCTCGGTCGAAGTCCCGACCCCTGCGACGACGGCGGCGACCACGTCGACGACGACGACGATGCCGACGACGACGATGAGGAGGAGGAGCCTGTCAGCAGGAGCCGGCTTGTCCGAACGACGTGCTTTTCGGAACTCACGGTGGCCATGCTGAAGTCGGGGGCGGCCAAAAAGGGGGGGTCATGGCTAGGGGGGGGTATCATGGCCAGGGCCATGATATCTCCCCAGGTTTCATGGCTCTCTCTCTCTCTCTCTCTCTCTCCCCTTAATTTCAGGAGGGGAATATCACATAGACGCAATTCATCGTCGATCCCGCAGAAAGTGTGGGAAAATGTTGGAAGTGGGGGGAAGACGAAAGTCCAACAGATATGGGGAAATAGGGGGAATCCTGGGATCTGCATGCATTTCTTGGTGTGTCCCTGGGCCCCTCCACAACTTGGGCACCTGTGCCGCTGGGTGCCCTCGTGGCGTCCCAGGAAAAAAAACGGGTTGGCTGCCCGATCGTCATCACAGCTCGACGGGGCTGTGGGAGAGACTCTCGCCCTGGGTTGGCCAGCCACAGTAGGTGCGGGCCCGCTGTACCACCCTTGAGAGGCCCGATGGGGTTACTCGAAGGGGCCCCCCGACATGGGGGGCGCCCCTCGTCCGCGCACGCGCCCGGGGCCCTGCTTCTGCGAGCCCTCTCTCGTGGGCGCCCCTCTCTCTGGGCGCCCCCGACCTGCAGGGAACGCTCGTCGGGACTCGTGGTAGTCTTGTTGGGGTGCGGTGGGCCTTTCTGCTTGTAGGTCGGGCCTGTCCCTCTACAGTTTTTTTGTTGGTATACATATATATATATAGAAATGGAATACATGGCACATTTATATATATATATATATATATATATATATATATACCTATATCTACATATCCGTAAGAGCTTGGCCCCCTGCCGCTGGCCCCCTCTTTCGGAGACTTGGCCATGGAAGAGCTAAATCATGAGGTTTGGGCGCCGCCGTGAAGCAGTGTCGGGGCCTGTTCGTTTTTCGACCCTGACCCTACGGATATGCATGAAGGGTGCCACCGAATTTCAGAAACGTAGTAAATCCTTTGTGTTTTTTGACCCTGGCCCTACGGATCTGCGTGAGGGGTGCCCTCGAATTTCAAAAATGTGGCAAATCCTTTTTGTTTTTGGACCCTGACCCTGCCGATTCGCATGAGGGGTGCCGCTGGATTTTAGAAATGTGGCAAATCCCTTGTGTTTTTGGACCCTGAATCGGCCGATCTGCGTGAGGGGTGCCACCGGATTTCAGAAATGTGGCAAATCCCTTGTGCTTCTGGACCCTGACCCTACGGATCTGCGTGAGGGGTGCCGCCGAAGTTTTGAAATCTGGCAAATCTTTGTTTTTGGACCCTGATCCCGCCGATTTGCATAAGGGGTGCTACCGAATTTCAGAAATGTGGCACATCTCATGTGTTTTTGGACCCTGACCCCGCCGATCTGCGTGAGGGGTTCCACCGAATTTCAGATATGTGGCACATCCATTTTGTTTTTTGCACCCTGACCCCGCCGATTTGCGTAATTGCTGCCACCGAATGTCAGAAATGTGGCAAATCCGTGTGCTTGACCACCCTGACTCCGCCGATCTGCTTGAGGGGTGCCAGCAAATTTTAGAAATGTGGCAAATCCCCTATGTTTTTGGACCCTGACCCCGCCGATCTGCGTGAGGGTTGCAGGCGAATGTCAGAAATGTGGCAAATCCTTTGTGTCTTTGGACCCTGACCCGCGGAATTTTGTGAGGGGTGCCGCCGAATTTCAGAAATGTGGCACGTTCCCTGTGTTTTTGGACCCTGACCCCGCCGATCTGTATGAGGGGTGCCACCGAATGTCAGAAATGTGGCGAATCTCCTGTGTTTTTGGACCCTGACACCGCCGATCTGCGTGAGGGGTGTCAATTATTACCCACCCCGGCATTTCAGACAATACGCTTTGGGTGTGGTAGAAATGCTCGTTTTGGGCTTCCCCCCCTCGCGCATTTCATTAACAAGGAACAGTGAGCAGCAAGAAATCAACAAAGAACAGGAAACAGCAAGAAACATAGCTGTAACAGTGGAAACTGGAAGCTGCAACTGGTACAGGAAACTGCGAACCTTCGGCCTACAGTCTGGTGGCCCCATTTTTATATACACACATATATATATATGGAATATAGTAATATGAGCAAATTTTGATATTTTTGGTCAGTATTCAATTTTTCGAACATCGGCCTCTAGGGGAAAAGGCCCGACCTAATTCTACTCTCTCTCCTCCCCTGCCTCCTCCTCCTCCTCCTCCTCCTCCTCCTCCTCCGCCTGTCCCCCCCTCTACCCGAGCCCGGGGCCGCTGCGTGTTTTGTAGTTCGCGGTGTATCCACGGTCGTTGGCCACGGATTGTGAGTGTGAGAGTGTCCATTCATATTCGCCCCCTCGCGCAGGACACCCCGTCTATGCGGCTGGACGCCTCAATTCCGCCTGCGCGCGCGCGCCATGGGAGGTGGTGGAGTGGCTTTACATTTGCGTCGCCGAGTTTGTCATCGTGCTGCTTTGTCCACTCCTGATCTCCGCTGGGCCTTTCTCTTGGCAGCTAGTGTTCCTGAGTGCGTTTGCGTGTCCTCAGCACGTTCGCCTTTACATTCTTGCGATTTCGGTCCGAGCTTGTGCGGGCAAATTGGTCCCGAGTTATGTTAAACGAAAGCCAATTCTTGACCCTTCGCGTTTCCCTACCAGCCCCCCCCCCCCACCTCTACGGCGCAGTACAGCTAGACAGCCTCGGCTGGTTAGATGCGGGTGCAAAGGTGCGCGTCCACCGCGCTGACACCTGCAGCCACTTTCAGGCTCCCAGGGCGCGCTTGCCACCCCAATGTCTGACTTGTCTCACCAGGCGGCTTCGCCTCCCCACTGCCCGGGGACTGCCGACAGCGTACGGGTCAATACTCGTGCCGGCACGCACTTTCAGGGCAGCGTGGCCAGCAGGCGTGCTCGTCGCTACTGTTAGAGTTCTCGGCACCGATGGGACAGCAGAGATTGGTGCCCCAGAGGGCTCCCTGTTCCTCCCAGCAGTACAGACATTTGTGGTCGGCAGCGGGCCTCCCCGGCCACCTGGCCCAGGGACGCTCACGGTCCGGCGTACATTGTTCATACTGCCATCAGCCGTCCCCTGGCTCTCTCTCTCTCTCTCTTTTTTGTTTATTTTCTTTCTTTCTTTCTCTCTCTCTCTCTCTCTCTCTCTCCTGGGAAAGGATGAAGCGGCCATCAGCCGTATGCACCTGGCGACTACATGCGGTCCGACCGCCCTGGCTCTAACCACGCAGTGTCCCGTCCCGGCC
>CAUYUJ010016338.1:119027-146527 GCA_963575745.1 Prorocentrum cordatum | reverse complement strand
CAGGCCATTCTCAGAGAGGATCGCCATCGTGAAGGCCGCGCAGATCTCCGCGCAGCAGCTGAGATTCAACCAGTCCTTCTCGAGAGCGCTGCTGGCCCGGTCTCGGGCAGATGGAGCTCAGCACGCCAGCGACGTCTACCAGACAGACTGGCGACCAGGTGTGCTACTGGAGGGGCAACGGCAAGCCCATGCGATGATGGGCTTTGCAGTGACACGGGCCCGGCGTCATCATCGGGCTCGAGGGCACCTCGAACGTCTAGGTCAGCCACCGCCCCACGACCGTGAAGGTCAATCATGGGCACCTACGCCTCGTCACGGCATCGGAGCTCGCGCCGTGGGGACAAGTGCTGAGCGCGCTGTGCGGCAGCCAGCCGCCCAGGCCACCGCCGGGCGCCCCGCCGAGGACCTCAGGGTCCGCACTTCCTTCCGATTCTGGAGAAGGCGGCGGTGGCGCAGGTGGTGGGCCCCCACCGCCTGGCCACGATGGAGGACGTGAAGGCCCTGTGCCGCCGCGAGACGACGAGGATACCTTCCTCGACCTCTCGGGTCCCGCACTTCCGAAGCGACCCCGCAGCGACGAACAGCCTCCACCACCGGCGCTACCGGCACCAATTCAGCAGCCAGCCATCCAAGCGCACAATTTCGGAAACATCGAGAACGCCGCAGCGAACCAGCGCGCCCATCAATACGCCGAATGGCTGGCACGCGAACAAGGGGACGGTGACTTCACAACCAGGTGGAGGAGCTAGTGGCAGTGGAGGAGCAGCCCCACCGCCTTCGGGAGGAGACGCGGTGCAGCCGCTGCCGGCGGCGCCGCCCCCTGCGGCGCCCGCCATGGGCTCAGGCGCTGCTGCCGCTCCTGCCGCCGCTGATCATCCCGCTGCCCCTGCCGCCGCAGATTGTCATCGACATCCTGAACCCGCGCCTCAGGGCTCGGTCGACGACGCCGAGGGCGACGGGGGGCCCGACAGCTCTGGATCGGACATGATTCGGAAATTGCAAATCGCCGCGGAGGAGCAGCCCCGACAGGAGACAGTGGCAAGGCGCCCACTGGACACCGAGAACCAGCGCGGCAAGAAGGCACAGCAACAGGGTCAACAATAATCCGCACCGCATGGTCTTCGACGTGACCGCGAGCCCGACCCGCGCGAGCGCGCGGCCAAGCGCGAGGATCTTTTGGACGATGTGCCCAGGTGCTTCAAGAGGCCGAAGGACACGAACAAGGTCGACCTCTACTTGGACAACTACTTCCAGAAGCACGCGGACGAGCTCTACGCATGCGCGCGACTCCGTGAGGCTTTGCTCACGGGCAACGCGACCGCCAGGAAGTTCATGTTCGACACCCTCAGCGCCTCCGAGAAGAAGAGCATGGACGCCGCCATGAAGACCGAGTGGTCCAAGTGGACGGAGTTCGGCGCCTGCCAGAAGCTCCCGCCCAGGGAGCTGAGGGAGCTCCTGCGGCGCAACCCTGGCATTCGCCCTGCGGGCGCACGCCGGGTGCTGACCAGCAAGGGCCAGGACGTCATGTTGGCCCGTCTAGTTGCGCAGGGCTGCCAGGAGGACAAATCACAGATCAGGACGGACGCGCCTGCGGGGTCAAGGGGCGCGCTGTACCTTACCCTGGCCGCCGCGGCCCGGAAGAACTGGGACATCTCGTCCTGCGACGCAATGACGGCCAACCTACAGTCGGGGAACATCGAGAGGCTGCTGCTCCTGCGCGTGCCGGCCAAGAACCCGCCGCCGGGGGCGCTGCCTGGCGAGATCGCGACGGCCACAGGCGCGATCTACGGGATGCGCGACGCTGGGAGGCAGCGGTGCCCCTACGCCCAGAAGGTCTTCGCCGAACGCGGCCTCGTAGAGAGCAAGCTCGAGAAAGGCCTTTATTATTTTTACGACGAAGGTGGGCTCGCCGCGGTTATCCATTCCCACGTGGGCGACTTCCAGATCGACCAGCGTAACAACTCCACCGAGTGGAAGTCCACTATTGCATCGCTGGGGAAGAAGCTACACCTCAAGCAGGTCGACGGGGTCATCAAGTACTGCGGACGTACAATTACCAAGCTCGACGACGAGTTTCGGGTGACCCAGGCTACCGCCGCCTCGCAGGTGCATTACATCGACCTGAAGGTCCCGAAGGGCCGAAATGCCGAGGATCGGCTCACTGCCGCAGTCCAGACCCTGGTGGACATCGCCTGCCCGCGCCAATGTCGCCACCGTGGTCGACGCGAAGACCCTGAACAAGACCGTCGCCTACGTGCACTCGACCGCGAACTTCGCGATCGTGCTGAAGCGCAGGCTCGTCGATCTGATGGCGGCCGCCACCGCGTGCTTCAGCGATGCTGCGTTCGCCAACGTAGACGGGGGCAAGAGCCAGTGGGGCATGGTGATGGGGCTCACTGACCGCCCGCGCGATGTCGTCGGCGGCCGCTACGACCTTTGCCTACCCGTGGCCTGGCACTCGGGCACGGTCAAGAGGTCGGTGAAGTCGACGCTCGCTGCCGAGAGCTACGCGACCCTCGAGGGATCGGAGACTAACATCTGGTTCCGCCAGCTACTGACCGAGGCCTGCAACCCCAAGATGGCGCTCAAGCAGATCGACGTCCTCGCCGACAAGCGCCCTGGGGAGATCTACAGCGACAGCAAGGGTCTCGTGACGCACATCGCTTCTGATGTGGGCCAGTCTACCGACAATCGATTCCGCATCGTCGCCTCCATGATTCAGGAGGCCGTGCACCCCGACAGTGCACTCGATCTCAGCTGGATCCCGACTTGGGCCATGGTCGCGGACGCCTTGGCCAAGGCAATGGAAGCCGGCGCCTTGCTGGCATTCTTTCTTCGGGGCCCGCAGGCGCAGCTGCGGGACCTGGCAGCCGCATGCCGCCATGTTCGCCTCAGTCCTGTTTACCTGCCTCGGCAAGGTCAAGGGACAGCCTACGCCTGCGCCGACGGTGCCGGACTACAGCTTCTACACCTGCCTGACGACGTTCACGTTAGTCTTCGGCGTGACTATCGGGTTCGGCATCTTCGTGACGCTCTGGGCGATCATGAGGCATAACAGCATGATCGCCACCGAGGAGCACGTCGCCGAGGCGAAGGCAATGGGCGAGCACCCCGGCTGGGGCTGCCGCATGCTTGGCCGGCGCCGTAACACTCCAGCTGCAATCCCCGATGATGGTGATTACGACGGCGACATCATGATGTACCTCTGAGATGGACACAGCAATGCACAGGCATCGAGTTCATCAGCATCGGCTTCCGGCGTATCTCTCGGATGCCCCATCGCAGCCGCCGATGCCAGCACCACCGCCGCCACTGCTGCCGCCAGAACCACCGCCTGCCAGCGCGCCACCTTCCGCAGCATCAGCACGATCGAGGTCAGCGAGATCTCAGAGTTCGGTTTCAGCCGCTACCTCACCAGGCGTAGTCACCGTATCCAGTTCATCGAGCTCAGTATTTGCGAGTGTGGTTTCGTGGAACGGTTCCTCCCCGTCGGCATCGTCGAACGAGATGCTCAACTGTGTGACCGCCGTCCCCTGCCATGATTTCAGAATCGGGCATGACCCGCATGGCGTCTACATTACCTGCGAGACCGGCAAGAAGCACTCGTCATGGCTTCTCCGGTTCCACTGGCGCAGCAGTCCCGATTTCACGAACTTCCCCGAAGGCGCGATGAATGATCTCATGGGCCATTGGAGGAGGCTCACTGGTAGAGGCTGCTGGCGCGGACCTGACCTGATGGACAAACTGACGAAGCCCAAGAAGGAAAGATGAACCCCACTTGGTGTCCAGACGGCAGGTTGGCCGGTCGAACCAGCAAATTTTCAGCTGCTTATGTTCACACCCAGCTATTTACACGTGAGTCCACATTGCTGCTCAGTTTTCGCACCTCGCTATCTGCATGTAAGTCCACATTGCTGCTCAGTCTTCGCGCCCGGCTATTTGCACGTAAGTCCGCATTTAGTGAAGCTTCATTCAGCGTGCGCAAGTTCTGTCTCGAAGATGTGGTGGCGATCGCGCCCGTTCAGATCTATCTCGATAGGATAGCTATTTTTGGGTTTTGTCGCTTCGCGATCGAGCCCTCGCGATTGCTAGCCTTGCTTGGTTTTGATTATAGCGCCGGCGGCGCTTAGAGCTGAGAATGTCCTGCAGGGCGCGTGTAGCGCATCCGCTTAAGTGCCCGAGGGGCTGCCTGCAATGCAAGCCGCGTCGAGCCGTTTGCCCCCCTTCTGCCAGCGCGCCTGGCACTCTGTTTAATGAAGAGCCAGGCTTATATGCCCGGCTGATCTGGCGCCTTAGCCTCTTGCGCCCGCGCGCCGTGCAGGAGGAGTGTGATTCTAGAAGGCTCGCTGCTCTCCTCGCCTGCTCTCTGCCGCCGCTCATTTGGCTCTCATTATTCTCCAGGGGCCTTGGCCGATTGAGCTACGAGTCCGCTCTGCGAGCGTGCTGGAAACGATAGATCCGTGATCTTCCATATCACAGCGTAAACTACAGTGGCCGTCCCGGCGCGTTGCGGCCTCATGGCCTGCTGCATGTGCTCTGTATGATCCAGTGCAGGCTTCGACGGCCCTCGGTGAATGTCTGGCAGAAGGATCAAATCCAGAGTTTTCGATGGTCCGTCCATGATCGTTCGTCGGAGAGATTCGTCTGGATCTCTAGTGCCTGGTCAGGGTATCCCGCAGTCTTAGGTATGTCCGCGGCAACAATGTTGCTCTTCCATATCAAGAAAGCTGGCGAGCTGGTCAAGTATCATCACTTAATTCGGGCCGGCGTCGAGAGTGCGCTCCCGCTACGGGTGCTCATGCCGCAGCTGCTGCTCTGAAGTCCGCTCCGTCAATTGCAGGCGCCATACATGTGTATCATGCTCTGCATCAGCAGTGATGACTTCGGGCGTCAGCGTCGTAGCACCTCTACGCGAGTCGTTCGTGAGTTGGCAGGTGCGTCTAAATTTGTTCAAATTGTTAACCAGTATCGACGTGAATATTGCTGTGGACAAGAGCCGAACCCTCTCCAATTCTATCGGCATGCGGAAGGCCTTGGCGAAGCAACTGTCTGTCTTGTGAGTTGAGGCTGTTCGTGCAGAGCGGAACCTTGGAGTCGAGTTTGCTGCTGGTCGTGTGCGTGGCAAGCCTGCGGTCAAGAATCGGCTTTCTGCAATTGCCCTACGTCGTGCTCGAGTGCCCACGCGCAAGAGTGGCAGGCCTGGGCGCCAGACACTTGGCACAATGTCTCGAGCGGCGGTGGAGGGTGCAGGCACTTATGGCGCGTTTGTCTTTGGTCTCAACACCGACGAGCTCAGTCAAGTTCGTTCAGCTGCTGGCAAGCTTCAAGATCATCGCCCTGATGGCAGGTCGAGGACGCTTGCTGTCATAATTGCCCCAGCCAGGCGCCTGGATCCGATTGTCAGGGCCACGTGGCCCCCCGTTAAGTTGTTATTTCAGGCGTTTTGGGAAGAGCGGCTCCCGAAAATAACCATCGAAGCGGGCATCCTGGTTTCCGTTCGCCGCGTGCAAGGGCTTGCGTCACCGTGGTCGTCTATTCGGGGTCACTTCTGTGTTGTTTATGCCACTGCAACAAGAACGCGTCGATCTCCAGGTTTGCTCTTGTGTCACAATGGATATTTCCAGGTGGTGTCTCGTTAGATCCCTCCCTGATTGTAGTGGCCTCCGGCCAGTGCCGCCGATCCCGGACGCTTCCGTTGCCGCCGGAAGCGCGCGATGGCGGTCATGACCGTCGACGACGGCGAGCGGAGTAGGATGATGAGGAGGAGGAGGATAGTCATGATGAGGTGGAAGGGGTGTGGGGGGTGGGGGGGCAGGATTAGTAGGATGTTGAGGATGAGGAGGAGCAGGAGGAAGCGGGAAGTGGAGGAGGGGGAAGGGGAGAAGGAGGAACATGACGAGGATGAGGAGATTTTCGGCGGTTGTTGGAGATGTTCGGCGGTTGTTGGCAAACCTCTCTGGGGCCAGGTGTTTGCCCTGTTTGGGTTGACACCTCGCCGATTTGGCGCATTATCTCGAAATCTTTGTGCTAAAGCTGTCAGCGTGCGTCTTGGACTCATTTTTGGAAACTCCTGGGGGCCTTTGGGGGGCTTCAGGGGGCCTCTTCGGGGCCAGTTGGAAGCGTTTTGGGGCTTCCTCAGTCCTCTTGGGGGCCTTTGGGAGTTTGCTGGGGGCTTCCCAGGCCGTCGTCGGCATTTCCGCTGCCGTCTTGGCGCCCTTTCAGGCTCCTCTTGGGTACGTCCTGGATCCCTCTTGGGCCATTCCCGGGGCCTCCTGGGCCATCATGGGCCCTTTTTGGGCCGTCTTGAGGCCGTCTTGGCGGCTTCTTGGGCCGTTTTGGGGCACTCGTGGGGCGTCTGCGGCGCTCTGAAGGCCCGAGAGGCGAATCTGCTAAAATTGCACGTTTTCTTCGGGGAATGGGACATTGTTGTTTCTTTGGGCCTTGGGCCGTCTTGTAGCGATCGTTCAGCGATTCGGGGCCCTCGTGGCCCACGTTTGGGCCGTCCTGGGCGAGAGGGCAGTCCCGGAGTGAGCTGGAGCTCCGATTCTGCACCGGGAATTGAATCCCCCCCCCCTCCCTTTCCCCCTACCCCGGCAGAGCCACCCCGGCACCCACCCCCCAGATCCTTCCCTGATTTGGGTGTCTGCCATAAACAAGATGGTCACGCATGCGCGCTAGCGATGGCAATGTAGGGAAGAACTTGACAATAGACAATCAAACTTGCTTGGGTTTCCAGCGGATTTGTTCAACTAGTTGCCCACTTTTTGCAGACGAAACCACACCGGAGCAAAGGGCCGACTTGCGCTCACGCTGTGTTGGGGGCTAGTGGCCCATGTCTCGGCAATGGAATTGCGGGTATGACGTGGAACCTTTGTCGAGTGCGCAAAGATGTGCGAGAGGTGGAAGTTTTTGGGTCTCTGCTCCGCAGGCACACCGATTGTGAGTGCACCATGCAAGTGTGAGAGGAACCGCCGTCTTTCGCCCAGGGGTTCAGTACCGCCGCCGTGAGCTCTCCTTTGGCTCTTGCCCTGGTTGAGCGGTGCCTGGTACCCTTGCCCATGGTTTCCCCTCCCGGCCTGTCTGGAGTGCATCGTGAGTTTCGGTTCTTTGGATCCCATGGAGTTCTCTGGAAATATTTTCCTTGATGGGTCGCTCTTCGAAGGAAATTGGCTTCAGTCTTCCTCTGCAGGATGGGCTGTCGTTCCGTTGCTCTCTTCCCGTGTGATCGTGAGCCGTGTTGTATTGCTTGCTGGCCTTTGTTTGAGCACCTTCTCACCGCTAGAGAAGCTGAGTTCACTGCCTTGTGTTTGGCTCTTTGGCATCCGTTGCCAGGGAGTTGCTTTCACACATTGACTATGTTTGGAAAGGATTGTACAAGCGAGGCAGGATGACTGCTGTCATCCCATGTCCTCCCACGCGTTTGTTTGGCGGGAGGTGTTGCGTCTGATTGCAGGTCGTGTCTTGGCCGATCGCTTCGCCAAGTGGCCTGCCCAGGCCGCCAAAACTCTTGAGTCCCAGCGTTGCGCCGTAGCCGATCGAACCAAGATCCTCAGGTCCTGGTGCAGGCGTATTGCCAAAGTTGGGGAGGGCGACGACACGTTCCACCCGCGGCAGGTCAGGGCAGGTCTCCCCACCCCAACTTCGCTTCGGTTTTGTCCAGGACCGCCCAGCCTCTCCTGCCCGAGCGCGCCATCTCGGTTTCTCGCGGCTTTCGTGATGTTGGGTTGGGTTCTCACCAGCTTTTCTGTATCCATCTGTCGGGGGATGTCTGTGTTGTCGGATGGTCTTCTTATGGTGCTTTCTGCTCCCGTCGCCTCGCCTCTCTGCTTAAGCCTTGCAAATCACAGAAGGCGGCTTGGTGCGTCAAACTCTGGATTCGGTTGCCCAGGAGTGAGCATATGCATGTCGGGAGAGGCGAGATGTTGCGTGTGCGTGAGGTCGTCTCTCTTGCGCTCGAGTAGCCCGTTTGTCTTTTCCATCTGGTTGTTCGCGGGAGGACTTCTGGCGCGCAGTGTCTTGCGCAGAAGGAGGAGGAGGAGGAGGAGGAGGAGGAGGAGGAGGAGGAGGAGGAGAAGGGGGAGGAGGAGGAGAAGGAGGAAGGCGAGGAGGAGGAGGACAATTAGGAGGAGGAGGAGGAGGAGGTGTCATCCTATGCTTCCCTGGGGTGCGTTCTCCGATCCCCTCTCTCCCCTCCCTCCGTGTTCTCCTGCGGTATATAGCCAATTTGGCTTAGGATGTGACTCCGAGGAGTCGCTGAGAGGACGGGCGAGGCCTTTCGATAAACAAGTTTATCTCCACACTCGCCCTTTGTCTTTCCATTGGCCCGTCGACCCTGTGACAGTGGTAAGCGGAGCTCGTGGTGACGAGCGGTCTGTGGTCGAGACGACGCGTTTGTCCGACAACGGCTACACCCTGAGTCTTGGTGCCCTGGTGTTAGCATTCGTGGCCGTCGGCATGCCGACTGATGATGACGACGTCCAAGGAAGACGGAGAGATTTTGCAGTACAGACTGATGTGCAGACGGAGGACCCCTGGGATCAAGGAGCTAGGGAGCGACGAAAACCCTGGGAATCTTCGTGGGAGTCTTCACCCTGGTCTCAATGGCAGCAGGAGGCCTGGGCCTATGACGCGTGGGGCGGGTGGAACGCCGACTGGAAGGAAGCAGGAAGATCTTCAGAGGAGCGTACTCGGGACTACGGACCCCCCCCCCCGTTCATCGGCCTGGAGCACCTGGAACTATATTCGGAGAATCTTCGAGCGTGGTCCAGGAGAACAGGACACGCTCTATCCTCTCAGGCCCCTCGGGTGATCGAGACCCTCCCCGTGGAGCTGCAGCTCAAGTTCAAGACGGTGAGAGCTACTCTCGAGAACGATCATGGCATCGAGAACTTGATAGCTCACCTGTGCGTTCTCAACGGAGAGAGGCCGGGCGATCGTGACAGAATCGCTCACTCGCACGCTTTGTTTGACTACATGATCCGACGAGGAGAGTCTCTCACGGACTACGTGCTGCGCCGAGATGCCCAGCTCACGGAGGCCGAGGCGAGAGGACTGGTCCTCCCAGACAACGTTCGCGCTCGTTTCCTGGAGGAGGGGGCCAATCTGACGCCCCAGAACAAAATCAATATGAGGACGCTGGCGGGCGGGAAACTGGATGCAGTCTCGATTCGTGGGGCCCTCCTCCAGCTGGACGTGACGGAGAAGCTGATCCTTCCCTCGGCGCCGCCTCAGATGGCGAAGACCTTCGTGGAGGACGGCGACTCGCTTTCGAGGCCGGGGAGAGCATCGCCAGAGCCCGAGGACCCCGACGACGACGAGATCGAGCTCCCCGAGAATGACGCCGAGGCATTCCTGGCCGCCATAGATAATCAAGAACTGGACGAGTTCGAGACGCTAGAAGTTTTCGGAGCTGTCCTGGAGGAGAGATTCGGAAAGGAGCGACGACGTACGTGGACAGAATCCAGAAAGCTGAAGCTGGCAAAGAAGACGGACAGGGATTTCTTTGACAAGCGAAAAGCCACCAGGCCCGGGTTCCGCAGAGTTGGCGAGAAGGATTTTCGGAAAAAGAGTCGCTGCGCCAACTGCGGCCAGAAGGGTCACTGGGCAGACCAGTGCAAGAACCCCTACATGAGCAAGTCCGACCGCCTGGCCCAGGAGAAGGACCGGAGCTCGGCCAGGCCCATCTCGGGCTTCTCCTACTCCTTCGTGAACGAGGAGGGGGACTCGTTCGTGACGCTGGGCGTGGTGGTGGAGGCCGAGGTCACGGACTGGGGCCAGAAGATCGCCAGGTATCTGAACGCGGATCCCACGCTGGCGACGATCACGCTGAAGGAGCTAGGCACCCACGCGCTGGTGGATACTGCGGCCGGACAGGCATTGGTCGGGAAGCCTAACGTCAAGGCCCTCGACATCGCCCTGCGACGTCACGGTTACAAGATCCACTTCGACTGGAGCCCGGTGATCGGCATCCAGGCGTCTGGCGTTGGAGGGCGCGCCCAGCCTATCGGCAGGGCGTGGGTTCCCATTACGCTCGGTGGCTGTGGCGTGATCGAATTTCTCGTGCTTGAAGGCTCGTGTCCACCTCTACTTCCAGCTAAGCTCCTCTCCGCGCTCAAGGCGGTTATCGACCTCCCGAGGGACACGATGACCTTGCAGGTCGCCGGGCAGGCCTCGGAGGTGAAGTTGGTCTCTCATCCCTCGGGCCATCGTTCAGTTGATCTCGTTCAGCGCCCAGCCCGCAGCTTCGTCCTGAGCCCCGAGATCCAGGAGAAGATCCCTCTTCGTCAGCTTCTGCTGGAGGACCGCCGCGGGAGTGAGGGAGGGCCCGAGAGTCTAGGTAGGAGAGCGCCCGTGCAGGATCAGACCCCCCTCCCCTCCCTCGTCTCCGAGTTTCCCCCACCACCTCAGGGGGCAAGCGGCAGCGGACCCAACCTCTTTCCGGAGCTCTCGGCTCAACCAGTTTCGAAGCTCTCCAGCGGCGACGTGGAGGCCCATGGCGTCGAGTACAGGGAGGTCGCCTCGCCACGTCCGGGGCAAGTCGCCTCACGTGGGTCGTGCCAAGAAGGTGCTGGTCAAGAAGATCGGGTTCGATTTGAGCCATCTTCGGGAGGGAGCTCGCAACGCGATGGACCTGGGCTCGATCGACACGGAGATGGAGGACTGGGAGCAGCTGCCGGAGGCCAAGTTCGACCCGGCCTTCGAGGAGACCCTGGAGAAGGAGGCCATGTCGGAGCTCGAGTACCAATGGTTTCTGGACGGCTACCAAGTGCTGGCCACGCCACTACTGCGTTGGCGCCGGCTGGCGCTCCGCACCTTCTGGCACCTGCACGTGTGCACCCAGATGGTTCTCGCGGTCACGGTCATGCCCTCCGCGATCAAGGAGTCCGAGCGCCCGGAGGATTGTCCTCGCCCGGCTCATGCGAAGTGGTCGGGATCCAACCAGTACGGTTGCTACACGAAGTGCATGACGTGCAAGGCCCAGCTGTCGTACGTCCCGCACACCCCGGAGGGGCTGGAGGAGCGCCGGATGGCCAAGCTGACCAAGGAGCGCCAGAAGGCAGTGCGAGCCCAGTACAAGGAGGACCTGAAGCCCAGGATCAAGGCGTGGGAGGACTCGTCCGACCCCTGGGTGGCCTCGCCTCCCGTTCAGAAGGTGCCGGCCAGGAGCTCTCCCGAGTCGAAGGAGCCGCCGAGCACTCCGCCGATCGTGATGGTGAAGGTTGCGGAGGGCTACGTTCCGCGCAAGCCCCCACCGGCGAACTGGAAAGCCTCGGCCCCTCCCCCGAAGGTCGAGGCAGCTCCAGGGGAGAGGCCCATGACCGTCCCCGAGATGCAGCGCGCCCTGCACGACATGACCCTGGTGTTGGAGGCTCAGCGCCGCTCGAACGAGTCCACTTTCCTCAACTTTCGCCAGATGCTGGCCGATCAGCGTGCCTGGACCGAGACCACGGTCCGCGACATGGTCTCGCGCCCGGCGACCCTTCAGCACGAGGACCTGATGAGGATCGCCACCATCGCGCAGGCCATCTCCGAGGGCCGCGCGCCGGGAGGCATGCTCGCGCCAGTCCCGGAGACCAAGAAGGAAGCCTCCGGCGAGTGAGGGATATGGCCGCAGGCCTGCAGGAGAAAGTGGCCCAAAGCGGGCCACCCAGGTCAACTCTCGACCACCTCTTCCTCCGGGACCTCGGGATTTTCCTCAACCGATTTCGAAATCAGGAGTTCTTCCGTGGGACCTCCAGGGAGATCCGAGGTTTCTTCGGCCAGGATTTTTCCACGCCTCTCTCTCCTATCGAGGTGTGCTCTCGCCGAGGATGGACTCCCACCCAGTTGGGCCCGAGGGCCCAGTCGGCCTTCTTCACGGCCCTTGCCGTGGCTGCGAGCGGGGGTGACGCAAATACCTCCTTTCTCCCCCTCCTCCCCCGGTGGATAGAAATCAAAGGGCCCCGGGACCAGGTTCTCTTCTCGGGCCTCTGGGCCGCCTCCGGAGCTCGCGAAATGTCTCAGGCTGTCTCTGGTAAGGTGAGGCCTACGCTAAAGCTGACCCTCTGGTGTGAAAAGAGGCATCAGGTAGAGGGAGAGGAGGCGGAGGAGATCAAGGAAGAAGCGGAGGGAGTCTCAGGAGAAGGAAAGGAGGTGTTCTTCTTGGAAGAGGATGGGTTCACAGCGGCAGCCTTAGACGGTCTACTGGATCACGCTCCCGCGCCGCCGTCGGTCCCAAGGAAGGTTCGTGAAGCCGCGGCCCGGGCCCTAGACGGCGCGGGCCTTCGCTCAGGGCGTCCGGCTCGGCGTAAGTTGATCCTAAGGGCCGAAGAGAAGAGAGGGGGAGCGCTGGCCTTAGAGGTTTTCAGTCCAGCTAAGGTTTCGGCGGAGCTGGCTCGTCGCGGGCACAGGGTCTCTAGCGCTTTGGATCTCCTCGCGGGGGTCGACCTCCTTTCTTCCTCGGGGCAGGCCCGTCTCTGGAGGCAACTGGAGGAAGAAGCGCCTCTGGTGGTGCTCATGACCCCCATGTGTAAGGCTTTCAGCGCGCCTCGTTCGTCCAACTGGGGACGGATGGATCCTACTCGTGAGAGGGAGGAAGAGGTTAAGGGGCTGGCCGCGGTGCAGTTGTGCGCGAAGATAGCCGGATTTCAGTTGGCCCGGGGCAGGTTCTTCGTTTTGGAACACCCCTCCTCCTCGTCGGCGTGGAAGCTGGACTCCATCGGAACGATCGCCGAGCGTTCCGAAGTCAGAATGGCCCGCCTGGGCCAGTGTATGCACGGGCTGACCGTCGGGGACCTGGGCCTGGCCAAGAAACCCACGACTATTATGTCGAATTCGCCCGAGATTCTCGCTCACTGCCAGCGAAGATGTTCCCAAGATCATTCCCACACCACCCTTCTCGGCGGCGCCAGGGCGGCCGCCGCTGAGAAGTTCCCGCACGAGCTGATCGTGGGCCTGGCGTCCGGGGTAGAGGACAGCGCCTGGGCCTTTCACCGCAGGCCGACGAGCGCGGGCTCTGAGCGTTTCTCCGCATTTGAAGGGGACCGGGGATCCTCAGACACGGAGGGGTGGACCTTTCCCGTCGAAGAAAGGGATCCCGAGGTTTCGGAGGCCTCTGAGGCCGAGGTCCCGGGGTCGAGCGAACGGGTCCCACCTCGGACCCAGGGCCCCCCGGGAGAAGGCCTGGATCTAGGCCTGAAAAAGGAGATTGCGAAACTTCATGTCAACCTAGGTCACCCCTCCAACGAGGACTTTCTGAGGGCCCTGCGAGTGGCCGGCGCCCGCCTCGAGGTGCTGCAGTGGATTAGGGACCGTTTTAGATGCGATCAATGTGCTTCGCACTCCAGATCCGGATGGAAGCGCAAGGCTCACCTCCCTCACACGTATGCTTTCAATAAGGTCGTCGCCGTGGACCTCTTCTATCTCGAGATCCAAGGGAAGAGCGTGCCCGTGATAAATCTGATCGATCACGGGACATCGTATCAGCAATGCGCTCTCCTTCCGGACGATACGGCAAAATCTACTTGGGCTGCGTTTCTCCGTTGGTGGGTTCGCTGTTTCGGGCCCCCCGAGGTCCTTATGTGTGACGGTGGGGGAGAGTTTGAGGCCTGTTTTGCGAGAGGCTGCGAGCACCTCGGTATCATGCAACATGTTATTCCCGCCAATTCGCCTCACCAGAATGGTAAGTGCGAACGCCATGGCGGACTGGTCAAAGATGCGCTTTCCAAGGCTGCCCTGTCCGCCAGTCCGATCTCCAGGGAAGAAACTGACCTGCTGCTGTGTGAGGTCGTGGCCGCCAAGAATCGCGGATTTCATCGGGGAGGTTTTAGTCCCTCCCAATTGGTTTTTGGACAAAATCCCAGGATGCCCAGAAGTCTTCTCTCGGATGACCCGGTGGATCTGGTTGGGACTGAGGACGTCTCCTCCCGGGCGATTGACCTCGACACGGCAGCCGGGGAGTTCGCGCGCCAGCACCGCATCCGCGAGGAGGCTCGCCGAGCCTTAGCCAGTTTAGACGCTCGATCGCGTCTAGCTGAGGCCGCGAGGGCCCGACCGCATCTTCAGCGAGAGTTTCGCCCAGGAGACTGGGTATACGTTTTTAGGCGCCTGACCGCTGCTAATCGCTCGCATTCCCTGCAGAGAGATCGATGGACAGGCCCGGGGGTTGTTATTTACCAAGCGTCTGGGTCTGGGGGGGCCAGCGCCGGGGGCGCGGTATGGGTGGCCATGCGGGCGAAACTTCTCAAGTGCTCTGCCGAGCAGGTGCGCTTGGCCACTCGGGCCGAGTCCCTCGGGGCTGAGCTCCTTGACAGTCCCACCCTCGATCGCCTGCGGGAGGAGCTTCGAAATCCTGGGAAAAGAGTCGGGGCCGTGGACGTGGCGTCCGAGGGCCCCCCTCCTCCCGAGGCCGATGACGTTCCCGAGAACGATCGCTCGACCGATCCCCTCGAGCGGGAATCGGCTCGGCGGCTCGCTCCGAGTCCGAGCGTCGGCTCGCGAGATCGAGGGCTCTCCGACGACGCGCGGACCCCGTCGGTCTCCGAGGCCTCCGGACCGGGAGGGTCTCAGCTTCCCGGGGGAGGTTCGGCGTCCTCGGACTCCTCACTGGCCGGCCCTCGTAGGCCCAAACCCCCTCGGGCCCCAGAAGCGATCTTAGTGGACAAGAGGGCTCGTCTTACCCCCATTGAGGAACAGGAGGATACCCCTTCCGTTAAGCAGCGAGTCGCGGCGATTGAGGAATCGTCCCAACAGGCTCAACCCAGTGCGGACACCGTTTCAAGCCCTAGTCCGCCAGCGGCGACTGTCGCCGATCAACCGCTCGCGTCCCAGGAGAGTGCCTCCGGAGCGACGCCTTTTGCGGCCAGTCCGGGGAACTCCTCGGAGGACGTCCCTATGACTCGGGCCCCGTTTTTGCCCTCGAGGCCGATCGGCTCCGGTCGTGACATTTCCGTGCCGCGGGCTCGGCGCCCCGCGGAGAGCTTCCCCCCCCCTGGCAGACAGAGGAGTAGGTCCCCGGACCGATCGATGGGAGGGGACCTGGGGGCCTGGTTGGCGGAATCGGCGGAACCAGCGGAAGCTGGCGAAGAGAATGACCCCTGGCGGTTGCCTGATGACTTCCAGGATGATACGTTGATCCAGGAGCTTAGGGGCCGGTTTCGACCCGGGGAAGCTCCCGCAGTGCTTAGTTTTCTCGCGGGCCCGGCAGAGTCCAGCGAGGCCGAGATGTCCTTTGCTAGTGCCCGCCCTAGCCAGCGCCCGCCTTTGAAGCCCCGGGGGGCCGAGGTCCAGCTTAAAGATCTGACTCCAGGCGATCGCGCTCGCTTCGTGGTTTCTGACGCTAAGGAGTGGGAGGCGATGCTGGCTACGGGTGCTGTTCGCGTTCTCTCGCCCGGAGAGTCCTTGAACGTGCGTCGGCGCCGCGCCGACCGAATTTTGTTTTCTCGGATGGTCCGACGTTTAAAGCCGGTCGAGGGAGTAGGGGCCCTCCCGGAGCCCAAGTCACGATGGTGTGTCCACGGGCACCAGGATCCCGATAGTGAGTCCCTTGAAGTCTACGCCCCTACTCCCCAGTCGGAGAGCATCCTTACTTGCCTGCAGGTTGCCTGTTCGTTTGGATGGTCATTGGCCATCGCGGACGCGAAGAACGCATTCTGTCAGAGTCAGAAGCTAGAGCGGCCCAAGGGGGCGATATACGTCGAACCGTGCTCTGGCCTTCCTATCGGGCCGGATCAGCTGATCGAGCTTATCGCCCCCGTCTACGGGCTGAATGATGCCCCGCTGCTCTGGCATCGGACTCTGACGGACTGGCTGAAGGCCGAAGGCTTCATTAAGTCCCTGCTCGAGCCCTGCCTGTGGCTCCGCCGGGACGAGATGGGGGCCCTCGTGGGATTAGTCTTGATCGAAGTCGATGATCTCATAATTACGGGGCGCTCCGAGTTTCAAGAGACCTTTAGGGATCGGGCGACGAGTCGATTTAAGTTTGGGAAGTGGAAGGTGGGGGAGGCCGACTTTGCCGGCCGTCATCTGTGCCAGCTTAAGGACAGGATCGTAGTCGACCAAGAAAAATACATCAGAGAACAGTTGGCTCCGATGCCCCTGGAGAGATCTCGTCGAGCGGACCTCGACTTTCCCCTATCTCCGGCTGAGATCCGATCTTACCGAGCCGCTATCGCCCAGGTGCAGTGGGTGGCTCGCGAGTCGAGGCCGGACGTGGCGGGCGGAGCCTCCATTTTAGCAGGTGCGATGCCGAATCCTACGGTGGGTCATGCAGTGATGCTGATCAAAGTGTGCAAGTATCTTAAGGCGACTGCCTCACAGAAGATAACGATTTGGGCCCTGGACCCCCTGTCCCTGACTTTTGTGACCGCGTCGGACGCTTCGGGCCCCGGGTCGGCGAGTCGTGGGGGCTCCCAAGGAGCCTGGATCGTCATGGCCGCGGATGCCGCCATCCGCGCCAATCAGCGGGCCCGAGTTTCTGTTCTGTCCTGGCGTTCCCAGCGTTTGAAACGTGTTATCAGCTCCACGGTGGCCGCCGAGGCCCTTTCCCTAAGCGGGGCCATTGCGCAGGCGCAATGGCTTCACGTCCTGTGGAGGGACACCGTTTTCGGCGACGTCAATCGACCGTCCTGGAACACGAGTGCCTCCCCATTTTCGGTGGTTATGTCCGCTGGCTGTAGTTTGCATGAACAGGCGGCGGCTCTGTGTATCGTGGACGCCAAGTCGGTCTTCGATACCCTCTCGAAGAATGCCGCCGGGTCCCGTTCGGATCGACGAAATGCGATCGAGCTGGCCGTTATTCGAGATTCCCTTTCCGCCACGGGCTCGCAGATTCGTTGGCTGCCCCATGGCCGCACGCCGGCCGACCCCCTCACGCACGCCGACCCCGCAAAATCGAATCTTGCCCTTCACGATTTGCTCTGTCGAGGCACTTTGTGCCTGATAGATGAAGGAGGGCACCTAGACGAACGTTCACTTAATGTTTCCCTGAAGTCCCGTTCTCGGGGCGCCAGTAGGAGGGCTTTACTGGGGGAGGCCCAGAGGCGGGACGAGGAAGAGATGAGGAGAGGTGAGGAGGAGGAAAGCACGAGGAGGTTCCCAAGAAAGGAAACTGAGAAGGGAGCCTGGAAGTCCGCGAGGATTCCCGAGGACACCAAGGAAGACGAGGAGGTGGGGCACGGTTACTCGGAGGGAAGGTTCGACGTCGGCTCACGCCGAGGTCTAGAAGGAAGGAAGGAGGAGGAGAAGAAGGAGCCCGCGGCCCCCGGAGAGGCAGGGCGCCTGCCCGGAGAGGCCAGGGAGGCCGGACGCCTCCCTGCAGGACGCCTGCCCGGAGAAGCCCGAGAGGCCGGACGCCTCTCTCCCATGTGGATTCCCATACCGGAGTCGAAACCGGTAAAGTTGGGTCCGCTGTCATCCTATGCTTCCCTGGGGTGCGTTCTCCGATCCCCTCTCTCCCCTCCCTCCGTGTTCTCCTGCGGTATATAGCCAATTTGGCTTAGGATGTGACTCCGAGGAGTCGCTGAGAGGACGGGCGAGGCCTTTCGATAAACAAGTTTATCTCCACACTCGCCCTTTGTCTTTCCATTGGCCCGTCGACCCTGTGACAGAGGAGGAAGAGGAGGAGGAGGAGGAGGAGGAGGAGGAGGAGGAGGAGGAGGAGGAGGAGGAGAAGGACACCGACGACGAGAACATTCCGTCAACATCGCCTCTTGGAACCCTCCTGGATTTCTTTTGGGGAATCGTGGGGTCCTCTTTCTTGGAGCTTTTTTGGGGGGTTTTGGGGCCCTCTTGCGATCCTTTGCAGCCCTTTTGGGGGTCTCTTGGGAACCGTGGAGGGCTTCTTGGGGCCATTTGGGAGGCCATCAATCCGAAGGGAGGGTCCCAAATTTGCACCTCCTCTTCCCCTTCTGGGGCCTTTCATATCGCTTCTTGGGGTGCTCTTGGGACGCTCTTGGGCCGATTTGGCGCGCTCTTGGATCCGTTTCACGGGCCTCTTTGGCCCCTCTTGGGGCTCTCCTCGGTTGAGCTCTCAAAGCGCGTCGGGAGCGAAAAGACGCGAGGAGAGGAGGAGGGGGGAGGAGGAGGGGGAGGAGGAGGAGGAGGAGGAGGAGGAGGAAGAGGAGAATGAGGAGGAGGAGGATAATGAAGAGGAGGAGGAGGAGGAGGAGAAGGAGGAGGAGGAGGAGGAGGAAGAGGAGGAGGAGGAGAAGAAAGAACAGGACGAGGAGGAGGAGGAGGAGGAGGAGGAGGAGGAGGAGGAGGAGGAGGAGGAGGAGGAGGAGGAGGAGGAGGAGGAGGAGGAGGAGGAGGAGAGGGAGGACGAGAAGGAGGAGGAGAAGGAGGAGGAGGAGGAGGAGGAGGAGGAGGAGGGAGGAGACGCTGGCTCTGACGACGACGACGCTGACGACGACGACGCTGACGTCGACGACGACGACGATTTCCACAACTACTTACTTCGACAAAGACGACGACTTCGACGACGACGACGACGGCGTTGATGCTGACGGTGACGCTGACGCTGACGACGACAACGCTGACGCTGACGCTGACTCTGACGCTGACTGCTGACGTCGACGACGCCGGCGCCGGTTTGACGCTGACGCAAACGCTGACGCTGACGCTTCCGACAACGATGACGGCGACAACGCTGACGCTGACGCTGTCGCTGGCGCTAACGCTGACGCTGACGCTGACGCTGACGCTGTCGCTTGCGCTGACGGTAGCGCTGTCGCTGACGCTGACGCTGACGACGACAACGCTGTCGCTGACGCTGACTCTGACGCTGACGACGACGACGCTGACAACGTTGCCGACGACGTCAACGACGACGGCGACGACGCTGACGCTGACGCTGGCGATGGCGCCGTCGCTGACGCCGACGCTGAAGACGACGACGACGCTGACGACGATGCTGACGACGACGACGCTGACGCTTACGCTGACGCCGCCGCTGCCGTCGACGACAACGCTGACGCTGACGCTGACTTTGGCGTAGACGCTGACGCTGACGCTGACGACGACGATGAACGCTGACGCTGACACTGACGCTGTCGCTGATGCTGACGCTGACGCTGACGACGCTGACGCTGTCGCTGACGCTGACGCTGGTGCTGACGCTGACGCTGACGACGACGACGACGACGACGACGACGGCGGCGACGACGACGACGACCACGACGACGACGACGACGACGACGACGACGAGGACGAGGACGTGGACGAGGACGAGGACGAGGACATGGACGAGGACTTGGACGAGGGCGGGGACGACGACCACGACCGTGAAGAGGGCGGGGATCTCGACGACGACGCCTTCGACGATTTTCACGACGACGACGACGACGGCGCCCTACCCCGTGCATCGCTCCAGCGGCGGCGCCCCCCCCCCCCCCCCCCAGGATGGCAGCCGTGGGTGAGGCTCGAGGCGCTCCCTTCTACACCGGGGCCTCGGTGGCCGCGGCGGGGGTGGGGGGGGTGCACTTGTCTCCTCTTGATCCTCGCACCTCCGAGGAGCAGGAGGGCGAGGAGGCAAAGGACCCAGATCCCCTCGCGTCGTGACAGAAATCACGACGGGAGTTTTTGTTGTTCGGCACGACGTCGGGGGCCTGGGGAGGAGGAGGGGGAGGGAGGAGGAGGGAGGAGGAGGAGGAAGGTGGTCATCTTCTCGAACCGGGGGGCTTCCCCCCGCCTGCCGCCCCCTTCGGACGGCATGACACGTGTCACACAGCAGGCCAGGGGCCAGCGGTGCGGCGGGGCGGCACGTGTGCGGAGCTTCGTTCTGCACGAGCAGCCCGCGGAGCGCGGATCGGAGCCGCTCCCAGGACACAGTGGGCGAGCTGCGCAAGATAGACATCAACGGCCCTTCCTTGGGATCCCAGAGGAGCAGCGCGGAGTGCTTGGAACCGATTGCTTGTGGTAAGACGCACTGGACTCCAGAGTGCGGGCGGCATCGCCGTCAGCATGTGAACAGGAGTTGCGGCGCAAGTTTTTTAGACCCATGGGCGAGAGTTTAACAGCTGTTGCGCGCGCGCGTGGCTTTCTGCCAGTACCGAAGCGTTTAGGGGACGTGCAGGAGCGCGAAACCTGGAGAGGGGTCCTCTTCGTTTTCCCGCTGGTTGCGGTTTACTGTCTTTCATTGCTCCACCGAGGACGAACACACCGAAGAAATTGGGAGAGAAGAGAACGATCCGAACAACGGTGAACTGGTTGGCACAACTTCTGGACATTACTTTGGCCATGATGTCATTCGAGGAGATCGAGGAAGTTCGCGGCAGGCACAACTTGGACAGCCCCAATTTTTCTTCGCAGCAGGTGTCTCGATTGTTCCAGGCGCACCAGCTGTGCTTGGCCAACACGCGTTTTGCAGAAGGAGGCCTGACATGCTTCAACAAAGAGGCCGGCCAAGCCGTTGGACGACGTGACTGTACCGCAGCACTAGTTGCAGGCGGCATTGTGCTGTAAACCGTTCATAGCCAGCGCGTGAGTGGGGATGTGGGGCACTTTGCCAGTGGCAGCTTGTGTCTCTCTGGATGTGGTTGCCGAGCCATGTGTGGAGAAAAAAAACATGAGTTGAAACGGTATCAGGGGAACTTTTGCAAAGATGCTACAGCTCGGCGACAATCAGCGGGCGTCTGTGATGCATGTTGAAGGAGGGATTCGGGATCAGCCAACAGAGGCTGGCATCCGGTGTTGGGGGGAGATGCCTCATGTCGTAAATTCCACGATTCCCAAGGCGATCGGGGATGCGGCTATCCAATCTCGTACGACTGCCAGCTGCTACAGAGGAGGAGGATGAGGATGATGATGATGATGATGATGATGAGGAGGAGGAGGAGGAGGAGGAGGAGGAGGAGGAGGAGGAGGAGGAGGAGGAGGAGAAGGGGAGGCCTGGAACGAGATGGGCGTCCGCATGTTTTACGCCAACTACCCCCAGCGCCTGTGCCTGATAGCAGGCGCCTCCCGGCGCGCCCGCCTCCTGTGGGCAGGCCGAGCGCGAGGAATCGGGGCTCAAGAGACGGGGGTCAATGGAAACGGGGGTCAGTCAGAGCGCCAGAGCAGGATCTTGCACAGCCAGGGTCGCACTGATCTGGGCTTGGGTGCAGGATCTTTCAGTCAGCGAGCGAAGAACGGTATAAAACAAGTGGCACGCGTGCCCTGGCTCTTGCACAAAGGTGTCCGAGGCTCAGGGGGGCTGCCCTAGGAAGCCTGGGCGGGGGGGGGCAGAGGGGGGGGGGCAGGGGGACGAACGACGAACGACACGACACGACACGAAAACAAGTGGCACGCGTGCCCTGGCTCTTGCACAAAGGAGTTGCGAAGGACAGGAGGCCCCCGCCTCCTTCTTCCAGGAGGGGTTTACGAGGAGCCAGGAAGAAAGCGGAGGAGGAGGAGGAGGACGACGACGACGATTTCTGGGCCTGGCCTGGTTTCCACGAACCACGAACGACCACGACGAAAATACAGGGTTCCGTGGCCCAGGGGGGCTGCCCTGGGAAGCCTGGACGGAGGGGTGCTCCCAAGAGTTTCCACGGGGGGTGTCCCAGGAACGAAGGACGACGACGAAAATAAAGGGTTCCGTGGCCCAGGGGGGCTGCCCTGGGAACCCTGGACGGAGGAGGGCTCCCAAGGGCACGACACGAAAATAAAAGTGGCCCAGGGGGGCTACCCTGGGAAGCGTGGACAGGGGGGGGGGACGAACGACACGACGAACGACGAAAATAAAGGGTTCCGTGGCCCAGGGGGGCTACCCTGGGAAGCGTGGACAGGGGGGGGGGCGAGGGGGACGAACGACACGACGAACGACGAAAATAAAGGGTTCCGTGGCCCAGGGGGCTACCCTGGGAAGCGTGGACAGGGGGGGGGGCGAGGGGTACCCTGGGAAGCGTGGACAGGGGGGGGGGCGACGGGGGCGGGAGGGGGGCGAGGGGGACGAACGACACGACGAACGACGAATGCCCTGGCTCTTGCACAAAGGAGTTGCGAAGGACAGGAGGCCCCCGCCTCCTTCTTCCAGGAGGGGTTTACGAGGAGCCAGGAAGAAAGCGGAGGAGGAGGAGGAGGAGGAGGACGACGACGACGATTTCTGGGCCTGGCCTGGTTTCCACGAACCACGAACGACCACGACGAAAATACAGGGTTCCGTGGCCCAGGGGGGCTGCCCTGGGAAGCCTGGACGGAGGGGTGCTCCCAAGAGTTTCCACGGGGGGTGTCCCAGGAACGAAGGACGACGACGAAAATAAAGGGTTCCGTGGCCCAGGGGGGCTGCCCTGGGAACCCTGGACGGAGGAGGGCTCCCAAGGGCTCCCACGGGGGGTGGCCCAGGGGAGCACGGAGGGGAGGGTTCCGTGGCCCAGGGGGGCTGCCCTGGGAAGCCTGGACGGAGCCGGGCTCCCAAGGGCTCCCGAGGGGGGGGGGGGCGGGGCAGGGGAGCTGGGTCTCAGGGCTCCCACGGGGGGGTGGCCCAGAAGAGCTGGGTCTGGGGGGAAGGCAGGGGGGGGGCGGGGGACGAACGACACGACACGAAAATAAAGATGTCCGGGGCCCAGGGGGGCTGCCCTGGGAAGCCTGGACGGGGGAGCTGGGTCTGGGGGGGGGGCAGGGGGGGGGGGCAGGGGGACGAACGACACGACACGACACGAAAATAAAGATGTCCGAGGCTCAGGGGGGCTGCCCTGGGAAGCCTGGGCGGGGGGGGGCAGGGGGACGAACGACACGACACGACACGAAAAGAAAGGTGTCCGAGGCCCAGGGGGGCTGCCCTGGGGAGCCTGGACGGGGGGGGGCAGGGGGGGGGGCAGGGGGACGAACGACACGACACGACACGAAAATAAAGATGTCCGAGCTCTAGAGCACAGCTGTGCAAGAGAATAAAGATGTCGAGGCTCAGGGGGGCTGCCCTGGGAAGCCTGGGGGGGGGGGGCAGGGGGACGAACGACACGACACGACACGAAAATAAAGGTGTCCGAGGCCCAGGGGGGCTGCCCTGGGGAGCCTGGACGGGGGGGGGGGGGGGGCAGGGGGGGGGGGGGACGAACGACACGACACGACACGAAAATAAAGATGTCCGAGCTCTAGAGCACAGCTGTGCAAGAGAATAAAGGGTTCCGTGGCCCAGGGGGGCTACCCTGGGAAGCGTGGACAGGGGGGGGGGGCGAGGGGGACGAACGACACGACGAACGACGAAAATAAAGATGTCCGAGCTCTAGAGCACAGCTGTGCAAGATAATAAACTTTTTCGCTATCGGGGGCGCCTGTCCCTGGGCGGCTGGAAAGTTTATACCCTTACGGTGGCACCGTAATTAGGGGTATAAACTTTCCAGCCGCCCAGGGGCAGGCGCCCCCGACGGCGAAAAAGTTTATTTTATACCGTTCTTCGCCCGTTAACTCAGGATCTTGCAGGATCTTGCAGGATCCTGCGAGGCCTGACGGAGCCGTGTTGGGGTTGACCTGGGTGAGTAGATCCCGAAGCGGGCGCGGGTGCCGCCCCCGCGCGCCCCGCAGGCGAGAACCTCGTCCTGACAGCTCCCCAGGAATCGTGCGGGGTCGTCCGGTGGTCCAGGAGTTCTCGGAGGCATCCTCCGGGGCTTCGGCGGAGTTCCCGAGGCCCGCGGTGGCGTCCTGCTGGAACCGCACCGGTCGCCACGTGCGCGGCGGCCGACCTTTGCGCCTCGCCCCCCCTCCCTTGCCCATCGCGCCCCCCTCCCGGTACTGGTGCTGCTTGCCACGCGTTGCTTGATGGTGAGCTCCTTGTGACCTTCTCAGAGAGGACCGCTCGGACTCTCGAGGCATGCCTCCCCAAACAAGGAAAGAAGCAGCATCGTCCGAGCGCCACGTGAGCGACGCAACGAAAAGAAACGGGGGTCTGCGCCGACAGTGGCGCGCAAGCTGCCCGCTCCAGGCCGCGCGTGCGCGCCCTCGTCTCCAATGCAGCGTGCCGCGCTGGCGGCCCGCGTCAGCCACCGCGTAAGGTCGCTTTGCCATCTCGCTTCAGACCCGGCTCTGGCCGTCGCCGACGTGCAGCATGTCGTGCTGCCCCGAGCTCTCGGTGCGGTGCAGCAGGACTCCTGCGCCCCTCGGGGCCGGCCTCGGCGGCGAGCCTTCGGACTGCCTGGGAGCGCCACGGCCACCGGAGAGGGCGGCCAGCCCTCGGCGCACGCAGGAGAGTGGGCCGCAGCCGCCGACGAGACCCCAGCCCAAGGGGCGCCAGCGCGGGAGGCTCCTGCGCCCCTCGGGGCCGAAGAGCGGGGGCCCCGGGGGGTACTGCTTGTGGAGGACGATCAATGGAGAGGAAGCATGTTGCCAAATCATTTCCAGATGTCTAAAACATGGGTTACACATGCTTTGAACGTGCAAACAACATGTTTAAAACATGTTTAGAACGTTTTTCCGTCATTTCAAAATATTTCAAATTCAATGACAGGACTGTTAGGGTGTCCATTGTCGTGGCATCCACAAGGTATAGCTCCGTGCACGCGCTCCCGATCGCGAGTCAGATCTGGGACGTTTCTCGATCGGCCAACTCCTGCGAGTCCGGGGGGTCGGCACCGGCACCAACGCTCGGCGGCGAGCCCAGACCCCCTCGCGCCGTGCAGAGATCCCGACGGGAGGTCCTTGGCCATCTTCGGCCTCCGGGGGCCCTCACCGGGCCTCGGGACCGTCCAGAAACGACTCGGGACGAAGCACCTGTCCCGGGGAAGGGGTCCAGACCTTTGGGGGTGGACGTTTGGAAAGATCACGACGGCGGGGATCTGGGAGCGAGGGGGGGAAGTGAGAAGGCGAGGGCCTTCTCAGACGGCGGCGGGAAATCTCAGAAGCCCTCGCGCCCTCAGAGAAGCTCCCCGTGCCATTGGGGGAGGGCTCAGGAAACTTCTCAGGAGGCCAGGGGAGTTCCGAGCCCTCTGAGACGGCCCACCCCTCCTCGCTCCCCCCCCCGGGGCTCGCCGCCGAAACACAGGGGGGTGCCCCCACTGGTGGCAGATGACCCTGGCCCAGATTTGGGTGCGGGTGGAAATCTTATTGCCACCCAAGAATCCCGAATCTCGCCACCATCACCGAGATCGGGATCATCTTCATTCCCCTGAGATCCGCCGTTGCAAAAAAATGCAACATCGCAGAAAATCACGACCGGAGCCACGAACCTCGTCTTTCTGCGTCACTTTTCGAGCCAGATCGATCTGTGAGGGTCCCGGGGCCCGAAATGGAACGAGATCGCCCGTGGTGAAACAAGTGCAGCGCCAGGATCTCAGGGCCGGTGCAGACAGCAACCGCTGTTGGCGTCGGTGCCTACCTCCCAGACCTCCGACGCCGCGATTTTTTCACAACGTCGGCCTCGCTGCGGCGCGCCGACGGCTGGTCGCCCTCTCCGTTGGCCGTGGTGCTCCCGGGCAGCGCGAGGCCTCGCCGCGGATCTTGCCCGCTGGGCCGCCCCTCCTCTTTCTTCCCAGGCCCCCTCGCGCTGTGACAAAAATCCCTACGGGAGGGTTTTCGCTATTCTTGGCCTCCGGGGGCCCTTACCAGGCCTCGGGACCACCTCTTCCCAGACCCCTTCGCGTTGTGACAGAAATCACGACGGGAGGTTTTTCGCTATTTCTGGCCTCCGGGGGCCCTCACCAGGCCTCAGGACCGCCAAAAATCGGCTCGGGACGAAAAAACCGGTCCTGGGGAAGGGGTCCAGACCTGTGGGGGTCGACGATGTGAAAAAGTCACGACGTCGGGGGTCTTGGTTTCGCGCAAGTTCGTCCCCCCCCCCGAGACCTGATCGCGTCGGAACAAAAGTCAGGCCGGGCGGTTCCGGGCCGTGTTCGGCCCCTGGGGGCCCTCGCTGGGCCACGGGACCGTCAATAAAACGACCCAGGATGGAAAACCGGTCCTGGGGAAATGTTCGGGACTTCCAGGGACCCCGTATTGAAACAATTTGGACGTCGCATGTCTGGGTCTCTCTCTCCTTCGCGCAAGCTCGTCCCCGCCTCCGCCTGGAAGCCCCGCCATGCCCACCGAGCCGAGACACCGTTTTTTTTTTTTTTTTTGTTTTTTTTTTTTTGTTTTCTCTCTCTCTCTCTCTCGGTGCCCGCCTCTTGTCGGAGCTGGCTGGGGGGCTGAGGTGGCCCAGCACCGGTGCTGGCCAGCAGAAGGGGGGGTGGAGGGGCCCCCTCGTTGCCACGTCCGGACGCGGTTCGGCAAACTGGTCTGGGGAGCCCTGCGACGGGGTTCCATGCAAACGGGGGTCAGTCAGAGCGCCGGATATGGCAGGATCCTGCAGAGCCAGGGGTGCACTGACCCGGGTTTGGGTGCAGGATCCTGCAGGATTTTGCAGGATCCTGCAAGGCCTGATTGACCCAGGTTTGGATTGACCCCCGTCAGTAGATCCCCGATGGTCAATCTCGACACCGGGAGTGGCCTGGGAACCTATTTGGAGCGGATCTGCCTTCACCTCCGCTTCTTGGCAGATCTTCTCTGGGCTCTGGGCTTGCAGCCAACCCGCATCGTGAGGATGAGCCTCTTTCCAAGGTGGTTATCCTTGCATCCTTCCCCTTCGGCCAATCCTTGGCCGCCTTCGCTGGCCACGTCCCGCTCGCAAAGTGTCGGCATGGCCTTCCAAGGCCCTTGCATTCTTATCGTGCGCCCTTCTTACCTAGACCTTTCACGTCGTGATTTTCTTGCAATGTCGACCCCAAGAGGTCTGGACCCCTTCCCCGGGACCAGTTCTTCACTTGCGTCGTTGTTTTGGACGGCCCCGAGGCCCCCGTCAGGGCCCCCGGAGGCCGAAGATGGCGAAGAACCTCCCGTCGTGATTCTTTCAGAGCGCGAGGGGGTCTGGGTTGCCTGTGCCAGCTCGGACCCCGCGGCCGCCCCCGGTCCTCCTGCCTGCTTCTCCCCTCCGGTGGGGCCCTGCGCGGCCCAGCCGGCCGCCACCTCGGAGCGCGCGCGCAGGAGCCGTCGGGCTTCTGACCATGGTGGACATCTTCCACCGGCCAGAGCTGAGCTTCGCGAACACGAGATGACGAGGATAATGAGGTCGTGGTGGTCGTTGGCGAGCGAGAGGGGGGAAGCGAGAAGGAGAAGGAGGAGAAGGCCTTCTCAGAAGGCGGCGGGACTTCCCAGAGGCCCTCGCGCCGTCTGAGCGGTTTTTAGTGTCTTCGGGGAAGGCTTAGAAAATTTCTCAGAATGCTGGGGGACTTCTGAGCCTGCTGAGAAGGCCCACCCCTCCTCACTCCCCCCCGGGCTTGCCGCCGAGGTGGGCATCTCCCATCTCCCAACGGCGGGTCTTAGTCACCAGAAGAGGGCTGCCCCGAGATGGCCACTGCCATCTCGCCGGGGAGCCCAGTTCGCCGCCCAGCGATCTCTGTGACCCCTTCCGTTCCAACAGGTGTTTCACTCCCGAGTGGTCTACCAATCCGGAGCCCACGCACAATATCGTCCCGGCAACACGTGAAAGCTAACGTTTTCGATTCCGATCCCTTAACTATTCTTCACGCTCCCGACGCCTTACATCTTTGCACGCTGGCAGTACGACTCAGTTCAGC
>CAUYUJ010016338.1:89027-116527 GCA_963575745.1 Prorocentrum cordatum | reverse complement strand
CCCATGTTAGGCGTCTTGGAACGATTTTTCGGCGTCTCGGGGTCCTCTTGGACCGTCTTGGGGGCCTCTTGGGCGGCCCCAGAAGGGTCTTGATAGGGGGGTCCGAGAGCACTTGAGGCCGTCTTGTGGCCCTTGTCCGGCCTCGTGGAATCATGTCGGCAGCTATCCTCTGGCATCTTCGGCTATTTTGAGTCTCTATCTTGGAGTATCGGACGCCCTCTTGGAGCCATCTTAGGCCATCTTGGGTGCCCTGGCACCTCTGTCTGAGACCCCCAAGAAAACCTGAGGGATGGAAGGGGGATGTTTCCCGCCCCGAAGGGATGATGGTTTTTGTTAGACCACCTTAGCCTCAAAGACTGGTAGGATTAACTTTTAGCTGCGACTAGAGCACGGTAAGACAGCTTGGAGTGCGTAAGCGGTTCATGCTGCTGCCAGGAGCTGGGCAAAGAACGTGCCCCGTCTCGAACAGCATCCCTGCGGCCGCTCGGCGGCTCTCGATTTCTCGCGAACACCTCGGGCTGGTCCCGGTCTCGCCGCTCTTCGTGGCGATTCCAGCTGCCCAAGGCAAGTCCCGCCACCGTGCCTGGGTTGCGGGTTGTAGGATGTCCGTTGGAATCGTGTGGGAGGCTTCTCGGAGCCTCTTGGAGGCAGTTTTGAGGCGTTTCGGGGGACGTTTTGGAGCCTTTGGGGGGCCTCTGGGTGGCCTCTGGGGGGCCTCCTGGGGGCCTCTTGGGGGCCTCTTGGGGCCCCTGGCGTGCCCTTTGGGGTCTCCTGGGGGCCCCTTGGGGCGGCCTCGCCGTTCTTCGTGGTTGATTTCCCACGTGTTGGGCCCTCTTGGGGGGAGGAGGAGGGGGGGAAAGAAGAGGAAGAGGAGGGAAGAGGAAGAGTCAGAGTAGGAGGAGGAGGAGGAGGAGGAGGAGGAGGAGGAGAAGGAGGAGGAAGTGGAAGAGGAAAGGGAGGAGGAGGAGGAGGAGAGGAGGAGGAGGAGGAGGAGGAGGATGAGGAGGAGGACCAGGAGGAGGAGGAGGAGGAGGAAGGAGGAGGAAGGAGGAGGAGGAGGAGGAGGAGGAGGAGGCGGAGGCGCAGGAGGAGGAGGAGGCGGAGGCGGAGGCGGAGGGAGAAAATGGAAGAGGAGGATGAAGAGGCGGAGGCGGAGGCAGGAGGAGGAGGATGAAGAAGAGGCTTTGGCTTTGGCGGAGGCGGAGGAGGAGGAGGTGGAGGAGGAGGCGGAGGCGGAGGCGGAGGCGGAGGCGAAGGCGGAAACGGAGGCTTTGGCTTTGGCGGAGGCGGAGGAGGAGGAGGAGGGGCGGAGGAGGAGGAGGAGGAGGAGGAGGAGGAGGAGGAGGAGGAGGAGGAGGAGGAGCAGGAGCAGGAGCAGGAGCAGGAGCAGGAGCAGGCAGCAGAGCAGGAGCAGCAGCAGCAGCAGCAGCAGCAGCAGCAGCAGCAGCAGCAGCAGCAGCAGCAGCAGCAGCAGCAGCAGCAGCAGCAGCAGCAGCAGCAGCAGCAGCAGCAGCACACGGCACTCATAGAGGAGGAGGAGGAGGAGGGCCGCTGGAGGAGGATCAGGGTTGAGGAGGGCACGGCGCAGGGTGATACATCATCCACGCCAGCTTTCTCGCGAGGCCTGCGGCTATGCCTGCAGTCTGCTGGCGCCCGCCTGGCGGCCAAGCAGATCTGGGTCCACATCCCCAGCCTGGTGGACGACATGCTGCTCGTTACGGAGCCGGCGCATGTCGACGAGGCCCTCGGCATCCTCGAGGACGACCTGGCCCGCATCAACCTCAAGCTCAACCTCTCCAAGAGTGCAGCTTACATCCCCGAGCGCAGTGAGAAGGGGCTCGGACCTGACCCGGCCATCACAAAACTCCAACAGCTGGAGGGCGGCTTGCCTGCTCTGGGCAGCGCCTATGGTGGCGAGTTCGAGACCGTATTGGGCCCCTTCTCAGTGGCGGCGGAGCCGGCGCGACGGCGGCTTGAAGCAGCGCGCCGCTTGGCCAGGGAATGCGCTCGCTTCCGCGGCGAAGGCCGCGAGGAGGCGACGTGGCAGGCGGCATGGCATGTCCTACGCAAGGTGGTGTCGAAAGCCCTTGTGTATGACGTCCGCACCCTGGAGCCTGAGGCCAGCCTGCCGCTGGCGGAAGAGCTGGACAGCATCGTCGGTGACGCCGCCCGGACACTGCTGGGCGTGCAAGCCCACGACGGGTGGACGGAAGATTCGCCCCATCAGCTGCAGTGGTCGCCGGAGCTCGGCGGCATGGACTACGGTTCTGCGACCTTGGGGGCGAGGGTGGGCAGGTTGGCCGCGCTCGGGCACTGCTTGCCGGTTGCGCGGCAGCACCTGCGGGCATTGCTGCCTGAGGCCACCGAGGAGGAGATCCTGAACGCCATCCCACTCGCTGGGGCCGAACGCATGCAGGAGTGGCTGAAAGCGACGCATGGCATTGAGCTCAGCGTTTCCGGCACGATCGCCCGGGAGTCAGAGCCACGCTGGGGCCTCAAGTCACACTTCGAGCCCATCCGGGGGCTGTACAGCACGGTGTCCAGGGCGGTGCAGGAGGCGCAGAGGGCGGACATGCTCGCCAGGCACGCGCAGGCAGCGGAGCCCTGCAAGCAGGAGGCCAAGAGAGCTGCCCGGCGCGACCCGGCCGAAAGCGAACGCCTCAAGGGGCAGGCGGAGGCGCACCTGCGCCACTGCGTCCGCCTGCCTTCGACGGCGGGCACAGGGGCGCACGACTGGGTCGCCCATTGCCCGAGCGACCGCCCCCTCCAGCTGAACGACGACGAGTTCCAGTTCGGGGTGCGCTGGCGGCTTGGCCTGCCGGTGATGCGCGAGACCACTTGCCAGCACAAACCCTGCAGGAAGAGGGACGAGGAGGCAGCGCGATGCGGCAAGCTCTGCGACCGGTTCGGCGACCACGCGCAGCTTTGCGGAGTCGGGAAGGGTCGCTACCGAGTGCACAATGCAGTGTGCGCATGCGTGCGCCGCTTTGCGGCCCAAAGCGGCGTTGAGGCCGAGGCGGAGGAGGTCTGCCCGCCGCTCCTGCAGGGCGAGCCTGGGGCAGATGACGCGGTGGAGGCCCGGCTGGACGTCCACCTCTGGGGGCGCGGCCCAGAGCTCCTTGAAGCTTGGGTGGACGTCACCGTGACGAACCCCTTCAGGCTCGAGAAGAGGCGCCAGGCAGCGGACCTCGACGCCGTCGCGGTAGAGGCCGCGGAGGACGCCAAGTTCAAGAGGTATGGCGAGGGCCGGGGAGGCGTAAAGTGCTCCCCATTCGGCCTCGAAGCGTTCGGCCGCCTAGGCCGGCACGCCCTCGCAGTCCTCGAGAATTTGGCACTCCAGCGGGCTGCGCGGACGGCGGGGCAGCCGGCGCGCTTTCTCCGGAGATGGCGCGCGGAGCTGGGAGTCGCGATGGTCCGGGCGCTCGCGGAGACCGCGGCGTCCGCGTGCCGAGAGCTCGACGAGCAGCAGGAGTACGCGGAACACGGGAGGCAGTGAGACGCAGATGCGCATATGAGTTCGTATAGTTTTGTTGATTTCCCTCCAGCGAGTCGCAAGCAGCAGCAGCAGCAGCAGCAGCAGCAGCATCTACAGCAGCAGCAGGAAGAGGAGGAGGAGGATGAGGAGGAGGAGGAAGAAGAGGAGGAGGAAGAGGAGGAGCACGCGGCATATAATCAGGCGGACGGCTCCCTCCGAAGGCTGGCGCGCGACGGGGAACACGAGCCCCGCGCAGCGCCATCGGCCCTACGGATCGCAGGCCCCGACGCACGGCACGGCTGCGGCCTCGCAGCGGCCCAGTGGCGGCGCCGGACGGCAGGTCCACCAGCTCGATCGGCACCGCGTCGGGCGCTGCCACGCTCGGCAGGAGCCTGCGATCGAGCTTGGAGAGGACGCACCTGCCCTTGGCCGGCGCGACCAGCACGCACGGGCGGCGGAACCCATCCGCCTTCAGCGCTGCGGTCGCGCCGCACACCAGGCAGACCACCTGCGGCATCTCGCGCTTGAGGCTGCCCGCCCGCTGCACGTGGATCTCCGCCAGCGTGTGGGCCTCGCCACTGGCCAGGTGCTCGCGGTTGACGTCCAGCAACCTCGAAACCGCACTGCCATTGCATTCCTCGGCTTTTGGCCGCAGCAGCCTGCACCTCGCGCACCAGGGCCCGCCTGCGCCCTCGCGAAGGTCGTGGCGCAGACAAGCCCGCGGCGCAGGCGGCTCCTTCACCACAGGCCGCTGCGGCTTGGCCTTGCGGTGCGTGGTGTCCTTGCCCTGCATCCAGGCCCCCACCGCGCTGCGCCACATAGCCACCCCGTCGACCAGGTCACGCGACTGCTGGAGCTTGCGCCGAGGCCCGACTGGCACGCGGCCGGAGGCGGCAGCTGACTTGGCCGCCGCATCCGCAAATCGAAGGCCGCGCCAATCGACGAGGCTGATCTTGCCCGACTTCACGTCACGAGCGTTGCAGTGCGACTTCGCCCAGCGCGCTCGCAACCCCTGCTCGCCGACGCCCCCGTAGTCGTCCAGTAAGCCCGGCAGCGCGCGCCACAGGTGAGCCCACGCGCAACAGTGCCTGGTGGTGGCTTCTCTTCCCAGTTCCATGACCCCTGGGAACGCAAAATGAGAGTCCATCGCCGCCTCCGTCAGAGGCAGGCTGTGACGAAAGAGCATGATCAGCGCCATCAGTTCGCCGCCATTGATGTCCACGAACGGTTCTCAGAGCATCCCCGAGATCGACATGAGGTACTGGCCAGTGCCAGGCCGCAGCGCCACCACGCCCCAGCCCACGCTCTCGTAGCCGTCGAACTCCGCCTCGAGTGGAGACCCGTCGAGGTAGGCGCTCCCCGACGGCACGATGCCCTCGTGTTCGCCCTTCCAGCAGACGTCCGCGAGCCTGGCGGGGGGGCTCGACGCCCATCGGGGCGGGCCACAGGCAGCGTTCCAGCAGGAGCTTTATCTCCTCCAGGTCCGCGCGCCTCCGCAATGCCTGGACCCTCGCAGGCAGCGCCAGCGTGTCCTGCCAGCCCTCGCATTCGCAGTGCCTGTGCAGCAGCGTACCGCGAGCAGGGCACAGGATGCAGACGTCGGAGTCGGCCATGCCCGCGCCAGCCGTCCGCGCTTGCGGCCAGTGACCGTTGGTGACCGCGGGGACGTGTCGAACACCTTCAGTTCCGCGCCATCTTGAGTCCTCCACGTGCACTCGTCCAGCACCTCCCAGCCTGCGCGGCGCAGAGTGACCGCGCAGGCCAAGAGCGGGCCCTGCGCGTGCGTCCAGGTCGCGGCGCGCCCTCCGCCCTCCGCAGATGCAGAAGTTCCCCAATGTGCAGTGGGACCCATCCTGCCCATTTCGCTCGCAGCAGCATCAGGATGGGCATCAGCGTGGCACGATGCGTCGGATCGAGCTCGCGGTGCAGCGTGAGCGACAACGCGCGGAACCTGCCCGCCGTGCTGGCCGATGCCGCAGCGAAGACGGTGGAGCGCAGCTTGTCCAGCTCGCCCTGCGCGCAGCCCGTGACCCCGAAGCCGTAGGAAACGCTCGACTCCAGACCCGCGCGCGCCACTTTGCGCGCCGCGGCCTTGCGGCCCTTGCCCGTCTTGACGATCTGGGCGCGCCGCAGCATCTGCTTGGCCTGCCTGCTTGTCGGCGCGCACGGCACGCGCGATGCGCTTGCCTTAGGAGTAGTCGACGCCGAGGTTGCGCTCCCTCGCCACCGCGGCCACGCCAAGCGGCCGCCCCAAACGCTGCTGCAGTGCCTCGCGAGCCTCGGCCTCGTTGGCGAGCGCCCTCGACTTCTTGACCCTCACTTGCAGGTCGTGCTGCTCCAGCGGCAGCTTCAACCGGAAGGCCGCGTCCGCGACCTCGCGCACGGCGCGCTGCCGGCCGCCCGCGCGACGAAGCATGAGGTCGTTAGCCACCGCCGCCAGCGACGCGGACGGACCCTTGTGCAGCTCATTCAGCGGCGCCAGCAGCATCATCTTGAGGAACAGCGTGGCCCACCCACTACCAGGCAGGGTGGCCTGTTCGACGCTGATTTCGACAGACACCGCCTCGCCAATATCAGGCCTGCGCGGCGCACAGTAGAGCTCGATCTGCAGCTTGAGCTGCCGCAGCGGAAAGCCAGTCCTGATGGCCGTATCGACCAGCCAGTGGTGCCGCACCTGCTCGAACGCCTTGCGCAAGTCCAGCAATGTGGCAACCGCAGCCCAGGCAGCAGGATCGTCGGCAGCGCGACCCGTGGCGGTGGCCCACTCGCTCTCCACAGCTTGGTGCCACACGGCGGATTCACAGTCGCGGCTCTGCGTCGCCCAGAACCAGGGCTTGTCGTTGCGGCGCTCCCAGTCGACGGCCAGTGGTCGCCGCGTGCGCGCCTGCACGCGCGCCATCGCCACGATGGCGATCGGCCGCGCTCCGCCCAGCCGCTTCTCGAGGAAGCCGATCTTGGTGGTGAGGGTCGGCCAGCCCGCATCCCGATCGACCGCCATGAGTATGTCGAGGAATGCCTCCAGCGCGTCGTCGCACAGCTCAAGCAACTGCCTCGGCTTGATGGCGTCAAACGTTGTACCTGAGCCGACCTTGAAGGTCTCGAGGCAAGCGCGGAGCTCGCCCGCCGTGGACCGCGGCGGGCGGGGTCCGAGGTCCTCGGGCCAGACCAGCACCATCTGGTTGCACTCGACGCGCCACCGCCGCTTCCACTCCTCGGCGAGCTGCGCGACCTCGGCGCCGAGTTCGCAGGGCCGCGCAGACCCGGGGTAGGAGGCCCCTCCGACCCCGCGTTTGCTGGGGCCCGCTGGCGCCGGCAGAGCCGACCAGGCCGGCGGCGAAGTCGGGGCTCTCATGCCAGCCAGCAGAGGTGCGCGCGATGGCGTGGAGGCCGACCGCGCCGCCCTTGGCCCGCGCCTCCACCGACTCGTCAAAGGCCGTGCCGCGCTCATCCAGGTCGCGCTGCGCGAGCTCCTGTGAGTCTGAGGTCGCCTGGGCAACCAACCGCTCGAGATCGGGCAGGCCCAGCTGCGCCACGTTGGCCCAGGACAGGAGCCTCCACCACCTACCTGCAGCGCGGTCCAGCGAGGCGACCAACGGCGAGCCGCCCAGCGGCTGAGCGCGGCACTCGTCAGCCTCCTGGAGCCGCCCACGAACACGACGAGGCACGCGACGAAGCAGCGACGGCAGGCTCCTGAGCGCTTGCGCGCGCCCGATAGGCCGATCAGCGATGCGCGCCGACCTCAGGGCGCCAGCAATCCTCGCCATCCAGGCCGCTTCAGCAGGAATGCGCGGTGACTAAGCCCCCCGCACCTGCGCGCGCTGCGCCCACTTGGCCTCGGCGCGTTCCGTGCGCCCCAGGCGCCTGCCCGCGACGTCCTGCATGCAGCTGGTGCAAGTCGACGCGCTCCAGCTCGGCCTGCTGGAAGAGCAGCCTCCGCGCGCCCGTCGAGTCCGCGCGACGCCCAGCCGGCGCCATAACCTGGGCCAGTGGGGCTGCAGCCGAGGGTTGGGAAATCTGGCGGGGCGCGCAGAAGGCGCTCCCCGCCGCCGGGGGCGCGCCCAGCTGGCGCGCGTCGCCGCGCGGCCCGCCCGGCGCAGCACTGGCCCCATGCTCAAGGCAGACGGCGACCTGTGCCGCAGTGGACTGCCAGGCGACGGCAGGGTCGCACGCGCGACACCCCAGCGGCCGCGCCGTGGGAAAGACCCGAGGTACCTGGACCACGCGAAACCACGGACGAGCGGTCTGCAGCGCGACTCGCAGCACCACGGGGTGGCGCGGATGCGCGGGCGAGCGCCCCCAAGCTCTGTGCGTCCAGCGCCTTCGGCTCCAGGAAGAAATCGATGACCCGCCCAGAAGCCGCGAATGTGGCCTGGGCAGGCCGCGCCAGCCGCGCGTCGAAGTACCGCAAGACGCCGCTCTGGTTCACCTCATCCTCCGTCAAGTTGATGTCGCCGCCGACCACGTAGGGCTTCCTGCACTGCTTGAGCCGCCTCGCGAGCAGCATCAACGCCGTGAAGTTGCTGGCGTTCATGCCGACACCCGACTCCAGGTATACGTTCACCAGCAGCACCCCGCCAGGGCAGATGCCCGAGTGGCAAGAGATGTGCGCGCGCCCTGGCACGACCACGGCGGGCTGCTGGTCGCGGAGCTCCTCCAGGCCATGGTCCGACCTCACCATGGTGAGCAGGCTCCCAGTGGCAAGCCCTCCCGCCGCGGAGGGAACGGTGGCCATGCAGCGGCCGCGCCGCCCGCGCGTGCGAAGCTGACCCTCAGTGTCAGTGCCGCTCTCGGGGGACAGATGCGTCTCCTGGAACATCGCGGCGTCGCACTCCTTGATGTCCTTCACCGGCGGGCACTTGTCGAGGTTTGAGTGGGAGTTGTAGTTGAGGATGTAGATGGAGCAGGCCCCGAGGGCGTTAAACGCGCTGCCTCTTGGCCCGCTCCTCGCTCGGCTTCGCCGCGCACTGCGCCTGGAACTCCTCGGCCCACTTGCGCTTCTCGGCGTCGTCGCCCCCGAAATCCCCCGAGAAAGCCTCCCGCCAGTCAGCGCTGGCGTCGTCCAGGTGCATGGCGGCATCATCTGCGCCCTCGGCAGCAACATCTGCACCTCCACCCCCAGCGCCGCCAGCTGTGGTTTCCGCCTCAACCGCATTTGTCTTGGTGGCGCCAGCGGCGCCAGCATCGGCGCCAGCGGCGGCGCAAACGGTGGCGCCTTCACCAGCGGCGGCGCCATCGGCGGCGCCAGCGGTGTGGCGCCTGCGGCGACGCCTGCGGCGGCGCCGGCATCCCCATTCTTGGCGTTACCAGCGGCGGCGCCAGGGCTACGGCGCGGCCAGCTGCTCCAGCGTGGCTGCCGCAGCGGCCGCCGAGATCTTGCTCGGCAGCGCGACCAGAGGCGCGCGAGCCGAGCCCAGCTCCACCCTCGCGAGCGACCCGGTGGCGTCGGCGGCCAGCGAGGCCAGCTTGCCGAGGCCAACCTGCATCGCCACCGGCGGCGCCGCGACGGCCTCGGTCTCGACAGTCTCCTCGAGCGCTGCCTTGGCCTTCGACACCGCCACGTCCAACTCCTTGCGAAAGAGCATCACGCGCGGCTCCTGCTCGCGGGCCGCCTGTATAGCGTTGAGCGCAGCCTCCTTCTTCTTGAACATCAGGTCCGTAGCCTTGTCCAACTGCCGGGGCTTCTCGTCGGCGAGCACCTGCGCGGTCTTGACGGCTTTGACCCCGCCGAGCTCGCTCAAGATCGCCTTGGCCAAGAAGCGCGCCTGGCAGGTCCCCTCACGATCCACAGGCGCGATGTACTTGACCGCGGCCTCGTACTCCGCGTCCCCCCCCCTTGAGGATGACCCCGCGATCCTCATCGGAGACCCGGGGCTTGGCGGCAACTCTGGCAGCAGACGAGCCCCCGCCGCGTCCGCCGCCTTTGCCACTTGAAGCAGCCTCATGCGCCGCAATTCCAGCCGTCGCCGGCACGCCAGAGAGCGCCGCCGCCGCCGCCGCGCGGAGGAGGCGCCATGCATCCCGCTGAGAAGCGGCTGCGGCTCGATGCGCTGGCACCGAGCTCCAGACCCGGGGCGGACCAGACAGGACCAGGCGGAAAACGTTCGAGGACTCTGCACGGCTTGGTGCAATCCACTCTGCCTGGAGGCTGAACAGCCCTCCGGTAAAACATCTTGAGCCAAAATGGTTAGGGAGAGGAGGAGGAGGAGGAGGAGGAGGAGGAGGAGGAGGAGGAGGAGGAGGAGGAGGAGGAGGAGGAGAGAAGAAGGAAGAGGAGGAGGAGGGAGAAGGAGGAGGAGGAGGAGGAGGAGGAGGTGGAGAAAAAAGAGGAGGAGAAACGGTGGAGGAGGAGGAACAGGAGGAGGCGGAGGCGGAGGGAGGCGGAGGCGGAAGGCGGAGGCGGAGGCGGAGGCGGAGGCGGAGGCGGATGAGGGGGGCGGAGGAGAGGAGGAGGCGGAGGCGGATGGAGGAGGAGGAGGAGGGAGGAGGAGGAGTGGAGGAGGAGGAGAGGAGGAGGAGGAAGAGGAGGGAGGAGGAGGAAGAGGAGGAGGCGGAGGCGGGGTGGAGGCGGGCGGGCGGAGGCGGAGGCGGAGGCGGAGGCGGAGGCGGAGGCGGAGGCGGAGGCGGAGGAGGAGGAGGAGCGGAGGCGGAGGAGGGAGTGAGGAGGAGGAGGAGGAGGGAGGAGGAGGAGGAGGAGGAGGAGGAGGACGAGGAGGAGGAGGGAGGAGGAGGAGGGAGGAGGAGAGGAACGAATCGACTTTTTCCACGTGTCGCCGGGGTCTGCAGGCCTCCGTTGCGCAGAACCAGCCTGCCGCCCTCTCGCCCGGCCTACCCTGGAGGGGAACTGGGGGGCTGCACGCAAGGGGTAGCCCCTCGCCGGAGTCCCATACAGGAGCGCATCGTAACAAATCTCTGGGCCATCCTAGATGGGGTCGGAGCAGATGGGGTCGGAGGATCGCGCCGCATCGCCGATGCATCGCTGATGCATGGCCGATGCGGCTCGATGTGGAGCCCGAGTTACTCCACGTCGACGTGGCCGATGTATCATCGTTCACGTCGACGATGCATCGCTGGTGCATCGCCGATGCATCGCCGATGCATCGCCGCTGCATCGCCAATGTCTGGGGTGGTCCTTGATCCCAGACCCCTGGCGTCGTGGGTTTCTCAAAAGGTCGACCCCAGAGGTCCGGACCCCTTCCCCGGGATCGGTATTTCAGCCCGAGTTGTTTTTTGACCGTCCCGAGGCCAACAGCGAGAAACCTCCCGTCGTGATTTTTTTTCGCAGCGCAGAGGGTCTGGGGTGCGCGCCTTCCCGGGGGTGTAGGAGGGTTGGAGCCGGCTGGGGGGCGGATGTGCCCCCGCATTGGTTCCGGCCCGTAGAAATCGGGGGATGAGGAGGATGAGGAGGAGGAGGAGGAGGAGGAGGAGGAGGAGGAGGAGGAGGAGGAGGAGGAGGAGGAGGAGGAGGAGGGGGAGGAGGTGCAGGAGGAGGAGGGGGAGGAGGGGGAGGAGGAGGAGGAATTGGAATTTTAATTGACCCCTTCGCGATGCGAAATGCTGAAAAAAAACAGCGCGCACGAGCAGGAGACGCTCGAGTGCGCGGCCACATCGTTCACCTAAGACTGAGAGCAGTCTGTCGCGATGACAGCCCCAAACCTCCGAGCTGCCAGGAAAAAAGAGCTGAGCGTTCACCCTACAGCAATGCAAGGCCGCAGGCGAGTCCCTCCGCACGGTTCACTCAGATAACGACACCCCCCCAGGTGCCGACCCAAGCCTCCGCCTGCCTGTGCAGGTCGGGACCCTGGAACTCCCTCGGCCGCACAGGCGGGTCACCTGGCGCGAGACTTACTGGAGCCCAGAACCACCCCCGCAGGTCCCCTTGCCCAAGGGGGACCAGGTGGCACGCATCCGTGAGCCTCCCCCGACCACTCTGTGGTGCGAGGTGGCCCAAGTGCTGAGACTGGCCCTGGGGCGGACAGGGCCCCAGGCGTTTAGCGAACAGCACCCACCACCACCCGCCAGTGGGTGTTTTTTTCGCGGAAGGTGAGGCCGTGCCTTGAGGGTCACGCTGCCCCACCTGGCCCGAGCGGCCAAGCGGGACAGCCCGACACCCCAGGACCCGACCCTACCCGCCGCGGCGCCCCGAAGGACGACTGAGCGGAGGAGGAGTAGGAGGAGGAGGAGGAGGAGGAGGAGGAGGAGGAGGAGGAGGAGGAGGAGGGCCAGGAGGAGGAGGAGGAGTGGGGAGGGAGGAGGAGAGGAGAGGAGGAGGGGAGCGGAGGAGGAGGAGGAGGAGGAGGAGAGGGAGGAGGAGGAGGAGGAGGAGGAGGAGGAGGAGGAGGAGGAGGAGGAGGAGGAGGAGGAGGAGGAGGAGGAGGAGGAGGAGAGAGGAGGAGGAGGAGGAGGAGGAGGAGGAGGAGGAGGAGGAAGGGGCTCCCCGCGTCGCCACGGCCAGGCGCGGGTCGAAAAACGGGTCGGCCTCGACCCCGGGAGGGGCCCAGGGATTGCTTTTGAGCGGATCTGCCCTCCCCCCGTCCCCCCCAAGACATGATCGCGTCGTGAAAAAATCAGGGCGGGAGGTTTTCGGCCGTTTTCGGCTTGGGGGGGCCCTCGCCGGGCCTCGGGGCCGTCAAAAAACGACTCAGGATGAAAAACCGTTCCTGGGGAAAAAGTCGGAGCTTCCTGGTACCCCGTATTGAAAAAATCAGGACGTCGCATGTCTGGGCCCTGGATCCATTGCGAAGGCCTTACTGCGGGCGCCGCCGACTCTGAAGGGGAACGACGACAAACGGCGGTGGCGGCGACGACGATGCTGACGTGGGTCAGAGTCCTCATGGACGCTTCTTGGGGCCTCTTCGAAGCGCTCTCGGGGGCCTCTGGAGGACAGTTTAGGGGCCTCTTGGGAGCCTCTTGGGGGCCTCTTGGGAGCCTCGTGAGGGCCTCTCGGGCCTTCTGGGGGCCTCTTGGGGGCCTCCTTGGGGTCTCTTGGGGGCCTCTTGGGGGCCTCTTGGTTCCTCCTGGGAGCCTCTCGGGGCCGAGGGCTCGAAATGTCCGTTCTGGTCCTTGGTCTGGGCCCTGTTGGGCCGTCTTGGAGGCGTCTTGGGCCGTCTTGGGGCCCTCTTGGGCCGTTTCGGGTCCCTCCTGGAGCCCTCTTGGGCCGCCTTGGGGCGATCTCGGGGGGGCCTGTTGGGCCGTCTTGGAACGTCGGGAAGCAGAAGAAGCGAGAACGCCGAAATGCTTCAAACATCAAAGGGGAATCTATGGTTTTTCCCCTTGGGGCCTTCTTGGGAGTGCTCCTGGAGGCCTCTTGGGCCGTCTGGAGGCCGTCAAGGCGTCTTGGACAGATCGTTCGGCGATTCTTGGACCGTCTTAGGGGGCCTCTTGGGACACTCTTGGCCCGTCTTGAGTTTTTTGGGGGCCCGGGGGCTCCCCGGGGGGGGAGTTGTATCTGACCTAGGATCCCTCCCAGACCCCCCCCCCCTCCCGGCTGGGGAGGGATCAAAGGGAAGGGGCTTCCCTTCGAGTTAATTGCGAAGTTGCTCAATTTCTCTTCGGCTGGCGCGCTTGGGGAGGAGGGCCTCGGGAAGGGCGCGGGGGAGCGGCGACGGGGCAGCGATTGAGGAGGAAGGCTCAGGGAAAGGGGGGGGTGCAGCGGCGACGGGCCCAGAGAAAGGGGGGCCGCAGGGAGAGGGGATGACAGAGACGATGACGAACGAATGACGGAGACGACGACTCGAACGGACAAGCCACTCACGCACGCCTCCCCCCCCCCTTGACCGATTTTCTCTGGGCCCGTCCAGCGCGGACTCCCCAGCCGCTTCCAGCGGGGAGGACCGGGTCCACTGGCGGCGCGCAGAGGGGGGCATAGGCGGAGTGGGGGAAGGCTTCTCGGAAGCAGGCTGCTTCTCGGAAGGCGTCGGCGTTGCCTCTTCAGACGGGGCCCACGCCCCTCGAAGAAGCAGGGGGGCGCCTCCAAGAGGCCTCCCCCCCTCCCCCTCTCTGCCCCCCCCCCTCTGCGCGCGGCCGCGTCCAGGCACGCGGGCCGCTGCCGTCCCACCGCGCGCCGAGAACGCCGGCAGGTCTAAGCACCCTGCGAGGCCCCTCGCTCTGCCCGGGGGGGCCGCCTCCCTGCGCGCAGCCGGCACGGCGGGCCGCTCCGTCGAGGAGGAGCGCGCGCTCGCTCGTTCTGGCAGCCGCGCAGCTGCGCGCGCGGAGGGCGCGGCGGGTGGCCGACGCGGCCGAACAGGGCCCGCTGCGGGGGCCAGAGCGCACGCGTTTTTTTTTTTGTTGTTCTGCCACGCGCAGAAAGGGGGGGTCATGGGGGGGAGGGGGGAGGGCTTCCTGGAAGCACCCCTGCTTCTCGTGGAAGACGCGGGCCCTGTCCGAAGGCGTGAGGCCCGCGCCTTCTGAGAAGCAGCCTGCTTCTGAGAAGCCTTCCCCCCTCCGCCTATACCCTCCTCTGCGCGCCGGCAGTGTATGACAATGTTCAGGTGGATGCGGCTGGTTACTACGTGCTGTCGGCGCCGCGCCGAGAGGCGACCAGGGCCACCAGGGGGCGGCCTCTCCTGAGAAGGCAGGCCCCCCCCCCCCGATAGGACACGCTATTTGTGCGATTACAGCCAGATGTGTCTGTCGGCTTTTTGCCTACATGTGCCGTTTGTTGCACACGTTCGCATCGTATGTTGAGATAACGAGCGCTAGACTGACACATTGATTCCTGCAGAGGCAAGCTTGAAACATTCCTTCAAGTGGTGTGAGACCTCCACGGCGCTCCACGGCAGCAATTGCCAATGTGCAAATCCCAACAAGTCACATCAACTTGTATTACATTTGCAAATGATTTCGACTGTAAGGGATCTCCAGAGGCAGCGCAGTGGGGCCACGGAAGCTTACCAGGAAAACAGGGAACACATGATAGGCATGAAACAGCGTATGTTTACAGGAAAGATTCGGACAACTGAGGACATCTGTGACTGACGTTTTTTTTTCTGCTGGCGCAACACGTACAAATTCTGTCAGCCACAGGTGTTTCCACGTGTTCTTGTATTTCTCCCTGTGAAGCAAAGGCTTCTTTTTATGTGTTTCTTGCTTGTTGGTTTTCTGGTAAGTTTCCGAGGCCCACGGCGCCCCCATCAGGATTCCTCACACTAGAGATCACTTTGAAAGCCCTACAGCAAATCGATTCGAAAATCCCCATCATCAAATTCAACATGTAAATCCCAACACTTAAAATCATAGTGTTATCCATTTGCACATTGATTTTGATTGCAAGGGATTTCCAGAAGCACTGTCTTGGGGCCGCGGAAGCTTACCAGGAAGACATGAAACAAACATGACAACAGGTAACAGTCTGTGTTTGTTTACAGGGGAATGTAGCAACAAAAACTGAGGCACACCTGTGACTGTTGATGTGCCGATTTGTGTGGTGCAACATCTGAAATCACTTGCTGTCACGTGTTTTCCCCAGCTATTCCTCTTGTCCATGTTTAGACACACGCCTTCTCCTGTCTGTTCTGTTTCTTCTGTCTCGTGGCACCTCCGCCTCCCTCCTCGGCCCTCCGTCCGCTCTCCCTGCGAGTGGCTCCTCTTGGCCTCGCCCCGCGAAGCGGCGAGGGGGCGGGCCACGCAGTTCGCCTGATCTTGCAAGACCGCTCTCCTCCTCCTCCTTCTTCTCCTCCTTCTCCTCCTCCTCCTCCTCCTCCTCCTCCTTCTCTCCTCCTCCTCCTCCTCCTCCTCCTCTCCTCCTCCTCCTCTCCTCTCCTCCTCCTCCTCCCCCTGCTGCTCGTCCTCCTCCTCCTCCTCTCCTCCTCTCCTCCTCCTCCTCCTCCTCCTCCCCTCCTCCCCCCTCCTCCTCCTCCTCCTCCTCCTCCTCCTCCTCCTCCTCCTCCCGAAGCTTCAGGGTGGTTGACTTTCTGAATACATGCGGCTCTCGCCGTAGCGCCGCGTACATATCGTCCGGCTCCAACGGCCACATGGATGGAGGGCAGGCCGCCGCCGCGTGCCGCTCTGAGCGTGCGCCGCCGTGCTGATTTCCCGCGCGCATCATTTCTCAGACAGCAGCAATTTTTGGAATGCGAATGGTTCTCAACATGTCAGTCGCATTAGCGCCGCGAACATGGAGCTCGGACTTGAGACTTTCTTGACGTATCTGCTAGGACGTGTCAAAGTGTGTAGCACTTCAAGGAACGAGGCTTGCATTTGAGTTCTGCTTGGGCTTTATGGCCTGACGTGTGATAATGTACAGCATATGTACGGATGGACGGCAGCGTCGTTTCAAAACGGGGTCTTCGCTGGACATTTCCTTGGACATTACAAGAGTACTTTCTGTGGTCGCTTCAAGGTTTGAGGGGGGTTTAGTCCCCCCTGCTCCCACCCCTCCTTCGCGGGAAGGGGGTGGAAGGGAGGCTACCTCCCCTTCGTGCAGGGAAGGGGGGGGTACCCACGTCTCGCTGGCAAGCGAGGGCGGCGAAGACGAAAACGACGACCGGCAGACGACGAAGACCCCACGGCGGGTGCGTCGTCGTCCTCGTTTGCCAGCGCAAAAGGGGGGGTTGTCGTCCTCCTCCTCCTCCTCCTCCTCCTCCTCCTCCTCCTCCTCCTCCTCCTCCTCCTCCTCCTCCTCCTCCTCCTCCTCCCCCCCTCCTCCTACCCCCTCCCCCTCCTCCTTCCTCCCCCTCCTTCCTCCGCCTCTTGCCGGGGGGCCTGGGGGGGGGGCTTAGGGGGCCGGGGGGGCACGGGGGAGGGGATGGGTTTTCGAGTTCGGAGACCACGCCCACGCCCGTGAAGCGCGCTTCCTCGATTGGAGGCTCCTACATCTTGGCGCTCATCGCTAGAGGGGTGGAGGGTGGTTCCTTTCCAAGACGGGGCTCGCGCCTCACCGGTGGACCCTCGGGGCGCTCATCTCTCAGGGGGGCGCTTCTCGCAGTGAAGGGGAATACCTGTGTGGACGGAATCTTTTATCGGAAGCTGCAATGAATCTTGTCGTCGGCAGTTCTTGCCGACGCACTCGCTGCAGAATGTTTCCCTCGACGCCATATTTTGCATGTTTTCCCGTTGCACCCAGAGGCGCGTAGTCAGAGGCATGCGAACCGCATGTGCCGTGGTACGCAGAGAGGAAGACGTACGAGTCATCATGGAGCCAGTGTGTCGCAGCATCATTGGCGTATCCTGGTATTCCTCGGGTCCCCACGTCTGCGTTGCAGAAATCTGACCATCAAGGGTAAGGCTCGCGTGTGGGTGCCTGCTGGCGCAGCTCCCCAGCAGCTCAGCCCGCTCCCCGCCCGCCCCCAGGAGCCCCGTCTCCGGAGGCCCCGGGAGGCCCCCCCCAGGGCACCCCGAAAAGCGCGCCGAAGCCTCCGCCTGCGATCCTCCCCAGCCCCCCCCAGGGCGGTAGCCCGTGCGAAGCCGCCCGTGCCGAGGACAGCCCCTCACCCCCATCCCCCAGCTGGGACCGCCACTCCCGACCTGGTGATCCCGGCCAGGGGTTGGGGGTGGGCTGTGCCGTCCCCACCAGCAGCCAGCAGCGTCGCCGCCGCCGCCGTCGCCGCAGCCACCCCGCGGCGTCGACCGTCGACCTCCTCGGCCGCCGCGGCGCCGCCGTCGCCGCCGAGGCGCGGCCGCCGCCGTCGTCGCCGCCGCCGTCGCTGCAGCCACCCCGCGGCGTCGACCGTCGACCTCCTCGGCCGCCGCGGCGCCGCCCTCGCCCTCCGCCCCTTCCCGCCCACCTCGCCCTCCGCTGGCGCGGAGGGCGCGCCCTGCGCGGCAGCGCCGCGGCCCAAGTTGGCGAGGGCGAGTCTCCGAGCGCGGGCGCACGCGGCCAGCACCGGGGATCTGCAGATTTTGGCCGCGTCCAGCAGGATTTCCGCGCAGATGCGCGCCCGCAGCGGAAAAAAGTCCCCCGCTTCCTCCGAGTGCGGCAGGCCTCGCGGCTTGGGGAGGTCCCCAGCCCGCGTCGCCTCCCAGGATGCTCGGGCGCAGGGCGAGTGCATAGCATCCTGGGCCAGGCTCCTGGCAGGAGGACGCGCAGATCGTACCAGTGTCACTTGAGGGTGCCCAGGGCCGTTTCGCAAACCTCCATCACCATTGCTGGGATCAGTCCTGAAACCCTGACGGTAGAATCGACGGGATGCGTGGGGGCCGAACGTTGATGATGGGAGGAGGAGGAGGAGGAGGAGGAGGAGGAGGAGGAGGAGGAGGAGGAGGAGGAGGAGGAGGAGGAGGAGGAGAAGGAGGAGGAGGAGGAGGAGGGGTATGGATACCATACGGGAAACCCATGCTTGTAACCGTCCGTAGCATCATTGTCAGAGAGAGAGAGAGAGAGAGAGCGCTGTGTGTGCATGCGTTTTCGTACACATAGTTCGACTTTGCACACGTAAAGCAGCCAAGATTTTCTGAAGCATTCAATGAGTGTACTGATCTCGAGATATGGTCGTCAATATGGTGTAGTGCGCTCCGTTGCTGTACGTTGCATTTCGCAATGCGTTGACGAGGTTACGTTTCTTTGCACGTCCTTGCGTTTCATTGTACAACATTGCATTAACTGTGTTCTGTATTTCCTGGCATTGCGATGCTCGGCATGTACGCGCAATGCACCGAATAGCATAGCATTTACCTTGCACTAGCTTTGCTCTCGCCCCGCATTACTTCGCGTTGCGGTTGAAACGATGCGAGGTAGATAAGCACGGTTGCTGCTTAGTGCATTGCGTTGCGTTGCATTCCAAAGTGAAGCAATCGAGACAATACGATCCATGGTACAACAGCGCAGAGAGCAGCGCAAAGCTTAGCAACACACAGCACATCAAGCAAACTGATGCAGCATGCTGCACCTGCAAAGCAAACCCATGCCCATGTGTAGCTTGGTGCTCCAAGCACGGCCAAGACGCCGAAAGCAGGACCGCTTTGGGCTCGGAAGGGTCTCGCTGTTCCTTCAGCCCTTCCGTCGCTGCTCCTCGAGCCCCCCCCTCGTGTACCCAGGCGCCCTTGGGGCCAACACAGAGGCTTCGTCGTCTTCTGGCAGCCCTTCTGGTAGTGCCTCTACTGTAGACGTCCCAGACATGCGACGTCTTGATTTTTTCAGTACGGGGTCCCTTGAAGTCCCGATCCTTTCTCCGGGACCGGTTTTTCATCTTGAGTCGTTGTTTGACGGTCCGAAGGCCCGGCGAGGGCCTCCCGAGGCAGAAAACGGCCCAGGACCTCCCGTCCTGATTTTTCCACGACGCGATCATGTCTGCGGTTCCTGCTGGTAGCATCTCGACTGCAGCCTTGTCCGATGGGTTTCCCTTGGCTCTGTGAAGAGCTGGTGCTCGCCTGGCCGATCTGCTGACACGGGCCCCTCGGCCTTCCTCTCGGCTCCCCCGGCCCTGCCCCTGGCCCCACCCTCCTCTAGCTCCCTGGTCTCGTTCTCCGGGCTCCCCAGGGAAGAAGACTAGGGAACTCGAGGAGCTCGATGAGCTCGAGGACCTCGAGGGAGGAACTCGAGCAACTCCAGCTCCTTCCTCGAGTTCCTCGAGTTCCTTCCGTGTACCGGCATTCCTCGGTTCGCCAGTTTTTCCTCGCGGTCTTTCTTATGCCATGCGAGGCAGTGCCAGGCAACGCCAAGCAATGCCGAGCAAGGTCGAATGTTACCAAGCATGTCCAGGCAATGCTAGGCATTGCCAAGCAACGCCGAGCAAAATGCAAAGCCAAGCCAACCGACGCCAATCAACGCCAAGCAATGCTAAGCAATTCCAAGCGCTGCCAAGCAATGCCAAGCAATGCCACGCAGTGCCCAGTAATGCCAAGCAATGCCAGCACTGCCAAGCAGTGCCAAGCAACGCCAAGCAGTGCCAAGCAGCGCCCTCCGTGCTTAGTTACCGAAATAGGAAGTGGTCCCTCGAGTGGTATCGTGCCATGTTCATTGCAGTTTTTCTAAGTTCGACCCGTCGTCAATGTCCAGCTGCCTGCGGCAGACTTCGCACTTCGCCATCGCGCCAGCGCAACAGTGCAACAGGAACGAGTTTGAGTTTAGTACCTATACGACCACCCTTTGGGTGATGAGGATGTTTGGGGGAGGGGAAAGAACCAACTGCTGGCAACTGCGATGGGCGTGACGACGATGCTGGTGGCGCGCCATCGAGTTGGCGACGATGCGTGATGACGATGTTGCGCCGCGATGTGATGTCACTATCGACCCTGCGATCGATCTCACTCGATCGATCTCATTATCGACCTCACGGCCAGTCGTAGTATCAATGGATCCAGCGATCGATCCCAATAGCGATCTCACACCACGAGAGACCATCGGGACACCACGGCGGGACACCGCGGGACACCATCGGGACAACTCGGGACACTACTGCGGGACCCCCCCCCAGCCACTGGAGGGCTGGTTTTTTTCATTCGAATCGCCCTAGCGACGGGGGGATCATTCTTCTCGCGCGCTCACGGCGAGACACCGCGGGACACCATCGGGACACCTCGAGACACCACGGCGGGACACTACTCCGAGCCACCGCGCGCCCAACGGAGGGCCAGACTTTTGCATCCGAATCGCCTTAGCGACGGCGGGATCATTCCTCCCGCGCGCCCACGCAGCAGCTTCGCCTCGCCCGCTCGCACGACACGAACACGAAACCTAAATCGATTTCCCTGTGGGGGGCTCTCCGTTCCACTGCGATCTCACCCCCCAACCTCCGATATGCTGCAGAGCAGTGCCCTGTCTCAACTGGCGCGAGTCCGACACCTTCCCGTTTTGTTCGCAGCCCCGTTCTCCCCCTCGTCCTTCATCTTGCAGGATTCTTCGGGGCCTCTCCGGGGCGCCTTCGGGGCCTAATGGCGGCCCCACTTGAGCGACGCCAGAAAACGGGGCCGTCTTCTCGGACCGGGGCGCCTTCGTTCCCAAGGTGGCGTCCTGCGCTGGCGGCAGTCGAAAGTCACCACAGGACTCTGTTGGGGGCCCGCCGGGGGCCCGCAGAGGGCCTCGGCGCCGTCTTTGGCGCCATGGCTCCTGGAACCACCCGGGGGGGGCGCCGGGTCTCGGGGTCGGCGAACAGCCCTCGCGGGGCGGTCTTGGGCCTTCCTCCGGGGGGGGGGCTCGAGCCGTCCTGGCCCTGGCATGTCGGTCTGCGGGTTTCTTGAGGCTCTCCGGGAGTTTTCCGAACCGATCTCGAGCAGACCAGGGTCTGGAGTAGCAGGCCATGGTTCCATCACTGCGTTTCAGTGGAGCTCGCCTCCAGAGCTTCGCCAGAGGCCTCCTTGGGCGTCTCCTGGAGTATCTTTGGGAGATCCTCGAGCCACCGAGCCAGGCCTTGCAGACCTCGGATGGCAGGATCTTGTAGGCTTCTTCCCTTGGGCGTGTCTCCATCGTAGGCACTTTACTGACGGTCCCGGGTTTGGCGCAAGCACCCAGCTGCTACACATTGCGAAGCGCCTCGGTGTGATTTCTTCGGGCCACCATAGGTTCCTCAGGGAGTGAGAGAGAGAAGGAGGAGGAGGCGGAATGAGGAGGAGAGGGCAGAGGAGGAGAAGGAGGAGGAGGAGGAGGAGCAGTATGACCATGAGGACCAGCATGAATCTGTGTATGAGTATGAGCATGAACATGAGCATGAGGTATGAGGTATGATTATGAGTATGAGTATGAGTATGAGTACGATTATGAATATGTTGATGCTGCTTCTGCTGCTGCTGCTGATGACGATGATGATGACGATGATGATGATGATGATGATGATGATGATGATGATGATGATGATGATGATGATGATGAGGAGGAGGAGGAGCGAAATGACGGGTTTAACATCTGCGCAAAGCTACCCCGCCTTACACTCAGGTGGTGGGGCGAGGCCACCCGAGGCCTCAGTGCACCTTCCGCGTCGAAGAAGAAGAACAAGAAGAAGAGGACCACGAGCGAAGCGTACACTATGATGCAATACGTTGCTGCTGCTAGGCCTTCGGTGCGCAGTCCAAGCAGAGCACCAAGCCGCACGTGCAGCATGAGCACACCGACACATCGCACTCCTCAAGGCCGCCCAGCCTCACCTGGCAATGGAGGCAGGTGAGCCGCTGGTCCCCGGTGGGCACAGCAAACTCCAGCAAATGGACGTCCTCGCAAGACCACGGCAGGCCAGCGGTGTGGATAGCTGGCAGGCTGACGAACTCCCAATATTCCTCCTGAGGCACAAGATCAGGATCGCTGTGGAAGCGGATGGCGACATCAGGAACACAGGACACTGCGCCAGGGTCGAGGTGAATGAAGCCCTCGAATCCGCCGAGAGACGTATCCGAATATCCAGAGACACTTCCGAACTCTTCAGGATGACCAGGGACTGCAAGAACAACTTGGGCAACATCTCCTTGACAACCAGGATCGGTGACAGCACCACCGCCATGACCAGCATGGTCTGCGACCACGTCCTCGCTCACGGGCGTGCTCGGCTCCTCCGCGGGGCGCGCACGCGGCGCCTCGGAAGGCCGCGGCACCGGCGGCGCATCCCAGGCCAGCGTCTGTAGCAGCACGTCGATCTGCTGGTCGGCCGCCTGCCGCGCGGCGCCGAAGAGCTCGAGAGCAACCGGCACGGACTCGGGGGATCGTCCGGGCACCAGGCCGTCGGCCCGCGCACGGGCCGCTCCACCGGCAGGCTCCGAGCCTGGACGCGCGGCTCGGCGCAGCACACCTCCGCGATGCACCCCACAGGAACCGCCGACTGCACCTTCCAGCTCTCCTCGGCCTGGTGCTGACACGCTGGGCCCCCCAGAGGCGCGGCCCATGCCGAGCATGACGAAGCACCCTGGCGCCCGCCCGCGGCAGTCGCTTGCCTGGAGCTCCCGCGCGCAGCCTGCCATGGCGCCGCAGCCATTGCAGCCAGGCAGTTCGGCCTTCGACCTTAGACGAGGGCCTGGAGAGCAGGAAGAGGACACTGAACACGAGCAGCGATGTCTTCGTCGCCGACGAGGGTGGCCGGCGCGCTCTCGGTGCCCCTGGCCCGCCCCTCGGCCTGCGCCACCTGCCGTTGCAGGCGCGCGGCCAGGCGACCTGCCGGAGCCGGGGCCCCCGCCGCGCCGTGCCACGTCCCGCCTGCGCTGCCCGCGCTGCCAGCTCGGAACGCGCGATCCGAGCTGGCTCCCGCGGCCGTCGCACTTCAGAGCCCCGCCCGTCGCCGCCACCGCCAGGACGTGCCGAGCGCGAGCGAAGAGGCGGGAGGAGGAGAAGGAGCACGAGCCAAAATGGCTACGGCCAGGAGGAAAAGGAACAGGAGGAGGAGGAGGAGGAGGAGGAGGAGGAGGAAAAGGAGGACGATCATGATGATTGATGATGATGATGATGATGATGATGAGGAGGAGGAGGAGGAGGAGGAGGAGGAGGAGGAGGAGGAGGAGGAGCAGGAGGAGGAGGAGGAGGAGGAGGAGGAGGAAGAGCAAGATGGCGAGGCGGTGGGGGGGACTCTCCCGCAGCCCTTCCCGGATGCCCCGGCCCGGTGCCGCCTGCCTCCGGCTTTCTTGTGCTGCACGACGGCGTACAGGGAGAGGGGAAACGAGGATCAAGTATTGGAGGCCTGGAAAAGGGCACCCACACCCACACAGGGCCGCCTCCACAGGGGGAAGATGATCCTAGATTTCGGCGTTGGTGGTAATATTTCGGTCACCTAGGAAGCCATAGTCTCACCACCATCGCCGAGATCGGGGTCTTCTTTCCTCGGTGGATGCACACCGCCGATATTGGTGTTGGTGTCAGCCTCTAGGCCTGTCAAAGTAAACGACGGCGAATGCGCAGGCGGGAGGCCATGGAAGGCGGGGCGAGGCAGGCGGGCAGGCGGGAAGGGAATGGGCAGGGGAAGGCAGCAAGCAGGGAGCATGCCCAAGGGAGAGCTGCGGCGTTGTGGTTTGGTCACCAGTCAGCGCGGACCCTTTATGGTTTCGCCTCGTCGCAGCCCGGCTTGCCCTTTGCCCTCCACTCTTGGAGGTGGGCGTCGTTGTTCGAAGGGTTCGCGCTGCAACGGGGAAGATAGTTTCAATCTCGAAGGCAGGCTGAAGAGAACACCGACGCAGCAAAGCTGTTTGCACTACTTATTTTCCGATTGCAATTGGCGCCAGTGCACCAATATCGGCGCCCCCCGTGGTTGCAAACCGGTGCGTCTTTCCATGAGGTGGGCGCCGGCCGGCGCCGGCAGGCCGTCATGTCCCGCCAATCGTGGAGGGCGCCGTGGCCGCTGCAAGGCGCGCGGCAACCCACCCCCTCGGCGCCTGGAGCCGCGAACCGCCTCCGCACCGCCCGCGCGGTCTCTGTATGGTGGGGGGTGCAGACACCGCTGGGCGCGATGATCCGCCACGAGGTCGGTGCCTTCCCTGTTAAGCATCGCGTTTTTTTATGTGATGGTGAGGCCAGCTGCAAGCAGACGTGATCGCGCGCGAGCGGGTGCGATCAGGTGCAACCGTTATGATGTTCCAATCTATTTTAGCGTTGATGGCCATAACGAATTTCGAGCGCCAGGGGAGTAACGAAATTGGGCGATTTTCTGGTGTCGGGCCCTGGGGGGCGATATACTCGTCGGACATTTTGCCGGCGCGTCGGACAGACACTGTTTCGATACTCTGTTGCAGACACTGTTTCGATACTCAGTTGGGCGCTCGCAAATTTCTGTGAGACGTGGTCCCGGAGTACGATTGCGAACAACATCGTGCAATTGGTCGGTTGGGCTAAGACGACGGTAGATCCGTTCCAGCGCGTTCCGGAACGCTCTCGGAGCCTTCCAGAAGGCTCTGAGGAGAGCCCTGCCGGCCGAGCGCCCCCTGCCGCCGCCGTGTGGGGCTCCACGGCCGCCGGGGGATGCGAGGGAAAGCCCTGCTCGGAGCAGCGGCGGACGGTGTCCTGGTACGGGCGCTCGAGCTCCTTCGAAGCGGCCCGCTGGCGGGCCCGCGCCTCTGCGCGGCCGCCCCGGCCCGCGCCGCGGCGGCCTTGGGCCGCGGGGGCCTCGGCCGCGCCGGGCGCCGCGGCGGCTTTGGGCCGCGGCGGCCTTGGCTGCGTTGGGCGCCGCGGCGGCCTTGGGCCGCGGCGGCCTCGCCCGCGCCGGGCGCCGCGGCGGCCTTGGCCGCGGCGGCCTTGGCCGCGGCGGCTCGCGCCGTCGCCGCGCCAATCAGCGCGCGGGGGTCGCCAGCGCAGCCGCGGACCAGGCGAGAAGCGGCGACGAAGTCAGCGCGGGCGGGTGGGGGCTGCTTTCCCTTCTCGGTCTTTCCCTTAATTCCCTAGTCGCCGCTTTCTTGCTCCTCTTCTCGATGCTTCGGTCCCTGAGCACGCTCGGTTTGTACCTGGCCCGGTCGGGTCGTTCAGGTGTCGGCACGTTCAGGTGCGGGCGCGCGCGTGGCAGCGAAGTCTCTGAGAGCCGCCTCTCTCGACCAGGCGGCGGCTGGCCCTGTCCAGCCTGGCCGGGGTCTTTCGGCATCACCGGGCTCCGCGGCGATGTGTCCGATGAGGAAGCGCCCAGTCACCTCCTCTGGAGCCCGACCGCGGACCGCGGCCACCTTTCTGTGGAAGGCATTGTCGACAGCGTCCTTCTAGGACTCCTAGATGGGGTCCGAGTAGATGGGGTTGGAGGATCGCGCCGCATCGCCGATGCATCGCCGATGCGGCTCGATGTCGAGCCCGATTTGTTTCACGTCGATGTCGCCCATGCATCGCCCACGTCAACGATGCATCGTTGGTGCATCGCCGATGCATCGCCGATGTATCGCCGATGTATCGGCGATGCGGCGCGATCCTCCGACCCCATCTACTCCGACCCCATCTAGGAGGCCTCTAGTCCCAGGGTAGCCGTGCCGCTCTCAGGGCCCCAGTAGTTGTCAATCGGCCACGGGCCCTGTTGCCGGTCTGATTGGTCGCTGGCGGCGGCTTTGGGCAACCATGGCTGGAGCCAAGCCAGGCTGCGGGGAGGAGGAGGAGGAGGAGGAGGAGGAGGAGGAGGAGGAGGAGGAGGAGGGAAGACGAGGAGGAGAAGGAGGAAGAGTAGAGAGAAGGTCGCGCCTTCCTCTTCAGCCATTTTGGCTCAGGCGGGCAAAGGCCCCTCCTCACCCCCCCCTCCCTGCCCCCTCCGCCCCTCCTCACCCCCTCCGCTGGAGGTTTCCGGAGGTCCCGTGGCGCCCAGGGAGGCCTCGAGGCCCCTTGGGAGGATTCTGGGGGGCGCTTCTTGAGCTCTCGGGCGGTCCGAGAAGGGCAAGCAGCTTCCAAAGACGAGATTCCTTCCTCGATCCTCGATATTCCTTCCCGCCTTGGAGGGGGCCTCCCTCCCTCCCTCCCTCCATTCGAGGGAGGGCCCGCCAGGTTTCTGGGTCTCCTTGCCTCCCTCCCTCCCTCCCTCCCCCACTCCCCCCAAAAGCCCGGGGGCACCCGAGTGAGTCCCCGCCCCCATCACCAAGGGGGGCCCCCAGGGCGTTGGGTTTGACCCCCGCGTCTTCCGCAAGCCGCCGCTGGGGCACGGCCTCTTCGAGGACTGGCCCTGAGGCACTCCCGGCCTGGCCGTACCACCTCACGACGCCGGGGTTCTGGGACGGACCACCTCTGGGAGATCACCAAACAATACCCCACCACCAGCCCTGGCCTGGCCCATCGTGGGCCCTGGACTGATGTACAGGCCCTCCCAGCCCATGCCAGGAGGTCTGTGCACCGATCCAGGGCCCAGAAGAGCATGGCCAGGGCTGGTGGTGGTGCTTACCCAGACATGCGACGTCCTGATTTTTTCAATATGGGGTCCCTGGAAGTCCCGACCCTTTCCCCCGGACGGGCTTTTCATCCCGAGCCGTTTTTTGACGGTCCCGAGGCTTGGCGAGGGCCCCCCGAGACCGAAAGCGGTCCAGAACCTCCCGTCCGGGACGGAAGCAGAGGTGGCGGAAGCAGCAGCAGGAGGGTTCTGGAGGGGCAGGGGCAAACAGCTAACGCAGCGGCGGCCCTCCCTCCCTCCCTCACTCCCTCGCTCCCTCACTCCCCCCCCTTCCTCCCTTGAGATCCGACGTCGCGAAAAAGCAGCTCCTGGCGCCGAGGAGCCTCAGAAGCAGAGCCCTGGCCCCCTCCCTCTGCGGCATCTCTCTCTCTCTCGAGGCGTAGCGATCCGTCACAGCTCCGGGGCCCGAAGCGGGCCGCAGACGCCGGGCGTGAGCAGGCTGCGACGCCCGCTGGCCCAAGGTGCACCCAGGGTTTTCATGGAGTCGGAGCCCCAAATCATCAGAGGTAACTCAGGTCAGGGTCAACTCGGGTTCGCTTCTTTCGTGCAGTGGCGAAGCGTCCTGGCTCGCCTATAGCCCTAGCAAACAATGTTCTAAGCACCTTTTGTGGTTTCCACGACATGTTCTTAGAACATTTCTGGCGGAATCGGTCTCGTTTTATCATATCGGATTTGCGTTCTAAGAACATTGTTTTTGTTCTTAGAACATCTTTCGGTTCTAAGAACATTTCGTGGTAGGACTATGACTATAGGAATGCCTGGACTGTCGGTCCCTGCTCAATTCTCGGGAATCCGAACCCGAGTTGCCCTGGGCCCGAGTTACCCCTGTTAACTCGGGCGCCCAGAGCCCCAGATCATCAGGGGTAATTCGGGTCATGCAGGGCTAAATCGGGTTCGTTATTCGGGAATCCGATCCCGAGGCACCCCAGGCCCGAGTTACCCCGGAGAACTCGGGCGCCCAGAGCCCCATATCATCAGGGATACTTCGGGTCATGGCTAACTCGTGTTTGTTTCTCGGGAATCCGAACCCGAGTTGCCCCGGGCCCGAGTGACCCCGGATAACTCGGGCGCCCAGAGGCCCAAATCATCAGAAGTAACTCGGGTCAGGGCTAAATCGGGCTCGTTATTCGGGAATTCGAACCAGAGACACCCCGGGCCCGAGGTGCCCCGGGTAGCTCGGGCGCCCATAGCCCTAACTCATCAGGGGTATTTCGAGTCAGGGCTAACTCGGGTTCGTTTTTCGGGAATCCGAACCCGAGTCACCCCGGGCCCGAGTTACCCCGGAGAACTCGGGCGCCCAGAGCCCCAGATCATCAGGCATAACTCGCGTCAGGGCTAACTCG
>CAUYUJ010016338.1:44027-84027 GCA_963575745.1 Prorocentrum cordatum | reverse complement strand
CTTTCTCCTCCTCCTCCATCTCCTCCTCCTCCTCCTCTTTCTCCTCCTCCTCCTGCTCCTCCTCCTCCACCTCCTCCTCCTCCTCCTCCTCCTCCTCCCTCCTCGTCCTCCTCCTCTGCCCTCCTCCTCCGCCCTCCGCCCGAGCTCGTCGGTTGTTCGGTTCTCGGTGGAGTGGGGGGCAAGAGGGTGAAGACGGGGAAGAGGGGGAAGCGGGGGAAGCGGGGGAAGAGGGTGAAGAGGGGGGAGCGGGGGAAGAGGGGGAAGAGGGGGAAGAGGGGAAAGAGGGGGAGAGAGGGGGAAGAAGAGGGGGAAGAGGGGGAGGAGGGGGAAGAAGGGGAAGAGGGGAATATCGGGGCAGAGGGGGAAGAGGGGGAAGAGGGGGAAAGAGGGGGAAGAGGGAAGGGGGGAAGAGGGAGAGAGGGAGAAGAGGGAGAAGAGGAAGAAGAGGGGGAGAGTGGGAGGAGGGGACGAGGGGAGGAGGCGGAGGAGGGGGAAGACATGGAGGAGGAGGAGGAGGAGGAGGAGGAGGAGGAGGGGGTTAGGAGGAGGAGGAGGAGGAGGAGGAGGAGGAGGAGGAGGAGGGGGCGGAGGAGGAGGAGGAGGAGGAGGAGGACGAGGCGGAGGAGCAGGAGGCTGACCAGTGTAAACCCAGGAGTCGTCAACGATGTTAGAATTAACCCTCCCTCCACGCTCCCTCTTCATAGGCCCCTACAACGGTTCGTTTCCATTGAGGGAACTGCCTCGCGTGAAGACAACCGTTTGAAGATCCTGAAGCGTGCCAAAGCATTGTTCTCGGGATTCCACCGCCACGTATCAGCCTGACTGCTGCGTCTGGACGATCCAGAATCGTGCCAGAGCGACATTTTGAGACTTCATCACCGCGAATCAACATTACTGTTGCGCCCGCATAATCCCGAACCCCTTCAAAACGCCATTACTGGTACGTTGATCAACGAAACCCGTGAAACTCTTGCAAAGTTTAAACGAATGTGCGCGGCGCCAAGGCGAGAGCCACATTTTGAAAACGACCCGCCCTCAATATGTGAAACGCTTGCGAATTCTTAAAGCGAATGTGCGCGGTGCTAAGGCGAGAGCCACATTTTGAAAACGACCCGCCGTCATCCGTGAAACACTGGCAAATTCTTTTTTTATTTTTTTTTTCTTTTTTTTTTTTTTTTTTTTTTTTTGTTTTTTTTTCTTTTTTTAATTTTTTTTTTTTGTTTTTTTTTTTTTATTTTTTTTTTTTTTTTTTTTGTTTTTTTAACACGAATGTGCGCGGCGCTAAGGCGAGAGCCCCATGTTGAAAACGACCCGCCCTCAATCCGTGAAGCTCTTGCGAATTCTTAACACGAATGTGCGCGGCGCTAAGGCGAGAGCCACATTTTGAAAACGTCCCGCCGTCAATCCGTGAAGCCTTTGCAAACTCTTGAAACGAATGTGCGCGGCGCTGAGGCGAGAGCCGCATTTTGAATACGGCCCGCCCTCAATTCGTGCAACTCTTGCAAATGTTTAGACCGAGTGTGCGCGGCGTTACGGCGAGAGCCACATTTTCAAAGCGACCCGCCCTCAATCCGCGAAGCTCCTGCAAATTTTGTAACAAATGTGCGCGGCGCTAAGGCGAGATCCACATCTTGAAACTGACCCGCCCTCCATGCGTGAAGCCGTTGCCGCTCTTTAAGCTTCAGAGTCATACATGGTGAGGAAGTCTCAGGCGAAACGCCCGGCCCGCCCTAGAATCCGGCCTCGGGGTGCGACAGGACAAGCTTTTGTTTGTTTGTTTTTTAATATAGATATATGGAGACGGAATGGAGGAGGAGGAGGAGGAGGAGGAGGAGGGGGTGCGCGAGGAGAGGAGGAGGAGAAGGAGGGGAAAAGGGGAATGAGGGGGAGGGAGGAGGGGGAGGAGGTGGAGGAGGTGGAGGGGAGGGGGAGGAGGAGGAGGAGGAGGAGGAGGAGGAGGAGGAGGAGGAGGAGGAGGACGAGGGTTTGAGGAGGATTGGAGGGGGGGGGGGGGGGGGAAAAGGGGGGTGACGGGGGCGACGGGCGAAAGGGGGGAGAGTGGGGGCAGGGGGGGGGAAGGGGGGAGGGAGGAGGAGCGGGGGGGGCGGGGGACTCCAGATTCTGATGAAAATCCTGAACTGGAAATGTTAAGTTCGTTAAGCGAAAACTATATGAACTAATGGCAATAAAGATGAGAATCTTTTACTGCTTTGACTTGAGCCAGTACATTACAGTACGGTGCTGTTTCTGGCTTATGAGACAACATGCCTAACAGGTCCTAGACATAATAATCTCAACTCTGGTCATATTTTCTTTAGGACATTTTGGATCTTATAAAAAAAAATAAAAACCCGTCGATTTTACTGGAGTTCGGTAGCGGCTCTAAGACGGAGTGAGAAAGGAAAAGAGTAGGATAGCAGTCCTAAGCAAGCCAGAATAGGCTTATCAGGTCCACCACGGCCACCAAATATCAGTCAAATGAGATATATCAACTGAAATAAATCCATTGAAACAAATCTGATGAACTCTATCTCGGAGAGGTAGCCGATAAAGGTGAACATGAAATACCAGCTCCACAGTGAAGGTCGAACAGCAGTATACATGTGGATCTATGCATATAGCATCTCTATAAGAAACCAAACTCCAGATCATGATGAGAAACTCGAACTGGAAACTTATGGTCTCGTTGTGCCTGACGTGGTACTATCCAGTCCAAATCCTTGCCTGACTCGTAGTGTGCCTTCAATCGTCCAACAGCCGGTGGTGATCAACTCCAAAAGTGACTTGGAATCTGCTCCAACATACTTTGTCAACATATCTGAAACCATCCACTTCGTTCGAACATGATAAAGTCGTCGTAGCCTTAGAGTTCTTCGCTCTTCTCGAAGAGAAAGAATACCCAAACGCTGTGACTTGTCCTGCGGTGTTCCTCGAAGTCCACAACATAGCTCCCACAGGTCCATACAATCAATAAAAGCGTGGACTGGTAAACTCAACTGCCCACGGTCAAGTCGTTCTTGAAGCTGTAGCGGTTTCTGCGGTCCACATAGAATGTTGATCTCCGGTTCTGTGAGTCTCATGCCGATAATCTGTGCCATAGGAACTCCTCGTGCTGCTGCCAACGTTTCTGCATGGGACGTGTTGTGTGAAACTCTCTTAGACTTAGTCGAGGTAACTACCAATGCATGTAACTTGCCACTGAGCCGATTGATCAAGTTGTCCTGCAGATAATCTTGTCGATCGCATAAAGGAAAATGTAGTCGATCTTCTTGAAGACCTATGGTGACTCCTTCTGTGGCGAAGTTGCTGTTCTTGTTGGCTGACGAGGCGTCTGTGATGCAAGAAATCCGTAGTGGTGCTTTGAGCTTTCGGTAGTAAATGCCAAACTTCTCGGGATTCTTCTTGAGTCTCTTGATCACTGCGTTGATCGCCAAAAGGTCTTTGATGGTCGGACTCTGCAGCTTGGTCTGTAGGGAAACAACATTGAATAGTTCTTCCAATCGTGTCTGGCATGCCCAAAGAGCTCCACAGGTGAGAGACCTGAACGTCTTGTGTTCTGCTGCCGTGCAGGGTGCATCTGGTACATCAACTCGCTCTTTTGGTATAACGCATGGCGAAAGACATGATGTAAACTGATCTTGATGAATGCGTATACACGCCGGTACAACTCGTTCAAGCTGTAGGCCAGCATGTGTATATGGCATTGTCTGCCTCTTGAGCTTGCCGAATCTGGATTCCAACTTCTTGTGTATCCAGTCGCGATAAAATCTGCTGCCAGTAATCTGTAGGTCGTCCACATGAACAGTCATAACCAAAACGATCACCTTGTTGCCCTTGTAAACGATGCCCCAGTAAAGGTAGTTGTCGTCGAAAACCGATGATTTAGCTCCTGTCTTGTCTTTGAGAAACTCCAACAAAGCCAATTGAAACATCAATGGTGCATCTGTGAAGCCATGCATTGCTCTCAAACATTTGAGGGCATATCTGCGTCGATCCTTGTCGGCAACTTTCCAACTGGATGATGCATCTGGCATGCGTCGAAAGTGACTCCATACGTTTTCCGGAGGGATGATGTAGACTGTCCGGTCTTCGCGATATTCATAGCCAAGATTCCTTGCTTTCTCGCGTGGGTTGTCGTATCCAAGTCCTTGTAGAAAAGCCGTTGAAATATCCAGGCTCTCGGTGTCGACATCGCCATCATTCTCGTCGTTCACGTGTAAGATACCTTCACAACATCCCAAACTCAAAACCAAACGCTGAGATAATCTTGTCGCTGTCGAGCTGTGCTTTTCGATGAAATTCTTTTGTCGATCGAAGCAGCCGCGAGCGCATAGTCGTGATTTGACTTCGACGTGTTTGACTTTTTTTCCTCACCCACGTGCAATCAACTATGTTCGCCTTATCGGGTAGGTGGTCTCGAAGTACAGGTTCGAAAATATCATGAGTAACAAAAGCCTTCAACTCCTTATGGTCACCGGCAATAACCAACTTCGCAAAACGTCTCATCTCATCGTCTGTGAGGTTCGCCGTCGAATCATCAACTCGGGAAACCATTGACTCGCGCAAATCGTAGTGGAAGCATAAGTACCGGTCCGAGTCGGAATAAAGTGTCGGAGATACAAAATCGAAATCATCTGAGAGGTTGCTGATCATCTCGTCATACATCTCTTCCATACTTTGCTTGTGAGTTCCATCGGGTAGCCGTTCGCATAGATTGACAATCTTGGGAATGTCAAGGTGGTCAATCATCTCCTGGTATAAGACTCTGGGGTCTCCATCTGGATCGTCGCTGTATTCCAGAGTTCTGTCAGTAGAAGTCGAGGGTTGTTCTCCTGCTGGTGCTTCATCTTTACGAATGGGAAGTATCGGTGGTTCCGTCGAATCCGCCGGCGCTGGTTGTGTCGAAGACGTACCCGGTGTAGCCGCTGGTAAATCCGTTGACGATGATGAAGCTCCTGGCTGATGTCTTCCTGTAGAAACCGTCGGTGGTCGTGGTGGTGACTCAGGCTGCCAAGGAGAGGGCCATGGATATGGCGACGATGATCTTCCTCGCTTCTGAGGTGGTGACTGTGACGCGTCTGGGGGATCAACTGCTTTCTGCTTCTCCGCTGTGCTGGTCTTGGGCTTGTCCAAGTCGAGAGGAACATAAGGTAGCTTGTCAGGAGTAGCTGGAGTCTGCAGTGAGTCCTGTGATCCTTGTGTGTCTCGGTGCTGTGGCTGCAGCGAAGGCGGACCCATAGGTGCATCTCGAGGAATGCGTCGAGGTGCTGGTCCAGGTGCCGGAGGTAGGTCGTGATCATGTCCATGAGCTGGTATCTCTTCCATATCGTCGTCGCTGTCGACAATCTGGTCGCCTGGGACGTTGAGCTGCGGTGTGCCTGCCGTAGCTGGTGCCGTCGAGGGCTGACCATGAGATGGCTGATCTGGTGGCTGTCCAGGCTCTTGTGGAGGTATAGCGTTCGACCGAAAAGGTGGAAATGGTGGTGCCCGAGCTGGCGGTGCTGGCGGATCGCGCGGTGGCTGCTGATCCGGAATAACAATGTCAGAGAGGTCGTCAGGCCAGTCGATCATGCTGATATCACTCCAGTCCAGCTCTGGTGGATCGAAATGCTTGTCCAGATCTTCGCAATGGTCATAGCTGTAGAGCATAACTGTGCTGTAGTTGGTAGACTGCTCGGCTGTATAGCGAAGAGCTAGATCTGGACGTCGTACACGAATACTGTAGTCAGCTCGATCCTCTCGTCGCCAGCGTAGCAGTAGAGCCCACTGTGCATATTCAATCTGAGGAAGTCGACGTACTTGTGAGCCGTAAAAGATACCATGCACAGGCTTAAACGTATCGTTGAATATCTTGATGCCCAAGGCCAAAGGCTTGCATCAATCACACGCTTCTTCACTGGGAACATATCGATACTGCTCTTGCTGCCACACCAGGCCGAACCAATATAGCTTAGTGGGTATAGCTCCATCAACTAAATCCATCAGGTCGTACAACGTTTCCGAGGGAACCAAAACTCCATCGGCATATATCTGATATGGTGCCAGAAAGGTAGCCGCCGCCTTGACCATCGTAGGGTTGACCAGGTCGTAGTGCATGTAGAAGCTGCTCGTGTCGTTTTTCTTGTTGAGCTCCGTGATGTAGTGTTCGGTGAGAACATGTCGCCGAAGGTGTCGTAGAGGAATGATAAGCGGCTGGCCTTGATGCTTGACTATTGCCGATCCTGCGCGTCGCTCCAGACTGATAACTTCCGCTGGGCCTCGCCATCCGCATTCGTCCTTCCGTGCTGGTTCTCGCCAAATGTCGCATATCGTTCCGGGAACGAGTAGCTCTGGCTCGTGCTGGTGCTGAGTTATCTTGGATGCTTGGGCTAATCGATCTTGGATAACTGACTGTACAATAGCCTGTCGAGCCAATAGTCTTGCTCGTGCCATGGACTCCATGTAGTCAGGGCGCTTCTCGAGGGCGCCTGTCATGGACGTGATGGTCTCGCTGTCGATCGCAATCGTCCTCGGTAGTTGTCCAGTCAAGGCCAATTGCGGAGTACTGCCGCCATAGTTGAGAGTACAATTGTGGCCAGCGCAACACTTGTAGCAGATGTCGGAGTAACTGAGATCCAGTCCTTCTGCTTGACCTGACTGCTTGAGCTTAAGCATAGAAAGCTTGAGAAGAGCTAGATACCTTTCGACGAGTCCCTTGGTGGTAGTGCCTCCTTTACCGATGGCCAATCTGTTGATCTCGTGCCGATCGCATAGCTTGGTGGCTTCGTGTCCCATGAGACCTCCTTCCTGATCAGTGAGAAGGTTCTGCATCGCGCCCCAAATGCGTATCCAAAGATAGTTAAGCGCTCTCACCAAGACTGGGCCTGTCTTGTTGATGAGGTGGTCGCCAGTCTTCCACTTAGTAGCTACATCAATAAGAATCATGAACGCTTCGTCCCAGAGGAAGAACAAATCGTGCTGTACCATCTCGTTGAACACTGTAGCCAGAAACGATTTGATCTGAGGTTGTAGGTGACGTTTGGCCCACTGCTGACCGACTTCACAAGCCTTGCAAATCTCCATGCCTTGTAAGACGATAGCATGCGGTAAAAGCATGGCCTGCAACAACTTCCTCATTTCCAGCGGAGAATTATGCCAAAAACGTTCATGAAGTAGGCGTAATAGTCCGGCACGATCCTTCTCCTTGGCATGAGTCAACTTCTTGGGTAGCTCCCGAAGTTCCATGTTAGGCTTCGTCCGTGATAAGACACGACCGTTGATCTCGATCTTCTCGATGGCATCTTCAGTAGTAGCTTCAAGTGGTCCAGGCTTCTCTGGTGGAGTAGCATATGGCCCTTGTGCCGGTCGCGGTTGCTTTCCTTTAAGTCGTCGAGCTTGATCTCGTCGGCCGGGAGGACCGTCGAGTATAATATCTGAAAGGAGAACGCCGAAGAGAGTGATGATGTAGATCGCCGTGGTGATTGCATCGTCTTCCGGCGCGCTTCTCCAATCCTTGACGACGCTCATGTGGTAGTGGCCGTCCTTGTTGCCAAGAAATCTGACGCGATCTTTGTAGTCATCAGGATTGCTGAGCTCGGTCTCGTCAAACTTGTGAGCTTCCGACATGTGGCATTGAGATGTCACCGTCCTGGTCGTGTAAACTTGATCGAGAACACGACATAAAACTCGCGCGCCTTCTTGTCGTGGCCTACCAGTACCAGGCAGCATCAAAATCCGCCCGGTAGGTGTTCCAGGAACGCCGGAACTCATCGTGTAATCGATGATGGAGAGAATCGCTGCCTTGATCCACTGCTCTTCCGTGGGCGTGAAAGTGTCGAGCGTGATCTTGATGCTCTTAGTGTCGATGTTCTTGAACTCTTCCATGAGGTCGTCGATGGACTTAGGTCCTGCTGGTAACTTAGCTAGTGGTGCTTCATCTTCTGCCTCGTCATCTGCTGCTGCCGGGAAAGCTCTAGAAAACTTGTTGATGGAGATTCCGGGTTCTTTGGACTCCAGGGCCAAGATGTCCTTACAGAGTGCCGCGCAGAACTTCTTTGAGAACATTGCTGCTGCTGCTGTCCGCTTGCGATGAGTCTCCTTATCATAGCCTTGAAGATGTATGTGCTCCTTCTTGCAGCTGCAACGCTTCACAGAATAACTGAGACAGAAAGTCGAAATCAACGTGGTGTCCTTCTTGTTCCTTCTGCCGTCCTTGTCACTGGAGAAAGCACACATACAAGTATTGTAACGTTGATCCGAATAAGCTGGATGATCAAGGAGAGCTGCCAAGGGAGACTTCGTCCAGATACTGGAAGATCTTGGATTCTCCACGAGATTGTCTCGGAAGTCCTGCTTGATCTTGACAGCGTGTGAGGTCATGAACTTCAGCATGGGAATTTCTGACTCTCGTAGCTCTATGGTGTCCCTGATGTCTCGCCCAGTGCCCATGTGACTCCAATACTTGCATCTTGGCTCCATTGTCGTAACTCTCGGCTTGAAGGTTTTATCTGCTCTCTGTAACTTGAGTTGATGAGGTCGATGTTTGAGGTCCCATCCGTAGCGTAGGTCAATTGGAAAGAGTACTGCACACAAGAAAGGTAGTGATGCCATACAGAGAGATAGATGGGATGAACCTGAACACCAACTCCATAGAATCGGATATCCGCAATAAGGTCCTTTGGCCATTGCTGCCTCGAAAGCGTCGTAGTTCTCGGGCGTGATGACCGGTAGCCAGGTGTAGGTCGTGTAGAACATCTCTGGAATCGAATTGAATTCGGTCCTCGCAACTGCCAACTCCTCTGGAAGTAGGTGTGAAGGAAAGAGTGGTTCGCCATTCCACAGTGAGAAGGATTCCTTTGAAGAAAGAGCTTGCCAATCTCGATAGTATTTCCGCGTTGTAGATGAGAATGAGGTAAGAGTATCTGGAGTGAACAGTTTAGCGTCGTGCCCAGGACTCAGTGAAAATGAGTCCCGTGATCCTCATGTGGTGCTCGATCGTCGCCGTCGATCATGGATATGAGGGTGACGCCGTGATGATGCTGTCCTTGCTGATGTGCTCCGTCGTCCACTTCCTGCTGATGCTGAAGCACCGTCTTGTTCCACACGTCGTTCTTTTCTTTGTCGAAGTTGTCGATCGGAAGTAGGTAGTGCGATGAGTCTGTCAAGAGAACCCTCTGTGAGCACATCTCGCCATTGCCGAGTCTCAGTCCCAGAAGTCCATCTTGATTCTGAAAGTGTCCACACGATATGATACTGCCGAGTCGTAGCAGAGTCTGTAGTGGAATGAGTCCAGGGCAGTTCGCTGACTGACCTGTGATGACATCGCAAGAGAAGTAAGCATGCTTCATTCCAACCAGGCCAATCGGAAATACACATATACCGATGCTGTGCAGGGGCTGAGATGAGATGCCAGTGAACTTGTTCTTTGAACGATACCACATCACGTGCTTCATCAGGCCGCGAGGTCGCAGTAGCTTGTCGAAGATCTCTCGAAGGGTAGCACTTCCGATAAGACCTCGAGCCGCTCCAGGGTCCACAATGAGGCCTATGACGCTGACTCCGTTGATGACCGCCAAGTTCTTGAACGGGTTGCCCGAAGCTGGTAATGCTGCAAACTCCTCCGGCTCGTCCTGAATCTGCGATTCGTCCGGTCGCGGTATCAACATCCAACTTGCTGCCGTGTCATCAGAGCTCGGTGTGGTCTGCTGCTGAGAAGCGGTCCCAGGTGACTGCGCGTCTTGCTGTGATTGATGCTGTTGTTGCTGCCGGGCTGCTGAAACATCCAAACAAGAAGAGCACATCACCATCAAGTGTCCTTTGAATCCGTGACATATGCAAAACGAACGGGAACACGTACCGCACTTCGCAATCGCCGCTGAGAAACACCTGTAGCAGGTATGAGTAGACGCAGAAACTGAAACTGAGCTTGATGATGCCGAAAAGCTTGAGCTCGCCGCTCCAGTTGCCGTAGCTGTAGGGCCTAACCCAGGTGGGTGCCGTGGTTGTCCCTGTCCAACTGTGGCTCTCTCTCCGGTGCCGAATATGTCGTCGTATGCTGATCCTTTCCGTGTCGGTGTCTTCTCTGCCGCCGTCGAGGTAGGTACGAACTCGCACGCTCCTGCAGATAAGGGGGTCCGTGTCATGATGCTCCTGTCCTGCTCATACGTGGATACATCATCTGCTGCTGCTGCCTGTTCGTCTGGTTCTTCATGTTCATGAATGGCCGGCAAGGTCGCGTAGCTTCCGTATGCCTCATCTCCGCGATCAGTGTCTTGATAGAACTGGCGTCGTTGGTCGTAGCCTTTTCCTTTCGATCTGTAACCTTTCTTGCCACGCCCTTTGCCTTTTTGCTGTCGCTGCTGAAAGTCGCTTCTGCCGAAACGTGGAACATCGCGTCGCTGCTGGTCGTGAGATCCTCGATTGTCTTGATAACCTCGGTGCCGATCTCGATCATATCCTTTGCCGTTGCCACGCCTTTTGCCCTTGCGATTTCCTTTGCGATAGCCGCGTCCTTGTCCGTAATACTCCTCATCGTACTGCTCGTCGGTCTGATACGCGTTGTCCTCTTTCTGATCATCCTTGAGAGGGCAGGTGTCCGAATTGTGCCATCGTGAGCCACATAGGGTACACTGATCTCCTTGTCGTTTCTTGCCTCCTTTCTTGCCGTTCTTGCCGCCGCCGGTTTTGTCGTCCTTGCCTTTTACCTTTGCCGTGAGATCCTTTTCCGCGTGCGTTCTGCCAGTAGTCCTCGTCCGGTGACGATGTGGTTGGAAGAGGTGATGATGACGTGCCGCCTGCTGCTGCTGCGCCTCCGTATCCATCTTGATCTCCATTGTCGTCATACCAGTCATCATCATCATCGTACTCCTCATCGTACCACTCGTCGTAGTACTCATCATCATCCTCGTAGTAGTTGTCATAATCATATTCGTACTCTCTCATCCAAGGGTCTGAATCTTCCCAGTAGTTCTTGTATCCGACGTGCTGCTCATTGGCCGCCATCTCGTTCTTGCTCACTTTTAGCTGCAACTGAACCATCTCGCGCCACCTGTTGAGATCACCATTGACCTTCAAGCGTAGATCTGCGAGCGCTTTGTCAGCAAACGTAGTCCGTGACCAGAAAAGCCAAGCCTTGGCTGATTCGCCCATCTGTAAGCCTCCGTATCGCTCAGTTTCTTCATATAAGTGATCCCATTCAAACAGGTATGAGATGAAGTCTTGATTAGGGCCTTGACGCAAGGTGAAGAATCGATCCAGCGAGGTCCAGGCCAAGTCTTGATCGTCCAATCCGTACATCTCGAATCATCTGTCGTTCAGAATCTTGATTCCACTGTGCTGTAGGGGAGCGAGTTCGTTGCCTTGTCCGTCCAATACTGCTGGAACTCTCGGTAAACTGACCGCCTCGATGCCGCGATAATTCACAACGTTGCCTGCTTGATCAAGTCGATTCACACGCAAATCTTGAGCTGCTCGTAGTGCCGGGCCTTCGAGTCTGCTCATAACTGCTGCACCAAGTTGGTCTTGCTCCAAACGCGTGAGACGACTCCATATCTCCAATGCTTCACGATACTCACGGATTGGATATGCTCGTGGTCGCCAGCCTGGCGGTATATCCTTAGAATACTGCTTGAGAGAGAGTGGGGTAGTCTGTGGTGATGCCAACATCTTTCCAACCGAACTTCAAGTAACATAGACTGTATCTGATCCAACTTCTGTGTCTGGTAATGTATATCTTGATATACTGAAATAAACTCCAATATCTGAACACCAGGTGATGTAAATCTCGTAGGTGTTGATGATGCCGTAAACGAGGGTCCTGCGGCAGAGAGAAAGCCAGAAGGCAGGGAACCGACTGGCTCCGCTACCAAACTCCAGATTCTGATGAAAATCCTGAACTGGAAATGCTAAGTTCGTTAAGCGAAAACTGTATGAACTAATGGCAATAAAGATGATAATCTTTTACTGCTTTGACTTGAGCCAGTACATTACAGTACGGTGCTGTGTCTGGCTTATGAGACAACATGCCTAACAGGTCCTAGACATAAAAATCTCAACTGGGGGGGAGGGGGGGGGGAAGGGGGGCAGAAGGGGGAGGGGGGGGATGGGGAGAGGGAGGAGGGAGGGGGGAGGAGGGGGGCGAGGAGCAAGAGGGGGAGAAGGGGGAGGAGTGGGAGAGGTGGGAGGGGGTGGTTGGGGGGGGGAGGGGGAGGGAGGGGGATGGGGGATGGGGGATGAGGGAGAAGAGGGAGGGGGAGTAGTGGCAAATAGTGGCAACCGATAAGCGGCCAACAGCGGCCAACGCCCCGCGCAAACCGCCCAGCAATCAGCCCCTGTTCACCGCGAATGGCCGCTAAACGCGAGACAGAAACATACATGTTCGGCAAAATGCAAGGCTTCCATCCAACAAGCATGACCCGGTCATCGGCTAACCTGGTCATACGGGCACGTTGCAAGCGCAGGCCGAGGAGCGCGAGGGCCGCAAGGGCGGGGGGCGGAGCGGCGTTTGTTGGGACGCACCCACCTATGCCCCCGAAGCAGGGGGCTCGCGCGCCCTGATCGGGCCATACAAGGCAATCACGCACCATCCTTTCCTACACCTCAAACACGCGAATACGCCTGACACTGACCAACAATGGGGCGTGGCCACTGGAGGCCCTCGTCGTGCGCTCAGTCGCGGATTCCGAATTGAAGGATGGGCCCGCTGCCGCCTGTGGCGGCCGAGCGTCCTCCGTCGGCCGCGCGTCTTTGAACAAGGGAGGGGCAGAAGAGGCAGGGGGAGAAGAGGGAGGGGGAGAAGAGGGAGAATTGGGGGCGAAAAGGACGGACGGACGTGAGGGGACTCCCGAGCAGGTCGGATTGGCAGCAACCCGTGCAGCCGGCGGCCGGCGGGCTGGCCTCGGAGCCGTCCGCTGCAGAAAAGGACGCAGTGGGCGGGGGGGCAGGAGGGGGCTACGGAGGAGGGGGCTGGCTTCCCTCCACCTCAGCTTCTCTCCTTCGCTTCCTCCCTTTTCCTTCTGCTCTCCCCTTCCGCCTCCTTTTCTTCTTCTTCCTCCTCCTCCTCCTCTTCCTGCTCCTCCTCCTCCTCATCCTCCTCCTCCTCCTCCTCCTCCTCCTCCTCCTCCTCCTCCTCCTCCTCCTCCTCCTCCTCCTCTCCTCCTCCTCCTCCTCCTCCCCTCCCCCTCCCCCCCCTTCTCCTCCTCTCCTCCTCCTCCTCCTTCTTCTCCTCGTCCTCCTCCTCCTCCCCTCCCTCTTCTCCTCCTCCCCCTCGTCTCCCTCCTTTCCTTCTCCTCCTCCTCCTCCGCCTCCTCCTCCTCCTTTTTCCTCCTCCTCGTGCTTCTCCCCCTCGTCCTCCTCCGCCTCCTCCTCGTCCTCCTCCTCCTGCTCCTCCTCCTCCTTCTCCTCCTCCTCCTGCTCCTCCTCCTCCTCATCATCATCATCATCATACCTCAGTAGGCAGTCCGACTTCTCGAGTAACTTAGTTAGGATGCTGGGAGTGTTCTCCGATACCACCTGCGTATGGGTAGTCATGGAGCTTGCCGAAGGTGGCGAGCTTTTCCACGCAATCTCTTCAGGCCGCGTCCACGGGGAGAGACAAGCGGGGAGGTATACGAGAGAGATGCTGGACGCTGTCGCGTACTTGCACAAACACCACATAGGCCACCGAGATGTCTCTCTCGAGAACGCCGTCCTGACAAAGGCAGGAGTGCTGCAGATAATCGACTTTGGTGTGTCAGTGCGCAGCCACTCTTTCTCTGGCGTGCCGTTTCGCTACTTCCGCCGAGTGGGCAAGGAGTGCTACAGGGCTCCAGAGTGTTACGTCCCAGACGTGGAAGAGGTGGTCAACGTTCTGTGTCCAGCCAAGGCTCTACCAGGCGACGTGGGCATGGTCAGGCTCCCTGGCGACTTAATGGTGGAGGTTCGGCTCCCGGACACTGTTTACCTTGGAGAAACCTGCACATGTGAGGTTTGGGGATATGCCGTCCAGCCTGCCGATGTCTTTGCTGTGGGCGTTTGTGTTTTTAGCATGTGTTACCGATGCCTGCTCTTTAAGCAGGCCACTTTTGCAGACCCCTATTTTGTGTGGATCCATGCGCAAGGCGAAAGTGGCATAGCCGAAGCCATTCGCAGCTGGGGCATGGAGCCCTTCGCGTTGGCGATAAGCTTGCTGGAACAGATGCTCTGCCTTGACCCCGCACGGCGACGATCGGCTGCGGAGTGCTTGACGCATCCGTGGCCGGCAGAATCCATTGTTTTGTAGTCTGGCGATGCTACCAGTGCTGTTGCCGTCACTGACCATTCGCTTGCGCGCGCAGACGTTGAAACGGGTATCGTTCCAGCGCAACCGCAGGAACGGCCTGTTCGTCACCAGCGCGTGCGCGAAGATGACCACGCTTCGCGGCCTTTGTCGAAGAGCTGTCCTCCTGGGCGGCGGCGCGACGGCGCGAGGACAGGCAGGCGCGGCACAGAGTGCAAAGGTAGGCGGCACTCCGAGCTGTAAAGTGCGAATGTGCGGGACCGGCTCTGCCCAGAGTCTGGATGATCCAGACTGTGCAAGGGCATAGCTGTGGCGCAGTCGCATGCATGTATGGTGGCAGCCACCCCCGTGCCTGCTACTGATGCCACCTCGCTTTGCGCTTCTCTCCAGCGCCTTCGGCCTCGCGCTGCTCTCCACCGCTGGTCGACCTGCCACGTGCAGGACATCATCATCATCATCATCATCATCATCATCATCATCATCATCATCATCATCATCATCATCATCATCATCATCATCATCATCATCATCATCATCATCATCATCATCATCATCATCATCATCATCATCATCGTCATCATCGTCATCATCGTCATCATCGTCATCGTCATCATCCTCATCATCTTCATCATCCACTCCTCCTCCTCCTCCTCCTCCTCGTCCTCCTCCGCCTCATCCTCCTCCTCCTCCTCCTCCTCCTCCCTCCCCCCCCTCCTCCTCCTCCTCCTCCTCCTCCTCCTCCTCCTCCTTCTCCTTCTCCCCGTGCCGATGGCTTCCCGCAGCCTGTGGGTTCGACTCTTGTGAGGGACGCACGGGGCGCTGGTAAGGGAGTGCACATCTTGCACTCCCGACGAGCACCCTCACAAGCACCCCTGAGGTTAGGGAGCTGGGGCGATACCAGTAATCCTTCTTGCATCTTGCCTTCATTGCTGATACCCTGTCTTTCTCGGCATTTATGGTACCCTGCTTTTCTTGCTCTTCCCAGCTCATCCCGCTACCCGTGCCACCGGTTGGGAAGACCAGGGCGCGGGCATCCCAGCCTCTTTCAGCGGCTCCATCCGCTATTCCTCCCGCTTTTTATGGCCCTCCTGCCTTGGGTGCCCTTGGTCCCCAACCTCCCCCCCCTATACCCCGGGGCCCTCGACTCGCCCAGGTCGGCAGAGAACCCCCACGGCCTTGTACTGCCCAATTTTTCGGACGCCCCCACGGGAGGTGATTGAGAGGGGTCGCCCGTAACGCTGGCTTCGCGGCGTTTCCCTGTCGTGTCTCGGTCGTCTCTCGTTTGCCTCCAACCATTGGGCGCGTATACAGAGCGGTGTGCACCATATCCCTCCTGCCCGTACTACCCGCCCAATCCTCCACACACGGCCTACATCCGCCCTTGCGCTTTTGCTACTTTTCCACGTGAAGACAGATTGTAACCTACGCTGCCCAGGGATCCCTCGTGCCAGAACTGTATGGGGGGCCAGGCGGCGTGCGCGCACGGGCCGACAAGCCTCGAGCATAAAAGAAGACACGATCATCACCTGTGTGAAAATGCGAAGCAAAAAGTTGTGTAAATGCGAAGCAGTCAAGCAGTATAAAGACCGTCAACATAACACGGACTGCATGCGCCCCCCCCCCCCCCCCCCCTGGAACGCTGGTTGCCTCCATCTCCCAACCCTCTTGCCACAATTCCTCCTGCCTTGCTAACTACCATGCTACCGCCCAATCCTCCCCTCCTGGTCCGCAGCCGTCCTTGCTCTCTGGCTCTGTCCCCTGCTATATCTCTGCTTGCGCTCTCCCCCCAACGCTGGTAGCCTACATCTCCCATCCCTCTTGCCACTGTCCCTCCTGCCCTTGCAACCAGGCTACCCGCCCAATCCCCCCCTCATGGTCCACACCCGTTTGTGCTCTCTCCCTACCCTGCCACCCGTCCACCTTCACCACCAGGGCCCTTCGAAGTCTCATTTTGGGCGTACCGGTCCATCCGCATGACCCTTGCTATTACACTGCTTGGACATCTCTGCAATATTGGCTGGACCACCTCTCCGTAGCCATATTGCCTCAAGGACTTACCATTACTGCCTCGGGCCAGTTCGCCCCCTCGAAGCTCCTGCTAGGAGAGATCGCCACTCCAGTCAACGATTCGCGCCCGCATTCAGTCCCGTGTAGCGGCATGGCGCAGGCGCTCGGGCCCAGAGCATCGCCCCGTCGGTCAGGCGAGACAGTTCTCGGGACTTCCACGGCAACCCCTTGCTCCAGACATTCGGGCCCGTTTCTACAACTTCTAGGCCCCGTGCACTTTCGCCGAGAAGCCATTTGTACTACATATCACCACTCAGTTTCGGCTCTCGCGAAAGGGAGCCCCATGACGGAGCAGCGTTAAGGGCGCGATCTCATCGAGCTTGCGATTGGCGGTTAGGCCTCGCCCGTTTCCTTAAAATGGTGATTCAGGATACGGTCGACGGTTTGGTGGTTGAGCATCCGCTGGCAACGTGGCGCATGTGCGCCGATGACCTCAGCATCAGGCAGAGAGGTGCGCAGCAGTGGGTGGCCGATGTTTTCCCGCTGGCGATCGACGACAGCTTTGCGAGTTTTGCTGAGCTGGGCCTGGAGTTCTCCGTGGGTGCAAAGGGCAAGGGCGCGGTCATGGGGCGCCGTGCAGGGCGATATGAGCCAGAGGGGATTGCCAGTTGTCCGAGCCTGCCCATACCTGGGGGTCGACATGGTTTCCAGTGGCACGGCGCTCAAGGCAAAGAGCGGTAAGCGCTTCGCCAAGATGCGGAGGCGGACGGCCAGGTTACTTCAGCTACGCCGAGGAGGTAAAGGAATGGCAAAAGGCATGGGATTGGTGTATATGCGTGGTCGGTGTTGTATGGGTGCAAGTGCTTGGGCATGCCAGATCGCCAGCTTCAGCAAGTTCGGCGCGCCGCAGGCAAGCTTCTCCCAGGGTCCAGGGGGGCGAAGAGCCTCACTTTGCAGCTGGCTCTCGCGAAGGAGGAGCCCACGTGCGAGATCTCGGCCGCTCCCGTGGTTCGCTGGTCACGCGCTGTGCGGGAGCTCGCGGTGGGAGAAGAAGCGGCGAGAGCAGCGCAGTGGGGGGCCCGACAGGGGCAACATGAACGTCCTGATCGGCAATGCACAGGGCCAGAGGCTGGTGCGCAGACCCTCACTCACCCCACACCAATGGCACCTTGCTCGCAGGGGGAGGTGCTGTAGGTGATGTCGTTGCTTTTGATGAAGCACTAGGTGTCTGGGCGGCGCTGTGGATCACCGACCTTCGAGCGGTGGGCTACCAAGACGTCGACGACTGGCTTGAGTGGGCGACCGTGCTTGTCGGGGTGAGGTGCGAGGGGGCCACGCAGGCAAATATCGTCGCTACTTGCAGACGATCGTGGGCGCGGGCGCGACGGAGGCGAGCGGCGGCGATCATGTACATCAATGACCTGGATTACGTGGACCGAGTGGAGGTGCTGAACCCATGCAGGTACGAGCGTGGCGCGGTGCAGCAGGTGCTGCGACGGCTGCTCGGTGACAGGCTGCGACGGGTTCCTGACGATGGAGAAAGGCAGCTGGAAGCGGGCATCGGGTACCACAACATCGGCAGCCTCGGCGAGTTGCTGGATCTTTTCGTGCAGGCGGGACGGCACTTGGCCATCTCGGAGGAGCGCGTCAGCGGACGACGGCGGGACCTCAGCGAGCGTGACGACCTGCAGGAGCAACTCCAGAGGGCGTGGAAGCAGCAGCAAATCGCAGCGGGCATGCAGCCGCAGTGGGGGCGTGTCAAAGGCCCCGCAGGTGCTGTCGTCATGTCCATGCGCAGAGCTGGCTGGACGTGGCCGAAGTGGCACGTTTTCCTGATGCGCAATGGGGAACAGCTCAACCGAATGGAGACCTGCCCCAACGACGTCGGGATGTTATTGCAGCAAGATCTGGAGGCGCAGCTGTGGGCGCAGTGGACAGCAGAGCCTGGGCACGAGAGTTTGGCGCCAGCACCTTTCTTGCAGCCCGCAAGGGCGGTGTTGGGGGTCAGGAACTTCCCGAAGCATGCGGTTAACGCAGCGAGGGAGGTGCTCATAAGCGGCTCCTGGACCATGGGTAAGCTTTGCAAGCGCAACATCGCGCCGACGGGCATCTGCTTGGCGTGTGGCGAGGGCGCGGGCACGCCGCGCCGCAGGTATTTCGTCTGCCCGGAGCTTCGCGCCGTGCGGAACAAGGGGCAGGCGGACTGGCAGCGCGCGGTGGAGCAGCAGGTCCACAGCTTGTTGTGGGCGAGGGGGCTGGTGAGAGATCCGTCGGTGGACTGGCAGTTTCGCACCGTTACGGAGGAGCAGTACCACTTCGTGGTGAACGAGGGCCCCGAGGCTCACCTCACGGGTGACATCGTTTGCGACGGGTCGAAGATGGGCGGCAGCAAGTGGGCGCAGGCTGGGTGGGCAGCTATGGCGATCAACGGTGAAGGTGCGCCAACTATCCAGCTCTGGGGCCCGCTGCCGTGCCAGTGCAGTGTGCAGACGACGGTGAAGCGTGCGGAGATGTGGGCCTTCCTCAAGGTGTTGGAGGTGGTGATGCCACCATGCAGGATCTACACCGATCACCAGGGGATCGTCGACGGTCTGGCTCGAGGTGCTAATTGGTGCCTCTCCTGGAAGCGGCCGCGTGCGGACTTGTGGCGGAGGATCTGGCACATGGTGGCCGACATTGGTTTGGGCCGCGGCTGCGTGGGGCACGTCGAGGCGCGTCGTTCCAAGGCCGCGATCAACAGGCTCGAGGAGGGCCAGCAGGCCATCGCCAGGGGTAACGCGGCCGTTGACCTCTTGGCGAAGTGCGGAGCCGAGGACGATTGCGGTTGCGGCAGGCAGGAGGTGCTTGATAGGCTCGGGGAGAAGGCCAAGTGGGCCATCCAGAGCGTCGGGTGGTGGCACCAGCAGCTGAACGGAGAGTGGCCTGACGCCCCCCCCCCCCGCGGCCGCCTGGGCCTAGGCGCGGGCGGCAGCAGCAGCCCCACATCCAGCTGACGAGGCGCGAGGTGGAGCAGCGTGGGCGGTGGCAAGTGTGTACTCGGTGTGGGGGGCGCGCGGCCGCGGCACGCATGGGGAAGAAGTTGTGGGAGGCGGAATGCCGCCCACCTCCGTGGCGCATGGTAGACGTAGTGAACGGGGCAGCTGGCGCGGGCTCGCTCGAAGCTCGCGTCGCAGCTGCACGAGGAGTGCAGCAGCGTGCGGCTGCGTCGACGGCTACGGGGGACACGGGAGTTGGGCCTGTGGCGGCTGCCGTCGCCGTGGGGGCTGCCGTGGCGGGTTTGGCTGCAGGAGAGCGAGGTGCAGCTGATGAAGCAGAGCCTGGTGAGCCAGGTGAGTGGTGCATCAGTGGCGAGATCGCGGTCCCCGAGGAGGCAGCCGAGGCTTGCAGAGGCACCACCTGACGTGCCCGACACGCGGAGGCAGCATGTGGTGCAGATATGCGGGCCCTATGTCGTCTGCCGAGAATGCGGGGCGCATGCAGTGCAGCGGAGGGACGGGATGAACAAGGCGTGTCCGCTGCCAAAAAGCGAGGGGTGTGTTCGGGTGCCGACACCAAGCGGAAGCGGCGTGACAGGCTGCTGAGGGGTGAACATCCGCAAACGGGACGTCCACTTCCAGCTGTACTGGAACCAGTACAGCGAGGGCGGGGTGGTGGACTACGGCGAGGCGGTGGAATGCGACCTTGAGTGGGGCCCACGTCTGGGGGCACTGGTACCAGTGCGGACTGGGCTGAGTCGAGGTGCTTCGCACTGCTGCTGCTGCCCGCAGGACAACTGTATTGGGGGGAGGGGTGTCAAAAAAAAAACCTCTCGGGGGCCTCTCGGGGCCTCCTGGGGCCCTCTTGGGGTGGAAGGCTGGAGTTTTCGGTTCGTGGTCCCCCTCTTGGGCCTCTCTTGGGGCCGTCTTGGGGCTCTCTTGGGCCGTCTCGAGCGCCTCTTGGACCGTCTCGGGGCCCTCTTGGGTCCTCTTGGGGCCCTGTTGGAAGCCTCTTGGCCCGTCTTGGGGCGCTCTTGGGGGCCTCTTGGGCCGCTTTGGAGCATCGGAAAGCAGACACGACAAGGCCAACATCCTTCCAAAACCATCGTGAAATTTAGGATTTTGGCCTCTCGGGGCCCATTTGTGAGGCCTCTTGGAGACCATTTGGAGGCCTCCTGGGCCGTCTTGGGGTCATCTTCGGCGTCTTGGAGCGCTCTTTGGGCGTCTCGGGGGCCTCTTGAACAGTCTCGGGGGCCTCTTGGGGCCCTCTTGGCGCGTTCTGGGGGCCTGAGAGGCCGCGCCCAGGAGGAAAACCATCTCGGAGTCGGACCGCCCGGGACCTTGCCGGGGCCTTGTCGGGACCTTGCCGGGGTATTTTCGTCCGGGGACCCCCAGGGGCCGCCCAGCGCGCGAATGTTGTTAACCAGTTACCGGAGATCGTAGCACGCGTCTGGCCCGTTGGGCCGGCGAGTTCTATGCGCCCATGGCTGACCAGTTCCTCTCGTCCAAGCTGGGCGCCGAGACCGTCCTCGAACACCTCCGTTCTGGCGTCGCGTACGAGTCCTTGCTCTTCTGGCGGTTTGGATGGGTCTAGAAGACGGGCGAATCTTCACTGATCCGTGTAGTCGTCTCTACACGTCTCCGCCGAACGGAGGAGAACGGAGGAGGGAGGGAGGAGGGAAGGAGGAGGGAGGGAGGAGGGAGAAGGAGGGGGAGGGCGGAGGAGGAGGGCGGAGGAGGAGGAGGAGGAGGAGGCGGAGGAGTAGTAGGAGTAGGAGGAGGAGGAGGCGGAGGAGGAAGAGGAGGAGGAGGAAAATCGTAGTCTTCTGTGCACGCCTCTTCAGGAGAAGGAGGCGCTGCTGACCGCGCCCTGCGCGCTGGGCGAGGCCCGGCGGCGCCGCGGTGGCGCCGCCGCCATCTTCGACCGGCTGCCCTGCTGCGCGGAGGGTGCGAAGCTCCAGGAGCGCCTGCAGCTCGTCGAGCAGCGCGTCGACCGCGCGGGGGCTGAACTGACCAGGCAGGGCCCATCTCGATTCGATGCGGCATCCATGAGACATCGATGGGATTCGCTCCGATCCGATTCGATCCGATCTCAAGCCTGGCTGGCCTGCCCCGAACCGATGCCACGACGCTCATACGGCCCGATGCGGCCCGATGCCTGCCAGACCCCCGGCGCCATGATTTCTCATGACGTCGACCCCCAGAGGCATCGACCCCTGCCGTTGCCGTCGCCCTCGCCTTCGCCTTCGCCGCCGCCGTCGTCGTCGTCGTCGTCGTCGTCGTCGTCGTCGTCGTCGTCGTCGTCGTCGTCGTCGCGGGCGTCGTCGTCGTCGGTCCCGGGGCCCCGCGGCGTGCCCCCGGAGGCTGAAAAAGTTTCAGCAAAATACCTTCCATCCGTGATGCCTCCACGACGCGAGGCTCCGATCCGCTCCGACCTCTCGACTCTGTGCTGCCTGCTCGGGCTTCGTCTTCGGGCTCGGGCTCGGGCTCCGGCTTCGGCTTCGGGCTCGGTCTCGGGCTTCCAGCTCGGGTTTCTCGGGCTCGGGCTTTTCGGGCTCGGGCTCGGGCTTCCAGCTCGGGCTTCTCGGGCTTCTCGGGCTCGGGCTTCGAGCGATCCTGCCAGGGCGGCCCGCGCCGGCGAGTTCGAGGTCCGGCAGCTGCGGGCTGAGGTGCTGCACCTGCAGCGCCGCCTGGCGGCGGAGGGTCTCGGCGGAGGGCCCGCCAGGGCCGGGGGCCAGGGCTCCCAGCGGGCCGGCGGCGGCGCCGAGTTCCGCGACCTCGTGGCGCAGGCGTCGGGGGCGGCGCCGTGAGAGGCTTCGAAGAACAGCAAGCGGCATGAACATCAATTTTCGGCGCTCCGCGCAGACTTCTTGGAGCTGCGCTGGGTCCCCCTGGCGGCGCCTCGGGCGGGGAGTTATGCGCTGATCCAAGAGATTCTCACGGAGCTCCGAAAGCTTGTGTTTACGCCGATGTTTGCTCCACTACGGACGGGACATGACAGGGCAGGATAGGCAGTCGTCGGGGGTGGCGCCAGGAGGCTGTTCTTGTTAGGGTCCAGCGATGTATGGTCAAGCACTTTGGCTAAGCGTATTGCTCCGACGTGGGGCTGACCAAAGCGAAAAGGTGAGGTTATCGGCCGGTGCATTTCCCCTGTTCCCCCCGCCGGATAACCCGGGTTATCGCCGAAAAATAGAAACGATCTCCAGAGGTGGGGACCCAAGACCTCTTCGCGTCGGGCCGACATCGCGACGGACGATTTTTCTTAAGTTTTTGGCCTCCAGGGCCTTCACTGGGCCTCGGGACAGTCAAACAACGACTTAGGCTGAAAAGCCGATCTCGGCCACGCGCAGAGGGAGGTGTAGGGGGAGGGTGGAAGGCTTGTTAGATCTTAGAAGCACCCCATGCTTCTCAGAAGCCGCGGGCCTCATCTGTAAACGTAGAGCCGGCGCCTTCTAAGAAGCAGCCTCCTCCTAGAACGCCTTCCCTCTTCCCCCTACTGCTCCCCTCTCTGCGCGCCGCCAGCGATCCCCGGGAGGGGGAGTTCCACGACCTCGTGATGCAGGTGTCGGGGGCGATGGCGGGCCCCGATCTCTCGCAGTATTGCTGCGAGGGCATGGCAGCTGGTGCTGCCGACCCTGAAGGGGGACGGCGACGGCGACGGCGGCGGCGGCGGCGACGCCGACGCCGACGGCGACGACGCCGACGACGACGGCGACGACGACGACGACGGCGACGACGACGACGGCGACGGCGATGACGGCGACGGCGATGACGAAGCTGACGCTCTGGAGCCAAAGCTTCTCCCAGGGAGCGGTGCTCCCCCCGGAGGGATGAGAAGGGGGGTGGGCACATCTCCCAGGACCACCCCCCCTTCCCCCCTTGACCCCTCATGGGCCCCCCGCCCCCGGGACACATCGCAGGACACCCCTGGGGACCCCCCCACCGCCCCACCCCCCCAGGCCGGGTTGGGATCAAGAGGAAGGGGCTTCCCTTCGACTCGATTACCACGTTGCTCGAGTTCCCTCTGGCTTGAACGCTGGAGGGGCAACGACGGCGACGACTCGGGCGGAACAACTTTTTCACAGGCCCCAGCAGCCGGCAGGATCGGCGGATTTTTGTTCAATCCCAGCGTCGTTCCTCGATCTCGGGCCCCGAGGGCCGTTCTCGGGCCCCTGTGACCATCAAGAGTGGATCCGGGACGCAACCCTGCCCCCCGGGAAGGGGTCAGGAGCTCTGGATCGGGAGCCTTGAGACGGGGGTCAATGCAAACGGGGGTCAGCCACAGCGCCCGATCGTGCAGGATCCTGAAGGGCCAGGGTCGCATTGACCCGGGCTGGTGTGCAGGATCCTGCAGGATCCTTCTCGTTGACCCAGGTTTGGGCGCAGGATCTTGCAAGATCTTGCGGGATTCTGTCAGGCCTGACTGACCCGGGTCTGGAGTGACCCAGGCCAGAAGATCCCCGACTGGGGCCGCGGATGGTTCAGAAGTCACCTTGGCGGGTGGCCGGGTGGGGATCATGGCCCAAGATCCCAACCGCCAAAGCATCGCCGATCGGGGCCTGGTCCCCCCCCCGACTGCGCCCTGGGAGCGCGCGGCTTCGCTGCTGGGGGGCTGTCGCCGGTCTGCCAGCGAGGCCGCCGATCCCAGGTCCATGCCTCTTCCGTGGCATCGCTCGGACGTGCATGTCGGATCCTCGTGCGACGAAAAGAAGCGCCATCGAGGTCGAACACTGCAGGGGGAACGGACGTCCCAGCGGCGGCGAGCTTCCCCCCTGGAGCCAGCCGGGGGTCGGCACGAGGCAGGAGACATGGGGCCCCGAAGCTCCTCGCCGTGTTCGGGCCTCCACCTGGCCTCGCTCCGACGTGTGCGTTTTTTGTTGGGGGTGGGCGAGGCCGAGGGCCATCGAGGAACAGCCTGGATCATCTTGCGAACGCTGCACTCAGGCGATCGCAAGCGTGGATCAAGGGGGCGTGGATTGGCGACGGGTCCCGCTTCCACAGGTCATCGCGGATCTCCGCCGCCGCACGAGGCGGCCCCGGCCGCACTGTGGGGAGGGCACCTCCCCCGATCCATGGATTCGGCGACCGCGCGCCGAATCCGGGGATCGCTGACCCCTGCTTTGCGCGCCCCCGATGCACGCGCCACGTCGGAGAGTGCACCGGGGGGGATGGGCGTCCGAGCGCCGGCGGGTCCAGGGGCCTCCGGCGGGCTTCGGGGGCCTGCAGGTAGCGGCTCGGGACGGTGGTCGGGAGGGGAAGAACACACACAGAGGCACGAGTAATCGGCGGTCCCCAGGAAGAGATGGGAAGATATGGGAGGGGGGGGGAGACGAAGGCCCATAAGATGCAGAAACATCTGGGGAGTCTTGGGATTTATGGCTGTTAATGTGTGTGTCCCTGGGCCCCTGCAGAAGGGCTGTGGTCCTTGGGGAGGGTCCTGGGGGCCAGGGCCCGTCCCCCCGGGGCCTCCGTCATCCAGGGGCAGCGACGGGGAGGGCGGCGCTGGCACAAGGGGCTGGAAGCGTCGACCTCCAGTCGCCCACCCATCGCCGATAGGGGCTTGGGCTTAGGTCGGGCATGTCCCCCTCCAGGCGGATTTCGGGCGTAAGGTGAAAAATAGATCCCACAAGTATTCCCAAATGGCAAAAGAGAGACAAACAAATCGTCCCCAGACTATTTTTTGGACTATTTTGGAATCGTCCTCCTGTAGAGGGACACGCCCGGCTTAAGCTTAGGCCTGGTCCCACCATCCCGCCCAGGAGCGTGCGGCTTCGCTATCGGGCGCCCGTCGCTATCGGCGCTGCATCGCCGATTCCAGGTCCCCCCCCCCTTGCGCCGGTCCCTCTCCTTTCGTCCCGTCTGGGTGTTGCCAGTAGTGCCTTCGGCCCAGGGTTCCCCCCAGGAGTTCCCGGGGGCGCCCCCACGACTTCCAGAGTACCCGTCACGACCCAGACCACCGGCGTCGTGATTTGTCACAACGTGGTGCCCAGGAGGTCTCGACCCATTCCCCGGGAACGACTTTTGATCCTGATTTGTTGTCCAGGGTCCCGGCGAGGGCCCCCAGCTGCCGAAAACGAAGACAACTCGTCCATCGTTTTTTTCCTGACGCGAGGGGGTCTGCCTCCAGAGCACCCCTCACGAGGCCCAGAGGGCCCCAGGGGGTCCCAAAAAGGTGCGACAAGCTGGGGGTGCCTTTGTCTAGGTCTCTCGCGCCGCATCGCCGATGCATCGGCGATGCGGCTCGATGTGGAGCTCGACTATCTCCACGCCGATACATCGCCCATGCCTCTCCGATGCCTCGCCGACGTCGCCGATGCATCCCCGATGAATCGGCGATGCGGCGCGACCCCCTGACCCCCTCTACTCCGACTCCTTTTGGGGAGGACTCTACTCGGACATCCTCTTGGAGCCGTGCTGAAGACTCGTCCGGGGGACTTCCCTGGGGGTAGTTTCTCATCCTGGGCCCATTTCTGACGGTCCTGGGGCCGTCAGAAATGGGAAATGGAGAACAATGGAGAACCGAAGGCGATGAGAACTAACAAATAGACAAGTAAGGTTGCACTACTTGTTGAGGGCAGTGTAGGAGGCCTCTACGAGACCGTTTTCTATTCCTTGGCGATGACGGGCGTGACTGAGGGTGAGAAGGGGGGGATGAGGCCAGTCACGTCACGATTCGCGGCGGCGGCATCTGGGAATGCTTAGGGATGGCCAATTCCCACGGCGCCAGCGCGAAACGTGACGTGGCGGATGTGGGGAGTCATGGGAGGAAAAACCACTCCGACCCCCATTTATCGGCGTTCTTTGTAATTAGGGCCCTGGGAGATTCCTACGCAGCCCTGTCATGTTCGATTCCTCCCTTGGGTGCGCTTACTGAATGGCTTCGCGTGTCGAGGTGCTTGATATAAGGGTAGTTGTTCCGTTCTCTAAGGAGGTGGGCTTCAGTGGGCCCTCTGGTTGTGACTTATGCCTTCTGAATGGAAAGCGTCGTACTATGAAGCTCGTGCAGGTTGGAAGGTACCCTATCTGGTCGTAAAGATGTCGTCACGGTTGTCAACGGGCCTACGGCCGGTCCGAGGTAGAAGATCGAGGTCGGCTCGGGGAGGGTACCCTGATGTTCTTCGCGCCTGCTGGATGCTCCTGTGCATCCTGGGGATGGGGTACCCTCGACTGCTCCTCGGTTTGGCCAGCGGAGGGCCTCGTGCTCTCGAGGGACCTCCTCCTGTCGCCGGCCGGCCACGGGCGCTGCCGCGAAGCAGCACCGCTGGCGCTGCCTTGTCCGCAAGGCCCCCCTCTCCCCCCCCGGCAGGTGGCCGCGCAGCGCGCCGAGATCGACGAGGCGCGGCGGCGCGCCGCGCAGGCCTCGCAGCGGGGCGCGGGCCTGCGCGCGAGGCTCGAGGAGAGGCGCAGGTCTCGGCGGCGGTGTCCGAACCCTGGCTTGCGTCGCATCTTCGGCGGATCCCTCGCCCGTCCCCACAATTGGCGGCTGTTGTTGTTCGAAGGAGAAGAAGGAGGAGAAGAAGAAGACGAAGAAGAAGAAGACGAAGAAGACGTAACACGCCACAAGTTCAAGTTTATGTCGTTTCTTCTTCTTCTATGTGTGCCCGACGCGGGCTCGATGCGGACTCGACGCGGATTTGGCGTGGATTCGACGCGGTGTCGGCACGGATGTGACACGGATCCGACGAGTCCGGCACAGATTCGACACGGATTCGACGCTGACAGGGCCGCGACGAGACAGACAAGGTCCCCCGAGAATGCAACACAATCTGCCCTCGCCACTTGACGATTTCGTAAATGAAGGAAGGTGGTCATAACGCTCCAAGACGAGCTATCTTAGAACCCCCAGATCAGCCACGAAAGGGCGGCCTTTTGCCTGGACCCCCCCCCCTGGAACCCTCCAAAGCAGCTCCAGTCAGACCCCCCCAAATCACACCCCACCTCCTGTATTGTGGAATCCGGAGTACCCTTGCCTTTCAACGATTCAGGCAGCTCGATGGGCGGCGGGGGCGGGGTTCGGGATTCGTCGCGCACGTGGCGAAGTCCGAACCCTGCCCTTGCCGGGGTGGGTGGTGGGAGGTATGTTCGTGGGGTAAGCGGGTGGTTGGTTGGTGGTGGATGGGTACCCCCCGCCCAGGAGAATCCATGGTTGGTGGGGGCAGGGTTCGGATGCCGCCTCCCGAGGTCCCACGCGCAGGAGGTCGAGGAGCTGACGAGGGTCTTCAAGGTTCTGGGCCTCGAGGGAAAACACCGAATCAACGTGGACTAAACTTTCGTAGGTTCGCGCGGACTTCTTGGATCGGCGCTGGGCCTCCCTCCCTGGCGCGCGGAGCGTGGCCAGGGCCGGACCTCGAGGCGCCGCCAGGGGAGCCCAGCGCCGATCCAAGAAATCCGCGCGGAGCGCCAAAAGTTTATGCTTATGCAGTGCTTTCTTCCTGTAGGGGTGGGAGCTCTGTGTGACCAACTGCGAACCTTGCATCGACGCGGGGGTATCGGACAGCCCCGCTGGGATTTGCTTGGCAGCAGACATCCTTTTAATTCTGAATCCCAGCCAGTTCTTCAGAAATCCGACCAGCAGGGGGTAGGGAGTCACATGTGGTTGCCTGAATGAGCCTGGAACTTACACGAATGAATGATTGAAGCCGCGTGTCCGCAGGCACATCAATGCCACGAGCGTGCGCCAGACAGTATACTTGCGCACTGCTGCTTTTCAGGCTTCCGCCGGAAAAGAAGGCCCTGATGTGAAGAGTTCCAGCAGCCAGAATTGCGACAGACTTGCATAGCATGCTTGGACAATTCTGTTGCCCATCAGTGGTGGGGCCTTCTCAGAAGGCGGCGGGACTTCTCAGAAGCCCTTGCGCCTTCTGAGAAGCTTTTGGTTGTCTTCGGGGAAGGCTTAGAAAACTTCCCAGAAGGCCTGGGGGACTTCCGAACCTTCTGAGAAGGCCTTCTCCTTCTCAATTCCCCCCCCCTCGCTCGCCGCCCAAAATTGCAGGGAAGCAAAGGATCTTCCGAAACATATGCGCTGCCTCGTCCCCTCTGGCAACCGCCTCGCGCGAGCCCCCCAACGCTCTCAGGCGCTCTCTCCCCCCCGCTCTTGCCGGAATCTGGTAGGGGTAGGGAGCCACTTGCGGTTGCCCGAAGGAGCCTGGAACTTACAAGTTGCAGGGAAGCCAACGAGCTTCCGAAGCAGGTGCGCTGCCTCGCCCCCTCTGTCAGGCGATCGCGAACATGGATTAAGGGGCCGTGGATTAGCGACGGGTGGGTCCCGTTTCCATGGGAAATCGCGCATTTCCGCCGCCGAACGAGGCGGCACCGGCCGCATTTTGGGTAGGGCCCCTCCCCCGATCCATGTTTGCGCGCCCCCGACTCTGGCAACCACCGCGCGCGAGCCTCCCCTGGCGCTCCAGCGCTCTCTCTCTCGCGCCCCCTCCGCTCTCTTGCCGGGGCCGCCTTCCCCCCCCCCCTTTCCATGGGTGGGCAGGTGCCTCGCCTCTCGCTTCTCGCCTCCTCCTCTTCCTCCTCCTCCTCCTCCTCCTCCTCCTCCTCCTCCCCTCTCCTCCTCGTCCTCCTCGTCGTCCTCCTCCTCCTTCTCCCCGTCCTCCTCCTTCTCCTCCTCCTCCTCCTCCTCCTCCTCAGGCGTTTCAGCGAGTGCGGGCCTTTGGGGATCGGCCCGTCTCCCGCGAAACCCCAGACGGCGCCTGCCCTGCCAAGGGTGGCGGTGCACTCTTTCCCGACGCTCGGGCGGCGCGATAGCCGCTCGCCCTCGCCCGCGTGGCACCGCAGGCTGCGGAGGAGGCGGGCCAGCGCGCGGGCCACCCTGCGCCTTGCCGCCGCGCGCCAGGCGCTGGCTGGGCACCACGGCGAGCACAGCGAGGCGCTGCCCGTGGCCATGCCGCCGCCTCCTGCGGCTGCTGCTGCCGCTGACGCTGCTGGGCGCAAGGTGCTCCTGGGGCCCAAGGAGCCCCCATGGCGCTGCCCAGGATGCCGCCAGGAGGGGCTCTGGGCCAACAGAGTGGTGTGCTTCTGCGGACGTGAGGCCCTTGGCCCCGTGGTGCGCAAGGCCAGGCACGCCCACCAGGAGGCGCCGCTCAAGCGCGGAGCTGGGTCCAGGGCCAAGTCGCAGCCCCGCCAGCCATCTGTTCGGCAAGGTGGCGGAGGGGGCGCACCTCGGCTCCAGCGCCTCGAGGCAGGCGTGGCCAACATCACCGCAGCGCTGGAGAGGCTCACGGCAGGAGGCAACAGCGGCAACGTTGGCCCACGCGGCGGACGATGCACCCCAGACACCGGCGCTGCTGCCCTCCCAGCCCCAGAGCCGCCCGTGGACCCTGCCATCCAGGAGCTCGAGGGCAAGATCGCCAGCCTGGAGCAGACCATCCCGATGCTGCGCAAAGGAGGCATCGACTTGGGGCAGCTCGAGCAGGACCTGGCGAATCTCAAGCAGCAGCGAGTGGCAGCCCGAGGGCCGCAGGCGGAGGTCAGCTCGCTGGGCGCCAAGCTTGACCACGCCAAGGCCAAGCGGGTGCAGCTGCAGAAGGAGCTCACCGAGAAGCAGCAGGACGTCGTTGAGGCAGAGAAGTTCGTCGAGGAGGCGAAGAAGGCGGTCGCCGACCAGGAGGCGGCGATTGCACAGGCCACCGCGAACATCACCGAGCTGGAGAACAGCCTCAACCAGGCCATGCTGCGGGCCATGCCGCTGGGCCAGCCAGGCCCACCACCCGAGACCCAACGTGACGCTGAGCGCTTCTTGGCCATGGCACCTGAAGCTAAGAATCTGGGACCTGATGTACTGGCCATGGTCGCCAAGCCCCTCACCAAGCACCTCATGTGGACCGCCGCCTCCCAGGGGAAGCTTCAGACGGTCAGAAGGGTGACAGCGGGGAGAACATCCCGACGCCGATGGACGAGGACCTTGGCGACACAGGCTCCGAAGAGATCTGCAAAGCGTGCAAATCCGAGGACAGCAAGAGGGCTCTTGAGGACCTGTGCCAGCGCATGGGAATGCGCAAGCGGCAGCGGGTTTAGCAGCACATGCAAGAGCAGCAGCAGCGTCGACGAGGGGACGGACAGCGGCTCGTGCGGGGGCGAGAAGCGACATGTTCACCTCAGTCTTGCGACGGCTAATATCACATCGTGGGGCACAGGGCGCAGTATCCTGCCGCTCGTGTCCGACAGCATCCTCTTCGTGCAGGAGCACAAGCAGTCACAGGGGCGACTCTTGGAGATCAGGCGCACGCTGAGGAACGAAGGCTGGGCCATGGCATGTACTCCAGCCACCGTCAAGGTGAAGGACTACCAGGGCGGTGTGGCCGTGCTGGCAAAGAGATTCATCGACTTCTGGTACGACCCGCAGGACCAGGTCCAGTGGCCAGGCACAGCGTGTGTTGGGCACGCTCGACTGCCAGGGATGGGCGTGGTAGCGCTGCACTCGGTCTACCTCGAGGTCAATGTCGGGCTCAAGGGCCAGAACCTCGACATCCTCTACAAGCTGCGCGAGCACCGGGCTCGCCACGGCCTGCCCTGGGTCATGGGGGGCGATATGAATATGGATCCCGAAGAGCTCGTCAGTTTTGCAGGCTTCCGTGCGCCGGGCATCCAGCTGCGCGCGCCGTCAAACCCGACGTGCCACGGCAGCGGCGGGACGCGCTACATCAGGGGCTACATCGTGACGGGAGGCCGCGCCGGACTGGCCATGCAGGCGCCCGTCACCAACGCCTACCTCGCGCTGCCCACCCACGACGTGGTCCACATGTTTGTCAGCAAGCGCACAGAGTGGCCCAAGGTGAAGATGCTATTCAGCACCGCGCACATGCCCACCACGGTGCCCGTGGGGCCCCGTAGGGGGCCGCCCGACTGGACGGCGGCGCAGCGCGTGCTCGACGAGACCTACCAGCAGCTCGTTGGGCACGACGGCCAGCTGGACTTGACGCCTGCCGACCGCCAGGCGCAGGTAGACAGGGCCCACGAGGCGTGGCTCGGCACGGCGCGCCAGGACTTCCAGGGCATCGTGGGCCGCGACGCCAAGCCCGCGCAGCTCTGGGGGGGGGCCCATCCAGTTCAAAGAGGTGACGCTTCCCGAGATCTGAACCACCAAGGCCAATGGCAAAACCGCACCAGGTCGTGCGCTCGCGTGGCTCTCTGGGCAGCTACGCCAAGTCCGAGGCCTTTTGAGCAGCTATCTTGGTCATCAGGCCCGCCCAGGTGGTGCTGACCAGCGGGGGCGCCCAGCTCAACGCCTCCGAGGTGCCATCGCGCGCTGCCGTCAAGGGATGCAGCGCTCAGGCAAGTTTGGCGACGCGTACCGCGCATGTGGCGACTGCGACGACTGGTGCCAACTCGTGCAGATCGGGCTGGGCCGAGTCAGCGATGTGATCAGCGGGGCCGCGGTGAACCCCGAGACCGTCGTTCGACGGGTGCAGCAGCCGCGCCCAGGCAAGCGCCCACCCGGCGAGTGCTACGACGACCAGGGTCGTCTCGGCCTGGACGGGGAGGGATTCAGCCCCTCGTCGTCACACCACCCAGGCCACATGAAGGGCGACTTCGGCAACTCCAACAGCAACGAGTACGTGAATGCTGAATGCCAGGGAGCACCTAGAGGTCCAGAGCGCCTTCCTCAAGGTGCCGACCCTGCGCAGCCTCTGGGCCAGCCGAGAACCAGAGGCCTGAACGACCCCGAGGCGGACCCGTTCACAGAGCTAGATGGCGAGCTGGACATGCGGCAGCACGCCGCGCAGGAGCACAAACAACTATTGATTGCAATTGGGGGCGCGGAAGAACCAGCTAGCCCTTGCAGGCAGGCTGGGGGCGCCACAGCCCCGAGTGTGCTCCATCAGGTGAAGGGCAGTCGGAGCGAGGTTAGTGCTTCAACGCCGCCGCCCAGGCCCACAGCGCGCGCCACCCACTCGGTCCTAGGCGAGATCGAGCTCATCGCGAAGATGGCGGAGCGCGCGGGCAAAGATGTGCTCAGCGGAATGGCGCATGGCCGACAGGTCAAGGGCCGGCGCGAAGTGCTGGCCGAGGACCACCTGCGCGGGGCGCCCATGCTCCACAGGTGGACGAAGGACCCAGGGGAAGGGGCAACCGAGGTGGTCGACGGCACCGTGGAGCGCATCCAGGACCGCTCGGCTTGCCCAGTGGCCTTGCTCAACAAGTACCAGAAAGAGTGGGCACGAGTATGGAACGTTCGCCCCCCTGACCAGCCAGATCAAGTATGTCATACCTTGCGCAGGGCTATCACCGCGGCCATCCAGCTAGGGGGCCATGAACATCGACAGCACCTCCTTGAGCCAGAGCAGGTCAGAAAGACATGCAGGTCTTTCAAAGCCAAGACTTGCAAGCCAGGAGGCGTGCATCCACGCCACCTGGGATGGCTCAGCGACGCCCGGCCGCTGACGACGTTGCTGAACATATTCACAGAGGCAGGCGTCTTTTCCACGGACGAGCAGGAGATGCTGACCGCGCAGTACCTCAAGCCCGCAGGAGGGCGCCGACCCATTGGCCAGTTCAAAAGCCTATACCGTATCTGGGGACGCTGTCACAAGCCAGCTCTGCAGAAGTGGCAGCAGGCGCTGGGCGAGAAGGGGATCTTCAATACTGGCACCTCGCGCAAGGCCACCGACTGTGTATGGCGCGCGGCGGTGAGAGCAGAAGATGCTACAGGCGAGGAGAGGGCCATCCTTATCCTGCTTTGGGACCTGGCTAAGGCTTTCGAGAAAGTCTCGCACAAGATCTTGTGCCGCCTGGGCTGCGCAGAGCGTTTCCCCCTGCACGTGCTGCGCGTGGTCATCGGCGCGTTCCGCTGGAGGCGCACCCTCATGCTGGACGGCCTAGCGGGCGACAGCTAGCACCTTGAGAACGGCATCGTCGCGGGGTGCTTCTCAGCCGCTTATGCCCTCCAGGCGTGCCTGGTGGACGAGCTGAGGGCCCAGGCCACCGAGCACCCCCAGGTCGGGATCGCAGTCCACGTGGGCGACATCAGCCAGGAGGTCGTCGCCGACAATGCGGACGCCTGCGTGGGCCTCATGGTGGAGGCGGCGCGAGGGCTCAAGAGCGCCCTGCGCGACGAGGTCCAGATGCAGGTTGCCGACGCCAAGGGGGCCATCCTGGGCAACAGCGACGCGGTCACTACGGGGGGCATGCGCAGGCTGGCGAGCTTGGGCCTGCCTAAGCCTGAGCAGATCGCCGCCGCGGCGCAGCGCCCGAGGGCGCCGCCGCGCAGGGCGCGCCCCTGCCGCTCCCAGGCGACGGTGCGCCACCTTTGGAGCTGACTTTCGGGCAGGGCGCCGTCGGCACGGCATCGTCGTGCGTAGCATTCACCCTGGGCCCGTGCGTGGCAAGAGGTGGAAGGCAGCTAAGAAAATATTGAAAATGGAATTCCGGGCGATGAAGCGCGGCCACCCTGCCCATGAAGAAGTGGGGAGGCGAGGTCAGCGGGTGCACGGTCCAGGAGCTCGACGGTATGAGGCGAATCACTAAGCAGGTCTACGGGCACAGCCACATGTCACCAGGCGGTTTCGGCGCCATGTATCCCGAGATCGATCCCCTGGGCAAGACCGCTTTCATGCCCCATAGGCCGCTACCTAGAAGAATGGTGGGGGGCAACTGACGACAGGCACCGCCGCGGCAAGGTGCTGCCCGTCGCGACGCTGCGCAGGGTCTACGAGCAAGCCCTCCAGGACAACCAGAACGGGGCCCATGAGGCAGGGCCAAGTGGAGCGGCGCTGAAGGCAACAGTGGTCGCTGGCTGGTCGGTGGAGAGTGCGACGGTTTTTGTGTCTCCACGGTTTGGGCGCCTTTCGGCCTTGGAGCACGCCCCCAAGAGGATGGAGTACTTCTACCTGCGTGACGTGCTGGACAGGGTCCGCGAGCGGGCCACGGACAGCGTGAGACGTCGAGAGAACCTGGGCGAGGAGGCCTTGGCAGCAAGCACCTCACGCCGCTCGAGAAGTGGGCCGTCGCCTCCGTCGTGGGAGGCGCCTACCTCACGGGCGCCAAGACGGTCGAGTGGGGCTGCGACGAGAGCGCGGGCACCTGCAGGCACTGCGGGGTGCGTGATGACCCGGCGCACCGCCTCGGACCGTGTGCGGCCTTTGCTGAGGGCCGTCTGAAAGTGGCCCCCCCCCCCCCCGCCGCCAGTGGCAGGTGGCCAAGGGGGCGAATATAGCATCGGCCCTTTCTGCCCCAGGGTGCCTTCGGTGCCCGTCAGGCCCTCGGTGGCCTTGCCCGCGGCGCCTGCGAAGATGATCGCGCGTGCGTCTGTTGGAGATGAACCCTTGCCTCTAGAAGACTTTGAATTTGAGCGTCACCAGCCTCTCGCGGGTGACGGGTCTGCCTCCACCAGTGCCCTCGAGGAGCTCCGACGTGGGGGATGGGCGGTGGTTCAGCGGGGGAGGGGCGGCATCGTTCGCAAGCTCGTAGGCCCCCTCACTTGTCAGCTCCCTCCCTCCGCTCACGCTGCCGAGCTTCAAGCTTTCTGCCGAGCGGCAGACTATGCCGACGGTCGCCAGCCGTATGTTGGCGACGACGCAGCGGCGTTGGCCGCTCGAGCACGCGGGCGCGCGTGCACCTCTAGCCCAGCCTGGCGGGGCGCTGGGCACTGGCGCCGCATTCGGCGCGGCGGCCTCGCGTGCAGAGCGGGGGTCAAGGTTAAATCGCACCAGGACGTGCCCGCCGCCCCTCAGACTGAGGGCGAGTGGCTAATCGTCCTCAACTCGTGGGCCGATGAAGCGGCCAAGGAGGCCCTCAACCTGTGGCCCAGGCGGGCCCAAGACAAGGCCACCCTGGAAGATGCCTGCGCTGAGGCGCGGCGTGGTCTGGTGAATCTGGGGCGGGTGCTGGCGTGTGGGCCTGCTCCCAAGGTGGAGTGGGCTCATGCGCCCCCGCGTGCTCGGCCACCGACGACGGTGAGGCCGTGTTCTCTGCAGCACGAGCTGCGCGAGGTGGCCGATGGCCGCTGGCGGTGCGTTCAGTGCCTGCACGGTTTTCGGAGCTGGAAGGCTGGCATGGCCTCAGAATGTGGGCGCGAGGCGCCCAAGAGCTGGAGGAGCCTGCGTGAATTCGCGGACTCACGTGTTTTGTCTGGGGTGGTGATTGGCCCCAAGGGCTGCCCACCCGAGCAGGGTGACTTTATGCTGTGCTGTGTCCAGTGCGCACAGCATGCGCAGCAGCATCCCGTCGGCTTGGCCAAGACGTGCCCTGCCAGACGGCCTGGATTTGTCCTGGACAAAATGGGCAAGGAACGAAGGAGCCGTTTCGATCGTGGCCTCCACCCTAGGACGGGAAGGAAGGAGGTCGTCCTCGAGAGCTGGGCTCTCCAGGGTCTTGGTTTCCTCACTCACGGGAGTGAGCACAGTGCTTAGTGCACCCCCGCAGCTGGCATGATCGGCGTCCCACGGAGGAGCACAAACAAAATCCTCCTCCTCCTCCTCCTCCTCCCTCCCCCCCTCCCTCCCTCCCTCCCTCCCTCCCTCCCTCCCTCCCCCTCCTCCTCCTTATCCTCCTCCTCCTCCTTTTCATCATGCTCATCATCATCATCGTCCTCATCATCATCATCATCATCACCATCATCACTATTTTCTTCATCACCATCATCATCCTCATTCTCATCCTCATCCTTATCCTCATCGTCATCCTCGTCCTTCTCATCCTCATCCGCATCCTCATCCTCATCCGGATTCTGATTCTGATTCTCATTCTCATTCTCATTCTCATCCTCATCCCCATCCTCATCTTCATCCTCATCCTCATCCTCATCATCATCCTCATCCCCATCCTCATCCGCATCCTCATCCTCATCCGGAGTGGACCCAGCTCTCCGACGGCATGTCCTGTTGAATCGCCGCGGAACCCTTCCACGGCTGGGCGCCCTCCCCCTCCACCCGTCGCGCGGCCGCCCTCGCCTTCGTTTTGTTTGGCATTGTCTCTCTCTCTCTCTCTCTCTCGCGCGCTCTGGACAATTTGCCTACCGGTTGCCCCGATTCATTGTGTAAGAACATGAGAGAAATAGCGAAACAATCGTCAAACATGGGCAACCATGATCAAACACGTCGTTCCCATATTGTTTGTTTGAGTATTTTTGAATATTCCTCCTGTAGAGGGACATGCCCGACTCACGTTTTTGGGGTCGTTCTCCGAGGTTGTTTCGGGTGACTGCGGCCTCCAGGGTCCAAGAAGGCGCGGTAACGCGCCGTGCAGTGAGGTCTTCTTCCCCCCATCCCAAGTTGTTGCTCTCGTTGTTTGGATGATTTCCCCGCCTCCGTCTGACTCACTCCCGCCTCTTCCTTTGTACAGTCAGAGCCACTTGCGTTCAGCTCAGCTTCGTCATACCCAGGCTCACTCATACTCAGCTCGGTCATACTCAGACTTATCAAGGCTCAGTCACCACCCTTATTTTTGCCGACCGCTCCCACTCAAAGTTTTTCATGCTCAGAGTCCCCCATTCTCAGACTCACTCGCACTGAAACTCGCCCACGCTCGTGTTCACTCAAACTCCGACTCACTCATACTCAGACCCACCCACCCTCGCACTCACTCGCGCTCGTATTCATCTACGCTAAGACTTTTTCGCGCACAGGTCTATTCGCTCTCGTTTGAGAGCCGCCAGATCACCGCGATATGGCAGGCATAGGACTCGGGCACCCCAAGGAGGAGGCCCTGGGGTGGGGGGACATTTACCCGTGTGCGACCAAACTATGGGGATGTCTCGAGCGGTTCCTCTCGCTTGTCGTTCCCCGCTCTTCCTCTCTCTGGAGAGCAGCCCGATGACCGCACTGTAGCAGGCATGGTCTGTTTCCAGGCGGTGTTGCGCTTGCCCGTTCGCCGCCAGATCTCGGGGACGTCGGAAGCGAAACACCCCCGACTCCTCTCCTGAAGTCGGGCCTGTCCCTCTACAGTAGGAATATTCAAACATATTACATATAAAAAGTCTGCGGACGATGTTTGTGAATATTAGTGTATATCTTTGAATCGGTTCGGGCTGCTTTTCTTCCAACTTTTCGCCCAAAATCCCCCTGTAGGGGGACAGGCCCGACCTAATCCTCTCCTTTCAGAGTCCCAGTTTCATCCTCGTGTAGTGAGCACAGCATTCGGGCGCTCCGAGGGGGAGCCGTCATGAAGCGCTCAGGCGCCACAGACTACGACTCCTCACTCGGACGCTCACAGCGGGAAGCGCCAGGAACTGACATGATGTGGGGTATTTTTGCGTCAAACAATTCGGGATTTCGAGGTCACCGCACGGTCTGTCACCAAACGGCTTCAGGACTCTCCAAAAGCTGAGGTCCGGCATGGACGGGTTCGCAGGATCGCGCCGCGTCTCCGATGCATCGGGGGATGCGGCACGATTTGGAGCCCGACTTTCTCCACCCCGGCGTCGCCCCCAGACCGCCGAGGTCATGCTTTCTTCACAACGTTGACCCGCAGAGGTATCCACCCATTCCCCTGTACTGGCTTTTCAGCCCGCGTCGTTTGTTGACAGTCCGACGAGGGCCCCGAGAGGCCGAACATAGGGAACCCCAGAGGTCTCGACCCGTTCCCCGGTGCCAGCTATTCGTCCTGGGTCATATTTTGACGGCTCCACGACCAGGCCAGGGCCCCTGGAGGCCGAAAGTAAGAACAAGAGCGTGTTTCTTTATTGCTTGGGGCATTATGGGCATTATAGCCCCCAGTCCCCTCTCCCCCCCTATAACGTAATGCCCCTCCCCCCCAGTGTGCTCCGGGCACTGCCGCCGTGCGCACGGCGAGGGGGAGGCGTTAGATTATATGCCCCCCCTGGCCCCTCCCCCCCCCTATCATGCTTATTATCGCCGGAAATCAAAAAACGCGCTCCTGGAGGCCTAAAATAGAAACAAATTGTTCGTCGTGATTTGTTTCTCACAACGCGAGGGGGTCTGGGCGGTGCAATGCTACGACGCCTTCGGCTCCTGGAAGCCTCTCCTCCTCCTCCTCTTTCTCCTCGCTCCTCCTCCTCCTGCTCCTCCTCCTCCTCCTCCTCCTCCTCGGTCCTCCCTCTTCGCTCCTCCACGCTTCTCCTCTTCTTCCTCCTCCTCCCACAATTCCTCTTCCTCCTCCTCCCCCTCCCCACCCCAGAGGAGGAGAAGGAGTATGAGGGGGAGGAGGAGGAGGAAGAGGAGGAGAAGGAGGAGAAGGAAGACCAGTGTAAACCCAAGACTCATCAACGATGTTGAAATACACCCTCCCTCACAGGTCTCTCCTGACAGGCCCATACAAGGGGTCATTCCCACTGAGGGAATAGCCCAGTTGGGGGGCAACCATTTGAAAATCTTGAAGAGTGCCAAAACACCGTTGTCAGGACTTCAACGCCACGAGTTAGCGTGACTGTTACGTCAGGGCGATCCTGAATCGTGCCGGAAAGCGATTCTTGGGACTTAACACTACGAATCAACGTACTATTGCGCCCTGATAGTCCTGAATCCTGAATCGCTCCAAACACCGTTTCTGGTACGTTAACCATGAGAACCAGTAACATTCTTGGAAATGCGTAAAACGAATGTGCACGGCGCTAAGGCGACATCCACATTTTTTGGAAAGGAGCCGCCCTCTATCTGTTATTTCTTGCAATTCTTAAGAACGAATGTGCGCGGCGCCAAGGCGAGAGACACATGTTGAAAACGAACCGCCCTCAATCCGTGAAACTATTGCAACTGTTTAAAGCAAATGTAAACGGCGCTAAGGCGAGAGCCACATTGTGAAAACCACCCGCCCTTCATCCGTGAAACCTTTGCGAATGTTTACAGCAAATGTGCGCGGTGCTAAGGCTAGAGCCACATTTCGAAACGACCTGTCCTCAATCCGTGAAGCTCTTGCAAGTATTAAGAACGAATGTGCGCGGCGCTCAGGCGAGAGCCACATTTTGTAAAACGACCCGCCCTCAATCCGAAAAGCTCTTGCGGATATTTGAAAGAGCGTGTTCTACCGCTGCTGGCGGAAAACCGGGGGGGGTCACTACCGGTTCGAACCCCTCCCCCCCCCCCCCCCCCTCGGAAAACCGGGGGGGGGTCACTACCGGTTCGAACCCCCCCCCCCCCCAGCTCATCATGAAAAGGGGGGGGGGTCACTACCGGTTCGAACCCCCCCCCCCCCCCCCTCGAAAACCGAGTGGGGGTGCGGACAGTGGTGGGGACGGTGTTGGTGGGGACAGTGGTGAGGGGACAGCGGGACAGTGGTGGGGACGGCGGGGGGACAGTGGGACAGTGGTGGGGACGGTAGTGGTGGGGACAGTGGTGGGGACAATGGTGGGAACAGGGGGGACAGTGGACAGTGGTGGGAACGGTGGTGGTGGGGACAGTGGTGTGGGGACAGTGGGAATGAGGTGGAAACACTGGGACAGTGGAGGGTACAATGGTGGTGGGGACACTGGTAAAGGCGGTGGCGAGGACGGCGGTGGGACAATGGGACAGAGGTGCAGTGGGGACAGTGGTGGGGACAGTGGGGACAGTGGTGGAAACAGTGGGACAGCTCAGTGGGACAGCGGAGGAGTCAGTGGGACAGTGGGGACAGTGGGGATAGGCAGTGGTTGGGTCCGTGGAGACAGTGGGGAGAGTGGAACCGTGGTGGGAACAGTTGTGGGAACAGTGGGGACAGTGCGACAGTGGTGGGGGCACTGGTGGGGACAATAGGGACGGTGGTGGAACCAGTGGGGACAGTGGTGGTGAGGACAGTGGTGCTGGAAACACCAAAGGGGGATGTGATGCGGACGGTGGTGGGGACCGGGAGTCGTTCGCTGGCGGTGAGTAGGGGAGAGGGGGGGGGGGGGTTCGAAACCAGTAGTGAC
>CAUYUJ010016338.1:0-43927 GCA_963575745.1 Prorocentrum cordatum | reverse complement strand
CATCGTCGATGCATCGCCGATACATCGGCGATGCATTGGCGATGCGGCGCGATCCTTCGACCCCATCTACCTGGACCCCATCTCGGAGGACTCTAAACAAAGCCAGGGCCGAGGTTCTTCGCCGTGTTCGGCCTCTGGGGGCTCTCGCCGGGTCCCCTGGCCCTGGGAGCGTCAAAAAGCTGCTCAGGACGAGAAGCCGCTCCCCAGGAAGGGGTCGAGACTTCGGGGACCCCGTGCCGAAAGAAACTAGACGTCGGATCTCCGGGGGTACGTGGAAGAGGGCTGTTCAGCCCAGCGCAGGTAGGGTGCATAGAAGGGGGTTCAGCTGCCACTTGTGTCGCTGTAGTTTCGCACGTATTGTCTCACGCCCTCCGTCTCCGCTTGCGGAGCGAGGTGCCTCCATAGGCTCCTCGACTGGACTTGACTCTTCTTGATTTGAGGGCTAGGGAGCGGACCCAGCCTGGAGCCGATGCCTCCTTCCTCCAGGGGCAGTCCTGACCGATTCTCCACTAACCCCACCTCGGGGCCCTGCCCCACCTTCCCAGACCCCTGGCGCATTTTTTGTTGTTTTTATCCTTGACCCCCCGAGTTCTAGACCCCTTCCCCTGACTTCGGGTGCAACTCCTGGGAGGTCAAATTCTGATTTTGCCCTGGTCCGAAGTCTGGCTTAATCTGGCTTAATCCCGCTTACTTAATCCCGTTTAATCCCGCTTAATCCCGCTTAATTTGGCTTTATCCCGCTTAATCCGAAGCCCACTCTGGCGTAACAGCCCCGCAACGGGGCTTAATCCTCCTTAATCTTTCCGACGAAGACCTCCCAGCAGTTGCTTCCTAACCTGATCAGCTCTACTTCCGAGTCGTTTCTGGACGGTCCCGAGGCCTGGTGAGGGCCCCCAGAAGCCACAATGGTAGCGAGGATCACCCTCCGCCGCGATCCTGTCACGACGCGAGAGGGGGGCTGGGCTTGCGTCCTCCCGAGAGGAGGGGCGCGCCTGAGCCGAGCCGCTGACCCCCGCCGCGGGTGCCGCGGGCCACCAGAGCGGCGCAAGAAAACTGGGCCGTCGGCGCCGACGTTGGCGCGCAAGCTGCCCGCGTAAGGTCGCACGCGAGCGCCCTCGTCTCCACTGCAGCGTGTCGCGCCGGCAGCCCGCGCGAGCCGCCGCGTACGGTCGCTGACGTCGTCTCTCGCAAGAGCCGTTTTCGATCCCAGACCCCCCGACCCCAAGAGGTCTGGACCCCTTCCCTGGACCAGCTTTCCATCCCCAGTCGTTTTCTGACGGTGCCGAGGCGCCGCAGGGGCCCCCGCGAGGCCGAAAGCAGCGAGGAACCTCCCGTCGGGATTCTCTCATCACGCCAGGGGGTTTGGGGTCGTCGCTCACCTGCGGCAGCCGCGCAGAGAGGGGCGCGCGACTGCCCGGCTGCTGGCGCCGAGGCCGCAGGCGCCGCGGGCGCCGCAGGGAGGGGCGCGCGGCTGCCGAGCCGCTGGGGGCCGCCGGCCCCGGAAAATATGGGAAAATATGGACAATGGGGGGGAAGACGCAAACCCAGAAAATATAAGAAACTAGGGGGAATCCTGGGATTTGTGTGTGTACTTCTTTGTGTGCCCCAGGGCCCCTTCATGCTCCCGCTCCACCTCCCGCGCGTGACCCGCTGCCTCTGCGCGCTGGGGGGGCGGCCGCCCGATGCTGGACGCCTAGGTTGCTGCTAGTGCAAGAGCCTGGCGCGTGTGCTCGCCGCAGCCCCGCGCCACCAAGAGGAGCTCGCGCGCACCTTCTCCGCGCGCGTCGGGGCGGACGAGCGAGGGGGAGGGGGGGGAAAGGGGGGGTGCGGAACCTGCCGGCGCGCGGCGGCTTTCGGCCCAGCCGCCATGCGCTTTCCTCGACGCACCAGCGCCCCCAGCACCGGGAGGCGCCAGGAAAACTAGCCACGTGAGCCGATTCGCTATCCGCCCTTTCCCTTTCGTCTGACCCGAGTCTTGTCCTCTTTCCGTCCTCCCGCCTCCCTCCCTCCCACTTGCCTCGTGCCTCCCAGGATCCTCTCTGATCCCTCCTCCCTTCTCCCTCCTCCCCATTCCTCCCTCCTCTGTGCTCCCTCCCCCTTGATCGTTCCTTTTTCATATATATATATATATATATGTATTTCTCTTTCCTCCCATACCCCTTCAGCTATCCCCCTCCTGTTGCCTCCCGCCGACGATCAGTCGCAGCATAGCAGGGCGCAGGGGATGTTCAGGGGAATACCTGGAGGGAAGAGGATGCGCCATTGGCCTGCAACTGTGTCTCCCCCCGCCCTTACTCCGGACTTTTGAGGGTGGGCGAAAGAGCGCGACTGCCACCGTCACAGAGAGGCACGGGCGCGGCGGATCGTCCGGCTGCGAGGGGAGCGCATGCCCTCCCCCTTTACAGCTAGCGCTGCGAAGCTGGCGCGCGACGTGGCGCCGCGGGCCCGCTTGGGAAACTGGCGCGCACCGAAGAGAGCCCGGCAGGGGACTCGCGCGCACAGCAGGGGTCCTCGGGCCCGCTCGCCAGGATCCCGGACGCTCCCGGGAGCTCCCGAAAGCACCCAGGAGAGGAGCTCCCCCAAGAGCGGCTGGGAAAGCAGAGGTCGTGGCTCTTGAGAATCTTGCGCCCTCTCTACCCCTCAGGGCTGCACGAGCCTTGGGGCGGCCTTCCAATACTTGCTGAAGGCACGATTGATGGATGCATGTTTCATGCATCTTCGGATTCGTACATATTATGTTCGCCAGCGTTGACGCCAAAGAGTGTGTTTCTAGCAATCTATGTGGTGCTATCTATGTGGACCAATATATGTGGTGCAATATCTGTGGAGTAACTTCTATGTCCCAATGTATGTGGTTAAACTTACGTTGCGCAATCGTTGATGTGTAATCTATGATGTGCTATATACTGCATTCTATGTGGTGCATTTTCTGCGGTGCAATACAAGTGATGCAACTTCTGTGGAGCAGTATAGGTGGTGCAATTTGTGTGATGCATCACATGCTGTGGTGCAGACTATGTTGTGCAAAATCGGTTGTATGATATGTTGTGGAATATGTGTTGTGCAATATATAGATGCAGTACAACCTATGTGGTGCAAAATGTGTGGCGCGGCATATGTGGAGCATATTTGTTGCGCAACCTATGTTGCGTAGTGTCTGTGGTGCATTCCACGTGGTACAAACTATGTTGTGCAATATGTGTTGTTCAATGTATGTGGAGCAACATCTGTGTTGCAATCTATGTGGTGCAATCTATGTGGAGCGTCATATGTGTTGCAAGCCATGTGGGGCAACCTATATCTTGCAATATGTGTTGTGCTATCTATGATGAAAACTCCATGTGGTGCAATAGACGTGTTGCAATATATGATGTGTAATTTACGTTGGGCAATATATGTGGTGTAATGAACCCCTGAGAACAAGCACTGATTGGGGAATCTATGTGTATACACATACGCATACGGCCGGTCTGGCGGCTATGTCGCCGCCGTCGCCACCCCGTCGTTGCCTCGTCTTCGCCCGTCGTCTGGGCCTCTCTGTCGGTCTGGCGGCTATGTTGTCGTTGTCTCCGCTAGGTCGCGCCGTCGCCGCTCGTCGCCGCCGATAGATTGCACAACATAGATCGCACTACATAGATTGCACCACAGAGCTTGCACCACATAGATTGCACAACATATATTGCACCACGTAGGTCGCCCAACACATATGGCACCACATATATTGCACAACACATATCGCACGACAGATATGGCACAACATAGATTGCACAACATAGGTCGCACCAAATAGCTTGCACCACATATTTGGCACCGCATATTTTTCACAACATCGATAGCAGCACATATGTTGCCCCTTCAATGCACAACATGTGTTGCTGGAACACACTGTTTGGGATCCACGCCGGCTAAACTATACATGCATACAACTATACATACACATATGCTTATGTATGTTATTTACGTATCTGAATAAGCGGATACCAATGCCCATATTTAACATGTACTTTTGTGTATATGTATATACATGCACTCTAAGATTGATTGATATATGTTTGTGGTCTTCGCCCCATCCTCCACCATGCCTTGGTTGTGGGTCAGAGTCCTCATAGCGGCCAGTCGCTCCTAATTATCTGCGTCCGTGGCAATGCTTGTGCTCTGACAGTTGTTTGGCCCAGCTCACCAGAGCAAGGTCTTTTTCTTTCAAGTGCACGTCGCTCAGATCTCACTCGGTCGCGCTCCGAATTGATTTCGCAGAATGATGAAAGTGGTCACCCTCGCGTTCTTGCCTGGCATTGATGCTCTCAGCGGATCGCTGAGAGGTCATGTTTCGCTTATCAGTGCCTCTGGCTGTAGCTCATGTGGGTCTTGCTTGTGGTCAACGGGCACCTGCCATGAAACAACGGAGTCTTACTGCAAGACATGGACAACGAATACCTGGTGTGGCGGCGGTTCGGTCACGGAGCCAGTGCTAACATCTACGCCAATACCAACGCTGGCGCCCACGTCGACGTCGACGACCTCGCTTGCGCCCACTTCGGCACCGACGACGGCCACTCCGGCACCAACGCCGGCACCGACGTCGACGTCCAGTTGCAGTGGGGAGCCCTGTGGCGATGCTTCGCACTGCCGATCGAAGTGGGGCTCTTGCGGCGCCTCCGCCGCTTACTGCAACGCGGAGTCGACCTGGAAGGCAGCCGGCTGCTCCGGAGAGTCCACGCCCACGTCCTCCAGTGTTTCGACGTCCGCGCAGAGCAGCACGACAGTGGCACCAGCCACGACCATTGCAGCCCCGACGCTGGCACCCACGTCGACTACCTCACCTGCGCCCGCACCGTCGCCAACCACGGTCACTGCGGCGCCGACGCCAGCACCCACCTCGGCGTCCAGTTGCAGCGGGGAACCCTGCGACGACGCCTCGCACTGCCGATCGGAGTTTGGTTGGTGCGGCCTCTCCGCCGCTCACTGCAATGCGCAGTCGACCTGGAGAGCAGCGGGCTGCTCTGGAGAAGGGTCCACCACCGCGCCGCCCGCGTCCACGTCCTCCTCCAGTGCGTCGACGTCCGCGCAAAGCAGCCCGACGCCGGTACCATCTCCGGGTGCTGGCGGCAACGGCATCGGGGCGTGGTTCACGCAGGCCGATCCTTGCAGGCTGGCGCCACGTCCGCCGATCCGTGGGTAGTCAGTAGGCTGTGGCTGGGTTGGGGGGCTCGAGCTGTGCGCGCGGCGTTGCTGCGTTATCTTTTGATGCCTCGTTTTGTTGTGGTCGTGACGCATGAGGTCCAAGATTGTCGAAGCATGCGCCCGGCGAGGGACAGGTGCTGGGGAGTGCGGGTTGAGAGGAGGGGGGAGTGATGAGGGGAGGGGGGGGCTGATCACAGGAGGATGAGGAGGAGGAGGAGGAGGAGGAGGAGGAGGAGGAGGAGGAGGAGTAGGAGGAGGAGGAGGAGGAGGGGGGGTGGGAGGAGGAGGAGGAGGAGGAGGAGGAGGAGGAGGAGAAGGAGGATGATGAGGAGGAGGAGCAGGAGCAGCAGCACGAGCAGAAATAGGAGGAGGATTGGAGGAGACGGGGGAGAGGGAGAGTCGTTGGGAGGAGAAGGCGATGCAATCCCTCTAGTAGCCCTCTCGAGGCTCTCTTGGGGTCTGCTTGGGCCGTCTTGGGGCGCTTTGGGGGCGCTCTTGGGCTGCCTGGGAGGGGGGTCCTCTGGGGACCCTCTGTTGCTCTTGAGAGCCTCTCGGGCCCTCTGGGGCTTCTTTGGGGCTGGCCGCCTAGGTGCCCATCAGGGGGGCGCCTTGGGCCGCCTCCGCGGTCTCTCTTGGCCCCTCTGGGGTCCCTCTGGGGGCTCACTTGGGCCATCTCGGGGCCTCGTTGTCGGTGCCCCCCTCGGGGTCGCGTTGGGCTGCCTTGCATGTTTCGGGAGCTACTCTAGGTGGGCTTTCCTGGAGCGCTCCCGAGGCCATCCTGGGCCGAGAGGCTGGGGGAGCGGAGAGGCTCCAAACGCCTGGCAGGGCGCCCGAGAGGCCCCGGACTGGCGAAGCCGAGTCACACTCCAGATGTTCCGTCGGTGTTGTTTTGGCATCGCGGGGCTGCCCTCGGGTCCTCTCGGCAGGGCCCCCCTCGGAGCCCACCCGTGCGCTTCCTGGGGTCCGTCGGAGCATCTCGGCCCGCCTGCCTGAGTCTGGGACCGCCCTTCAGGTCCGAAGCTTCGGGCCTGGTGGGAGTAGCCAGGGCGGGGGAGGGTCCTACGCGCCTGGCGTTCCCAAACGGCGTCGGTGGATTTCGACGCCTTCTTTCCGAACATCAACAATGCGGCTTGCACGGGGGCGAACTTCTTCACGCACGCCGCGCTGGTGCAGGCGGCTTCGGCATTCCCCAGCTTTGCCAATTCGGGCGACGTCGCGGAGGACAAGCTGGAGCTTGCCGCATTCTTGGGACAGACGAGCCACGAGACGACAGGGGGATGGGCAACGGCCCCGGGCGGGCCTCAGGCGTGGGGCTACTGCTTCAAGGAGGAGCGAGGATGCGAGACCGGCTCTTGCACGGGCTATTGTGCCGCGGGCAATCCGTGCCAAGGCCAAGGCTTCGACTGCACCTGTGCGGCTGGGCAGACGTACCAGGGCCGCGGGCCCGTACAGCTCAGCTGGAATTACAACTACGGTGCTTTCAGCGAGTACATGTTCGGCGACGCCTCCGTGCTCATCAACGACCCATCCCAGGTGGCCACAAACGCCACTCTCGCATACCAGGCTGGGCTCTGGTTCTGGATGACCCCGCAGTCGCCCAAGCCGTCGTGCCACGACGCCATGACCGGCCTGTGGCAGCCTACCGCGGCAGACAGTTTAGTTGGGCGTGTTCCGGGCTACGGTATGACGACCAATATCATCAACGGCGGCCTCGAGTGCAACATGGCCACCAACTCGAAGGTCATCGACAGGGTGGAGTATTTCAGGCGCTACGCCAGCCTCTTGAACGTTGCCGTGGACCAGGCCACCCTCTACTGCGACCAGATGCAGAGCTACCGGTGAGGTGCGCCTCCGCTCAGTCAGGCTACAGTACCTTACAGAACGCCTGCCCCAGCGGGCCCCTAAGTGGCTCCTGCTGTCCCCCACCCGTGCGGAGCGGAAGACCCCGCCAGCGCCGCCGCGCTCTTTCTCGAATGCCGCGCAGCGCGGCGCCCGACGCACCTGGGGTACATCCTCTTGCCATCCGAGCTGAGACTCGAACGCCCCAGTGATGCCAGCGCGCCGACCCGAAGGGAAAGTCGTCGTCGTCGGCGTCGTCGGCGTCGGCGTCGGCGTCGGCGCCAGCGTCGGCGTCGGCGTCGGCGGCGGCGTCGGCGTCGTCGTCGGCGTCGGCGCCGGCGTCGGCGTCATCGTCGGCGTCGTCGGCGTCGTCGTCGTCGGCGTCGTCGTCGTCGTCGGCGGCGTCGGCGTCGGCGTCGGCGTCGGCGTCGGCGTCGGCGTCGTCGTCGGCGTCGTCGTCGTCGGCCACCCGCGTGGCAGGCCCCATGGGGCCCCCTCTGCGAGCGCGGGGGCGCAGAAGGCGCGCGAGGCCGGCGGGCTCCGCGCTCGAGAGCCTCGAGGCGGGAGGCGGCCGTAGACAGGTGTCGGGGGTGGGCAGACCTCCTAGGGGGTATACACGCTTGTCGCTGAAAGCAGGTATTTTTGAACTCCCATATCCCAATCTGCTTCAAGCGCCTTCCTACTTCAAGAATCGACACGCTTTTGCTGTGTTTTGTTATTCCCTGGGGGGGTCTGGACCCAATCAACTATATCCGCCTTCCTACTTCATGTTCTTACGTATTTCTTCCGACCGACGCATAGCCAGGACCCCAGGTGAGGGGGCCCCGTTAGTGGTGGGGGCCCTGGAGCCCTTAAGTTTGCAAGAATCACTAGACCAGGTCTGCCGTGACTGGTGCTTTTTCGGGCGACGGTAGTTCCGGTTTGTGGAACGGGGCGGGGGGGGGGCGTCTTCCAGTGCACGTCACTAAACCAGGTCCCACTAAACCCAGTTCTGCCAACGCCCGATCCTACCCTGACACGTCGACTAGTGAATTGTCTGTTTTCGGTTCTCGAGAGGGCGCCGCGGCCGTCATTTTCCAGGCTTGCGCCCGCCAGGTCTGGGCCCGAGGTCGTTTGCACTCAACCACGTTTTGCTAAAGGGGGGTCTGTCCATCCCCGAAGGTGAGAAGTCAGGAGGGTAATAATCACGCAGACACAAGCAAGCGTCGACTTCCGAGAAAGTCTGGGGACCTATAGGAAGTGGGGGGGAAGACGAAGACCCAGAAGATCTCATAACATCATGGGGGAATCCTGGGATCTGCGTCTGTTTGTTTGTGTGTCCCAGGGCCCCTTCGAGAAGGAGCGCGCGCTGCGTGCCGGGGCCTTCTCCTGGGGCGCCCGCGGGGGCGCGAGGAGGATCCGTGCCTTGAAGTCGGGCCTGTCCCTCCAGAGGAGGAGTATTCAAAAATGTCCAAAAATAGTCGGGGGACGATGTTTTGAGCATCTTTTGGCCATTTTTGCATATTTTTGTGGATTGTATGAATTAATGCTTTCGCCCAACATCCCCCTGTAGGGGGACAGGCCCGTCCTAATCCGTGCCTCGCGCGCCGCGGTCCAGGTCCGGGTGGCTGCCCTGCTCTGGAGGAGGGGCTGCGCGAGGGCTGTTCTGCCGGCGTGGGGGTCCTCCTCCTCCTCCTCCTCCTCCTCCTCCTCCTCCTCCTCCGCCTCGCGCGAGAGGGCAACCGCGGGCCTCGCGTAGCGCGGGGCGCGAGGCACGCAGGTGGGTGACCCAGACCTTTCCGGAGGCGGGCAGTGGCGGAAGCACGAGCCGTCGGAGGTCCGCGCGGGTTCCTGGGGTCGGCGCCGGGGCCCAGGGAAGGTCACCACCCACCAAACCACCCCAACCCAACCCGAAGGCCTCAATTTGCCCTCCATTTCGGGGGGGGTGGATCCGGGAACATCGAAGAAGCACATATGGAGCCCATACCCCCCCCAACCCGAAATTCTGGTCTTCGAGTTGGGTTGGTGTGGTCTGGGAGGTAGTCAGAAGGGGGCCAGCGCCGCTCCAAGACATCCGCGCGGCGCTCCAAGCTTCCAGGTGCCCTGTCGTTCGTTGTTCCTCTGTCCTTGGAGCTCAGGGGCCCGCTCCAGCAGCGGCGAGCCTTCTCGCCTCCGTCTGTCTGTCTGTCTGTCTGGCTGTCTGTCTGTCTGTCTGGCTGTCTGTCCGTCTGTCCGTCTGTCTGTCTGTCTCGCCGAGCGCCCGTGGCCAGGGAGCGGTGCGGGGAGCCAGCCAGAGGCCGGATCTGGGGGCCGTCTGCGACCACCCCCCACAGTGTCCTCCGCAGGAAGAGGCGCCCAGGCGCGCCCCCGATTGGGCCCAGCTGGTATGCCGCAGAGTACAATATGGCAAGAGAGGGGCCTTCACCTGCAATTCAAGACGCTTCTCGGCCACGCGCAGAGGGGGGTAGGGTGCGGGGGGAAGGCTTCTTAGAAGCACCCCTGCTTCTTAGAAGGCGCGTAGATGTAGGGCTGGCGCCTTCTAGGAAGCAGCCTCCTTCCGAGAAGCCTTTCCCCCTCCCTCTACCCCCTTGTGCGCGCCGCCAAGCTTCGCATAACCCCACCAGTCCATCCAGAAGCGAAGCCCCCACCAGTTGCCTGGATCAGGGATTTGGCGGAGCAGGCAGTGGAATAGAGCGCTGGGTGCGGAGTCGTACCCCGAGGGGGCCCCCAGACTACAAAACCACAAAAAGGTTCATTGACTGTTTCTTGTTCTTCTTCTTTTTCTTCTTGTGGCGGCTTACAAAGTGATTCCTTTGGTGATCCTGCACAAAAGGAATCCGATCGAAATCCTCCACAAAAGGAATCTCATTGAAATCCGCTACGAAAGGAATCACACTGAAATCCTCCATAAAAGGAATCCGATTGTAATCCTCCACAAGAGGAGTCCTAGGGTAATCCTGCGCAAAAGGAATTATATTGTAATCCTCTACAAAAGAAATCCTATTGCAATCCTCAACAAGAGGAATATGTTTGTAACCCGCTACAAATGGAGTCCCATTAAACCCTGTTGCCGAGTATTTCGAAGTGTGAATCATTGTTTTTTGTTGTTGTTTGTGTTTACTCCTCGCGTTTGTTCTTGTTGTTCAGACGCAGGCAAGCTCTGATTCCAGGATTTCAGAGAATATGTTTTTTTGTTATCCGCCTTGGTTTTTGCTGTCCAGGCATAGGGAAGCTCCAGGCCGGCCAGTATATTCACATGGGCCATAATCGTGAAAACATGTTCATCGGCCTTCATCGGTCTTGAGCTTTCCTGTGCCTGGACAGCAAAATCAACTCGGATAACAAAAAGCATATGTTTTGGAGTTCTGGTGTCAGAGCTTCCATGTGCCTGACAACAAAAAAACAACGGCGAGGAGCAAAGAAAGCAAAACCTACAACTCGCATTGGAAATGTGGAACTTCAGGATTACAATCGGATTCCTTGTGTGGCGGATTTCAATAGGAGTCCTTTTGTGGAGGATTACAATGGGATTCCTTGTGTGGGGGGTTCAAATGGGATTACTTTGACAGAACACCACTAAGGCTCAACGGCCTTGAGACGTGTGTCTGATGAACACTAAAAGGGGGTACCTATGCGCTTGTTTTGCACACTTCGGTCTTGCGATCACGGAAAATGAGCAACGGCAGACGCACTCCTTGAGGGCTTTTCTTGTGTTCATGTAGTCAATTTGGGGGTAATGTCTTCGCATGTTTTCGTTGATTTTTGATACGGGATGCCTACCATCGTAAACATATCGGGTGAAACGCATTGCCTTCGATTGCATTGTCTCTTCAAGAACTTAGGCCACGGCGGACGTACCCCATGAGGGTTTTCTATTTTGGCGTCGTAAAAATGGGCAACTGTTGCACACTCATCGTTGATTTGGGATGCGGGGTGCCTACAATTAGAAACGTTTCGGGTGAAACACATCGCCTTCGATTTCGTTGTCTCTTCAGGATGGCACCAGGACGGCTCCAAGAGGGCTTCCCGACGCTCCAAGACGGCCCCAAACGCCCCCAAGATCGCCCCAAAATGGCCCGATGGGCCTCCAAAAGGGCTTCAAAACTTCCCAGGAGGGTTCCAAGACGGCCCACGAGACTTCCAAGACGGCCCAAGATGGCCCCACGAGGGGGCCCAGGGGGCCCAGACGGGAAACCCGAACGAACATTTCGAACCGCTCACCCCGAAATCACACCGTGAGGCCCATGCCCTCACAAGACCCCCAAGAGGCCCCCAAAAGGTCCCAAGAGGCCTCCAAGACAATTTGACTGGTAGATTCTGCTTTGCGTTTCGGGCAAGGGCGCGGCAGTTGGTGTTGCGTCGCGGTTGCTGGTTTCGTTCGGTCATGATTGTGGGCGCAGTGTGTGTTCTGTACACGGTTTGTTGCCCTTTGTCCGGTGATTGTTGGGTGTGGATTGCAAGCCTTCTTCCGGCAACATGGGTAGTTTGGTTGCCCTCACCATGGCAGTGTTGTGATTGCGGTTTGCTGTCAATTTGATGGAGGTTCTTAGGTTGATCCCAATGTGTTTCTCCAGCTGTTTTTTGGTTACCATGGGCGCTGGTGGCGAATGGAGAAAGTGGAGGGTTGTGGGGTCGGTCCGAGTACCTCATGGTATGGTGGAGCAGGATCGGTAGCAGCCCGCAGGTTTTTTCTCTACATCACGGTGGGAGGTTTTTCTGGAGTGTGCGTTTTTGCAGTTGTTTGTGTTTTGTGGCAGTGGATGTGGTCTGGTGGGGCCTTGTGTTTCACTCGACGTTGGGCGGTTTCTCGTTGCTTTGTTTCTTGTTCGACGTTTCCTGTTCGACCTTTGCTTTTGCATCAGGTTGCATGGTGTGCTTGTGCAGCAATTTTTTGGGCAGTGTCTGTGCGCTCTGGGCAAAAGCGCGATCATGTGAGTTGCAACGGGGTTGTGGTCATGCGAGGCGTGATTAGGTGGTGGTGTGATTTTCGATTGCGTGAGAGTTGATTTGTTAGTGGAGCTGGCTTAGCTGGAGCAACAGAAGCCGAACATAGTTTCGCTTCACGCCGCCATGTTCCGTTTGCGGTTTGTTCCAGGGCATGTTTTTATTATGGTTGAGCGAGCAGGCAAGCACCATTTGTTTTGTGTGGATTGGGTAGTGGCAGCGATCATTGTTCGTTATTCGTGTGTGTGTGTGTGTGTGTGTGTGTGTGTGTGTGTGTGTGTGTGTGTGTGTGTTCGAAGCGGGTCGTCTGCAAAAGCATTGCCGTGCGTGCGAGGAGTGTTTTTGTTCTGGTTGGGTGCAGCAGGGCGCCGGTTTGATGACGATGTTGATCGAGACGTCAATGTGATCATTGGTATCTGGGAGATGGTGGTGAACAAGATCATTGCGACGAGGATGATGATGATGATGATGATGATGGTAATGACGATGATTATGAATAGGAGGGTGGAAGGGGTTCTTATGATGGTGATGGTGAGGTTTGTGGTGAACACACTTGCTTTCGTGATTTAGTGTCCTGTATGATCGTCCAAGGAGGTTTGCGTGGTGATCATGATAAGGATGATAATCAGGATGACGATGGTGATAATGAGGACGATGCTGAGGGTGGTGAGGATGATGAGGGTTATGCCGATTAACCCCAGGAAGCATTTAAGACCCCCCCCCCCCCCCTTCCGGCAAATCGATAACCCTTCCGCACCCTGGAAGCGTTACCTGGCACCAGGAGCCCTCCTCCTCCTCCTCATCCTCCTCCTCCTCCTCTCCTCCACCCACGAACTTCCTCCTGCCCCCTCCTCCTCCTCCTCCTCCTCCTCCTCCTCCTCCTCCTCCTCCTCCTCATCCTCCTCCTCCTCCTCCCGCGCCCCCCCCCTTCCCTCGGGGCCCAAGGCCTGTCAGGGCACAAGTCACCTGGGGTTTCCCCTCTGGGCCTTCTCCTGAGCAGGAGGAGGAGACGAGATGAGGAAGAATCCTAGATAAATCCTTAGGAATCCCTAGGACACCCGCAGGAATAGAACTGGATTGTTTTTTTCGCGTGGCCGGGTGCTAAGATAACGCCACGGTGCGGTGGGGGGCGGGATACCCTCTCGTGGACCTCCCCCCTAGGACGGCCGATGAAAATCAATTTCTAGAAGGGTTTTGAATGAGAAATCTCTTCCAAGAGGCCAGCATATCAGAAGAGAGAACAGGAGGAGGAGGAGGAGGAGGAGGAGGAGGAGGAGGAGGAGAAGGAGGAGGAGGAGGAGGAGAGGAGGAGGAGGAGGAGAAGGAGGAGGAGGAGGGGGAGGAGGAGGAGGAGAGGAGAAGGAGGAGCAAGACAAGGAACAGGAATTCATAAGCAGTAAAGGAAAACCTTTAGGGCTCTTAAGGAATTCTTGCGAATCTTTTGGAATTCTCCAGATTCTTGAGGAATCCTTTGGATTCCTAGGAAATATTCAGGAATCCCTGGACATCCTTTGAATCTTTTATGAATCCTGACGAATCTTTGTGAATCCGTAGGAATCCTTGAGAATCCTGCGGAACTTGTATGAAACCTGATGGATCCATTCAAGTCGTTAGGAGTCATCAAATATGCTTGCGAATATTAATACTATTATCATTGCATGAATTCTCCAAGCAGCAAGCGACATCCTGAGTCTTTCATGAGAGCCACGCAGATTTGAATTTCGAATTTCGATTGTGGCCCAGGGGCCAGGCCTCCGCGAATTTGTTTTGTGTCCGGGTGCTAAACCTATCGTTCGGTTATTTCGGCCCCTCGGAATATCGAATAAAAATGCGGTGCTAAGATATCGCCGGGGGGGTTCTTAAATGCTTCCTGGGGTTATGTCGACGACGATGATGATAACAACGATGACCACAATTACGATGATGATGGAGAGGACGTCGGCGATGCCGATGATGAGGATGATGAAGGTGATTATGATGATCATCATCATGCTTACTATGATTTGGATGGTGATGGTTGTCCTTATGCTGGTGATGGTGGTCATGATATTGATGATGACCATGATGATGGTGATCATGATGATGCTGGTGATGATTCTTGTGATGGTGCTGATCAGGATGATGGTGGAAGCGACGACGACGACGAGGGCCACGGAGACGATAGTGATAGAAACATTGACAATAATGGCAAATGTGCTGATGATGTTGCTGATGCTGATGAAGATGATGGTGATGATGCTACTTATCAGAAGAAAAGAAAAGTACAGCATCGATACGTGTAAGCAAAATTTTCATGGTGCCAGTAATAATGCTGTTAATTATTTGTCTTATTCGTCGTAGTAGTAATGATGCCCAGGATGGTGATGGTGATGGCGATGGTGATGATGATGATGAGTCTTTATGATGATGATGATGATGATGATGATGATGATGATGATGATGATGTTGATGACGATGCTGATGATGATGACGATGGTGGTGATGGTGGTGGTGATGGTGGTGTTGTTGGTGGTGGTGATGGTGGTGGTGGTGATGATGATGATGCTACTGCTGCAGATGATGACGATGATGGTGATGATGGTGGTGGTGGTAACGACGATGATGATGATGATGATGATGATGATGATGATGATGATGATGATGATGATGATGGTGGTGGTGATCGTGATGGTAATAATGATGATGATGCTGGTGATGATGACGGTGGTCATGATTGTGGTGGTGATGATGATGTTGATGATGCTGATAATGATATTGATGATGACCACGATGTTGTTGCAGACGATGATGATGCTGATGCTGCTGATGCTGATGATGCTGATGATGATAATGATGATAATGATGATGATGATGATGATGATGAGGAGGAGGAGGAGGAGGGGGATCATGATGATCATGCTGATGATGATGATGATGATGATGATGATGATGATGAGGAGGAGGAGGAGGAGGAGGAGGAGGAGGAGGAGGAGGAGAAGCAGGAGGAGAAGCAGGAGCAGGAGGAGGGGGAGGAGGAGGATGAGGAGGATTGTCCTGCGGAGTTGGGGAGTCCTGCGAATTCCCAGCCAGGGTGCTATTATTTCTGGGGGGGGCGCCAAGTGTGCAATTGTTGCCACTTCGCGGGCTTTCTGCAGGTGTTTAGGGCAGGAATGGAGTGGGGAGGACGAGGTGCGGGAGTCGGGGGTGGAGCAGGAGAGGGGGATAGCGGGAGGGTGCAGGAGGAGGTTGGAGGAATGTCCTTGGAGGCGTGGAAGAAGGTGACTGGGATAAGAAGCAGGGCGTAGGAGGACGGAGGAGCACGGAGGATGCAGAAGTAGGTGCGCGCGCGTGTATGTGTGTGTGTGTGTGTGTGTGTGTGTGTTTGCTTGCTTGCTTGCTTGATTGTTTTTTTTGTTTTGTTTTGTTTGTTTGTGTGTGTGTGTGTGTGTGTGCGTTTGTGTGTGTGTGTGTGTGCGCGTATGTGTGTGTGTTTGTGTGTGTGTGTGTCATTTTCATCTGCTGACCGCGCCTGAGGTTCCTCTGCGCCGCCGGCGTAAAAGTGTACGTGTGTGTGTGTGTGCGAGTGTTATGGGGTGTGTTGATGAGGCGCTGGTGCGTTGTCGTTTGTCGATGCTGTTTGTCGTGGAATCCTTGGCGTTGGCAGATTCATTGGCTTACGCCGCACCGCCGACCCCTTGGGGCGACAGCAAGAGTGAAAGACAGAATTCGCGGAACGCGCGCGATCGCTGGGCAATCTTGGGGTTTCGGCCTGTCCTACGTAGCGTGTGGGGTTCAAGGGGGGGCCTTGTAGGGGATTGTGTTGCAGTTTTTCGTGGTCTTATGTGAGCTTCTTGGGGACTTCACGGGGCCTGTCCCAGGCCTCCTTTTCCACCTCCTGGATAGGCTCGGGGATCGTTGAGACCCAGCTGGGGTTGCGTCTGGCCAGAGGTTCGAGAGTGGACCCAGCTGTGTCGACGAGGAGCTTCCTGAAGGCCCAGAGGGGGCGGAGAGCGCCCAAGCACTAGGAGTCTCATGCCTCGAGCCTCGATCCACCCCGTGTTCTTTCCTTTGCGAATGGGTGGCACCAGCCAGGGAGTCGATCCTCATCCCGGACTTTCTGCGGCGGTTCCTGGCGCCAAAAACGGTTCCTGGAGGCTGGGTTCGAGGAGATGCCTCGGGTGGCCGAAAGACAACGAAAACCTGTGAGACATCGGCGGCGACGACGAACTCTTCTTTCTTTCTTTTTCTCTTCCTCCTCCACTGCCTCCTCCTCGTCCTTCTCTTCTTCTTCTTCTTCTTCTCGATCGAGGTAGATGCCCGCGGCAATTCATATACGTTTATACGTGTATATATATGTTTATACATCTATAGATGTATGTATACATATATGTATATTTGTATATATGTATATCTGTATATGTGTATATATGTGTGTGTGTGTGTGTGTGTGTGTGTGTGTGTGTTGTGGCCTTCGGCCCATCCCGCCACCGTGGCTAGGTTGTCGGCCTGAGATCCTTGGTGCCTGGGTTGCGGGTTAGAAGTTGCATGCCTCAAGTGGCACTTGGGGCTTCTTTTGAGCTTCTTGGGGGCCTCTTGCGGCCTCTTGGGCGGCCTTTTGGGGGCCTTTTGGGGCCTCTTCGGGTGCCTCTTGGAGGCCTCATGAGCCCTGTTGGGCGCCTCTTGGGCCCCCATTGGGCGTTTTGGGGCGGACTGCTCGGATTGTTAGTTCAGGTTCCCCCTCGTGGGCCCCTCTTTGGGCCGTCTTGGGGCACTCTTGGGCCGTCTTGGGAGCCTTCTGGGCCGTCTTGGCGCCCTCTTGGGCCCTGTCGAGCGCCTCTTGGGAGCCTCTTGGGTCGTTTTGGGGCGGTCATGGGGGACTCCCGGGCCGTCTTCAACGCCGCGAAGGCCGAAAAATCGTGTATTATAGAAATGTACGTTTCTCCAATAGGAATTCGACGATTTTGGCCTCTTGGGCCCCTCTCTTGGGAATGCTCTTGGAGGCTTCCTGGGCCGTCTGGGAGGCTTCTGGGGCCGTCGTGGGGCCATCCTGAGCGTGTTGGGCGGACCTTTGGGCGTCTCGGGGGCCTCTTGGGCCATCGTGTGGGCTGCTTGGAGCCCTCCGGGGCCTCGTGGGGCCTGATGGCACCTTTGCCCCCGCCCTTCTAGACCGGCCGGACCGGGCTTCCAGGGGAGGAGTTTGGGGAGGAAGAAGCATCGCACACGCCGTGACCCCAAGGGGTCGGCAAATTTGAGGGTTTATCGGCTGTCCGTGCGTGGCTAATTGGAGGGTGTTTGCGTGCGTCGTTTGCTCATCAAGGGTTGTGGACGTCGCTGCACTGGGTGTCCAACTTGTTTTTGCTGTTGTGGGTGCGCGCGCAGGCCAGCGCCATTTGTGGCGTGTGGGTGTTTGCCACGGCTGTTGTTCGTAATGCGTGTGTTCCGGAGGGGTCGTATGTGAAAGCGTTGTTGGCGTGAGAGTTCGGTGCTCTGCTCTTGGGATAGCGGGGCGGCGCGGCCAGCGTCGTGTCTTATGTACTTGTCTGTGCGCAGGTAGGCTCGAGAATAAGATGCGATTTTGTTTGGAGTGATGTTGCACGTGTCAGCTTGTTCGAAAGGCCTGGGTCCGGGTGCCTGGCAGGGGTTGCGTTCTCGGAGGGGGCGTGGTGTATGGAAGATTTCCGGGGTCGGTTTCTGGGCCAGTCCTGGCTTGGCAGCTGCTGGTGTGGAGCTGGATCGGTGGTATTCCATTCGTTCTTTTGCAGCGGTTGTATTGTTTGCTCGGGCGTCCATAATTTGCACAATGATTTGCACCTGCGCGGTGGTGCAATTGTGTTCTACAGTTGTATTTTCCTGAGCAGTAGCGGTCATTCATTTGTTAGAGCGTAATGTTTAATGTCTGTGTGCGTGTTCCTGCAAATGAGTGGTTGTGTCTGGTTCCATGGTGGTGAAGGCTGGCAGGTGGCATTCCGTTTGCAGCATGGATTCTTTGTTGTCTCCCTACTGTACGGCACTGCGCTGAGCATGAATGCTCGTTGGGGTTTCGCTGGTTGAGTTCCGATTGTTCCTGCAAGTCGGTGTTCTCGTGCTCCGTGTGCGCTTACAAGTCAGGTCAGAGAGGCGGAAGACCAGTGGAGCTGAGTAGTGCCATAGGGTTGAGCAGGAGCAGTTAAATTGTTCAGTGGTGGCCGCCCGATTACTGCAGGATGGCGTTCTTGGATGCACGTTCGCCAGGCACGTGTGTCGTTACGTATTTGTTTGTGTTTGCGCAGACTGATGGTTGAAAACATTTACTTTGTTGACGTCTGGGCGGTTCTGTACTGAAGCTTGGGCGGTTCCGTCCCAACCTTCTGTCGGATGAGGTACTGGTATTGTCATTTGTTTTTTCCATGTGCTTGGGCAACATTTCTGGTTGACTTTGCTGGCCATTTGGGGCGGCGTTGCTGGTATTGTTCTCCAGGTTTGCGGTCACGAGCTCGCTGGTTAGTTCCAGAGGCGTCCTTGACACTGTTTGCCGTCCTATCTCCAGTGAGTGTTGGGTGTGGGGAGGTTGCGTTCCTCCAGTGACTCGGGTACTTTGGTCGCCCCTCTTTTTGCAGTGCTCTCAGCCCGGTTTGCTGTCAATTTGGCGGAGTTCGGGCGCTTGTTTCGAGTGGGGAGCGCAGAGATTTTGTTTGCAGGCGCCCCAACACTACAGGGAGAACAGTGAACAAAGTTTGTTCAAGGTAAAGAAAGCACTATAGGGACAATTGTGTGTGAGTGTGTGTGCGCGCGCGTGCGTGCGTGCGTGCGTGCGTGCGTGTGTGTGTGTGTGTGTGTGTGTGTGTGTGTGTGTGTGTGTATGTGAGAGGTGTTTGTCTTCTTCTGCGGCCCGCCGAATGGGACACCCCCAAACCATCCCATTGAAGGACTGGTTGGTTGGTGGGTTGGTTGGCTGATGGGCTCGCCCATTGCCTGGCTGGCTGGCTTGCTGGCTGGCTGGCTGGTTGGTTGGTTGGTTGGTTGGTTGGTTGGTTGGTTGGTTGGTTGTCTGGTTGGTTGGTTGTCTGGTTGATTGGTTGCCTGGTTGCCTGGTTGCCTGGTTGGTTGGTTGGTTGGTTGGTTGCCTGGTTGCCTGATTGGTGTGTTGGTTGGCTGACTGGTTGGTTGGCTGGTTGGTTGGTTGGCTGGTCTGTCGGTCGGTCGGTCGGTTGGTTGGTTGGTTGGGTGGTTGGGCGGTTGGTCGGTCGGTCGGTCGGTCGGGTTGTCGGTCGATCGGTGGGTCGGTTGCTTGGTTGGTTTGTTGGTTGTTTGGTCGGTGGGTTGGTTAGTGGGTTGGTGGGTTGGTTGGTGGGTGGGTGGGTGGGTGGGTTGGTGGGTTGGTGGGTGGGTGGGTGGGTTGGTTGGTGGGTGGGTTGGTTGGTTGGCTGTTTGGCAGGTTGGCTGGTTGGCTGGTTGGCTGGTTGGCTGGTTGCTTAGTTGTCTGCTTGCCTGGTTGACTGGTTGCCTGGTTACCTTGTTGCCTCGTTGCCTGGTTGCTTGGTTGCCGGGTTGCCTGGTTTGTTTGTTTGTTCGTTGGTTGGTTGGTTGGATTTTTGGTCGGTTGGTCGGTTGGTCGGTTGGTTGGTTGGTCGGTTGGTCGGTTGGTTGGTGGGTTGGTGGGTTGGTGGGTCGGCGTGTTGGTTGGTTGCTGGGTCGGTGGGTTGGTTGGTGGGTGGGTTGGTGGGTTGGTGGGTGAATTTGTTGGTCGGTTGGTCGGTTCATTCGTTCGTTAGGGCGTTCGTTGGTTGGTTGGTGGGTTGGTGGGTTGGTTGGTGGATTGGTTGGTTGGCTAGTTGGTTGGTTTGCTGGCTGCCTGGCTGGCTGGCTGGGCTGGCTGGCGGGCCGGTTGGTTGGTTGGTTGGTTGGTTGGTTGGTTGGTTGGTTGGTTGGTTGTCTGATTTGCTTCTTGGCCAGGTTTCGGTTTGCCCAGTGATTGTAGGTCGAATTGTCGTTTGGCTGGCTCGCTTGAAGCCAGGCAATGTTTTTTGGTGCTAGGAGCGTCTGTTGGTTGCTGGGTTGGTTGGCTGGTTGGTTGTTGGAGTGGTTGGTTGCTCTGTTGGTTGGTTGGTTGGTTGGTTGATTGGTTGGTTGGTTGGTTGGTTGGTCAGTTCGTTGGTTGGTGGGTTGGTGGGTTGGTGGGTTGATCGGTCGGTCGATCGGTCGGTCGGTCGGTTGATTGGTTGGTCGGTGTGTTGGAGTGTGTGTGTGTGTGTGTGTTTGTGTGTGTGTGAGGGTGGGTGGGTGGGTGGGTGGGTGGGTGGGTGGGTGGGTGGGTGGATTGGTGGGTTGTTGGGTTCGTTCGTGCGTTGGTTCGTTGGTGGGCTGGTTGGTTGTGAGGTCGGTCGGTCGGTCGGCTGGTTGGTTTGTCGGTTGTCCCTTCCGCTCCGGTCCGGTCCGGCACCCGCGGCTGCGGCCGCGGGCGCGCCGTGGGCCCCCGTTGCGGCCCAGTCAGCCTTCGCCTGGGAGCGTCGAGCGGTGGAGCAGGCCGCTGGGTGGTCCTCGGTTTGGTAGGAGGTCTTTCACTTCCCGCCGTGGGTGGGCCACTCGAGGATTTGCTCGTGCTCGTAAGCCCGGACCGCTCGTGGGCTCCAGTTCGCACCAGGAGAACCCATGCATCGCTCCAGGACTGGGGCCAGCAGCGCAAGGAGGCAGGCACCGCGAGGCGAAAGCGAGCAGGAAGAGGGAGTGTAGGAGGCGCGCCCCTGGTTGGCTCCCGCACCCTCCTCAGGATATCAAGACCCAGGCCCCGGACCAGACATGGCCAGCGTAGAGAGCGCAGTCCAGGCCCTCAGTCGATGGAGAAGCGGGTCGCGCACGCCTACTCTCTGGGGGGACGGCACCAGGCCCGGGAGGGAGGGCAGAGAGCGAGCGGGCCGAGCCACAGAACTGGAGCAGGGCCTGGGCTCGACGTCTGGGGCTGGCGCGGCCCGCAGCTGGTGGGCTGATCCTAGCGGCTCGCGTGCTACGCTGTGCCGGTCCACCGCAACGTACCAAAAAGCACCCCCTTGAGGGGCGCCCCGGGACCCTTCCAAGCACGCCGGGCCAGGCCCAGGCGTGGCGAACGACCCTTCTGTCTCAGAGAAGGCACGGCGGAGGGGAAAGGGAATGGAGAAAGGTGTGGGAACATCCTTGCTTGCCCGACCACTGAAAACCAAGTGCTGGGTGCAGCGCGCGCCTCGTTGCAAACCCAGAGGCTGCGCGACCCCGGCCGTTTGGCGAAACCAAAAAAGAAACGACCCCCCGCAACGAACAAGCTACCCAAGTGTGTGCCTGCACGTGCAAATGAGAAGAGTATGACGCCACCCCAGGGGCCAACCGCGGTGGATTGACAATCTTGCACAACTCTGCATCTTTTTATTGCTGTCTCTGGGGCAGTCGCCACGACCACCAGCAAGGCGACCACCACCACCACCACCACCACCACCACCACCACCACCACCACCACCACCACCACGGCGACCAGGGGCAGCACAGCGACCAGCAGAACCACGACAACTACTACCACAACGGCGACAAGCAGCAGCAGCAGCAGCAGCAGCAGCAGCAGCAGCAGCAGCAGCAGCAGCGGCAGCAGCAGCGGCAGCAGCATAACCACCACCACCACCACCACCACCACCACCACCACCACCACCACCACCACCACCACCACCACCACCACCACCACCACCACCACCACCACTACGACTACGACTACGACCAGCAGCGCGCACGGCGACCACACCACCACCACCACCACCACCACCACCACCACCACCACCACCACCCCACCACCACCACCACCACCACCACCACCACCACCACCACCACCACCACCACCACCACCACCACCACCACCACCACCACCACCACGGCGACCAGGAGCCGCACGGCGACCAGCAGCACCACGACCACCACTACCCCAACTGCGACAACAACCAGCAGCAGCACCACCACAACGACAACGACAACGACTACGACCAGCAGCGCCTCCACCACCAGCGCGGCGACCAGCACCGCAGCGGGCGGGGGGCCCGCGCGGACGCCGGCGCGGCAGAGGGCGACGGCGGCCGGCGGCGGCTGGCGGCGGCGGGCCGGCGGCAGCGGCTGGGCCCGCGACGGAGGCCGAGGAGGCCGAGGAGGCGGCGGAGGAGGCGGGCGCTGGGGCGAGGCGGAGGGCGGCAGCGCGGGGACCCCGCCGTCCTTCGGCTAGGAGGGGCTCGGGGAGGCACGCCAGCGCGGGCCCCGAGTGAGGGTCGACTCGGGGCGGCGGGGGGGGCCCGCAGCGCGGCCGCGCCAGGAGCGAGACGAGGCGCCGCGGCCGGCGGAGCCCCGCGGCGAGGGGGTCGAGGCAGAAGCGGCGGGCTGCGGCTGGCTGGGGCCCGCCAGGGGCCGGCCGAGGTGCGAGGAGGGCGGCGCGCTGGCTGGCGGAGGCGGGGGACGCGGAGGCGGAGCCGGGCTCGGCCGCTCGCCGGCATGCGGTGCGGACGGGGGCGGCGGCGGCGGCGGGGGGCGGCAGGCCTTGGGCCTAGGCCGACGGCGGCGGGCGGCGGGCCACGGCAGAGCCCCGCGCGGCGGCCTCGGCTAGGCGCGAGCCCGCGCGGGGAAAACAAAAAAAAGTCGCCGGCCACGGGTGCATCTACAGCACCCGCACGGCGCAAACTGCTTGCTGCGGCCGCGTCCATAGCAAGCCACGTGACGGCGAAGTCAGGCCAAAGTCCCGCTTACGTTGAAAAGGGGAAAGGGAGGGGGAGGCCAAGGGAGGGGGGGCAGAGGAGCAGGAGGCAAACCAAGGATAGCTGAAATCCCTGCCACTTCTCTGGCGGCTCACTTCAAGGAGGGGGCCATCCGGACCCGCCCGGGTGCCAGCAACGATTTCCGTGGCGAGAGAGAGAGAGAGAGAGAGAGAGACGGGCCACAGGGCCACGACCGAGCAGCGAGTCCCTGCTTGGGACCGCCAGCACCCCGACACAGGAGCATGGGAGGAGGCCTTCCTCGACGTGGCCACGCGCGACCCCGCTACCAACGCCCCAATCTTTGTGGACTGGTCCGTCGCCTGCGAACACAACGACAACAACGCTCGCAGGAAGGCCAGGGCTCGCACGGACGGGGTGGCGGCGGCCCAGGCAGTCGTCAGAAAGCGGGCGCGCTACCTCCCGGCAGGAGGGGGACTCATCCCGGCCGTCTTGGAGACTGGGAGCCGGCCGGCGGGCGAGCTGGTGGCCGTCGTGCGCTCCTACGGCCGGGGCCTGTCAGGTGCCGACCGGCCCGCTGTGATCTCTACAACGTGGAGACAGATGCAGCGGTGCCTCGCAGTCGGCAACGCTGAAATGCTGCTGAGTGCGACGTGAGCCACCCACCGGCTCTGACAGGACCACCGACGCCACCGCGGCGACCACTAGCACGCCCGCCCCACGCCCGCTACGACCGCCGCGACCACAACTGCGACCGCCACCCTACGACCACTACGACAACCACGCCCACCAGTCTTGCGCTCGCCTACCGTCACGACCACTGCGACGACCAATGCGGGCGGCCACGACGACGACGACGACCAGCGCCGCGACCACTACGTCCACCCTGACCACTTCGACCACCACCGCGGCCGCCGCCCCCACGCCCTCTTCGACCATCCCGTCCGCCACCACGAACGCCGCCTTCCACCGCCCCCGTCCCCTTCCCCTTCCTCCTCCTCCTCCTCCTCCTCCTCCTCCTCCTCCTCCTCCTCCTCCTCCTCCTCCTCCTCCTCCTCCTCCTGATATTCTGGCGTTCTTGTCGCTCGCGGGCCGGTGTTGTTTCGCACCGGAGAGCCGCCGCCAGCTGCCTTGCCCGGGCTGGGTTGCTTCCCAGGTGCGGGGGAGTGTCCTTCCGCTCCCCCCTCCCCCCCCAGAGCGAGAAAGAGAGAGAGAGAGAGAGAGCAGTTCCCAGTGCCACGAAGAATCAACCTCAAGCCGGTCGTGCCAGGAATGAAGGCTGTTTATCCATTTCTCCGTGACACGCGTGTGCAGCCCCATGGTGCGCAGGTTACTGATTGTCTCCTTCATCATGCGCCGCGCCTGGGCCTAGACAGGCCGTCTGGTCAGTAGTGGTGGGCGTCCAGGCCCCTGTGCTGGTACTTCCAAGCGACCGTCGCCACATCCTGCTCTACCTGGAGCAACTTGGCAGTCGGGGCATCAGACTTGATTGCCTGCTCGCGGAGGAACCCAGGTATGGCGAGCAGCCGCTTCCATACCTGGCTCGTTTTCGGCTATGCCTTCGAGAACTTACGCTGTGAAGGTCTCCTTGGCGATGTCGTGCGCTTTGTGGCCCACAGATGGATTCTACGTTGTGTCCCTGTGGGAGTTCCAGACCTCGGTGCAGAGGGCTTCGCCCCGCTGTGCCTGGGTAGGGGGGGTATCAATTTCCTCTTCGAGAGCGATCGAGTCTGAGCACCTGGGCAAGGAGTGTGTGCTCGCACAGGGCGGCTTTCTCTCCACCCATCCCGCGGGTCACTGATTGCCTACTCTTTGGGGCATGCCCTCTAGACGCAGTGCGGGCGGACCCAGGGGTGCGTAGGACGGCACTATGAACTTTGGTTTGTTCGACCCGCCATGGTGGCGGCTGACTTGGCGGCGTTTCAGCAGGCGGCCTCAGCGGTTCTACCAGTGCTCGAGCGCCCTTGTTCTGAACTGCAGTCTTCGCCTTCCCAGCTCCCCGCGGAATTCCTAAACCTGGATCTTGGCCCGCCCACGTGGCAAATGGTGCGGCTGTGGGCTGTTCTGCGTCTGTGTGGGTGTTGGCCTTCCCCGGTGCTTGGTGCACCGATCCTGCCCCAAAGCCTGGCGCGGTGTGCTGCATGCGGGGCTGGCGACGTTGACGTGTCTCACGCTCTCCTCCAGTGCCCCACCTTAGCTGGTCACCAGGCAATTTCGTGGCCAACGATTGCTCTTCCCGTGTTGCGAGGAAAGACGCCCAGGCCATCATTTCATTTCCGCTTGCGGCGACGTCTGGTCGGGCGCCCGCGCCCGCGCCCACGGGCGCGTCGCGCCGTGCCGTCAGCACCCGCGGCGGCTCACTCAGCCCTCACCTGGACGCTGTGGGCGGTAGAGAGAGCCGCTAGGTGGCCTCGGTTTGGTAGAGGTCTTTCACTCCCCATTGTTGGCCACCCCAGGAGTGCGAGTGCTCGCTGGCCCAGGTCGCCCCTGGGCCCCGCTCGCGTCAGGAGCATCCATGCGTCGCCCCGGGGCCTGGCCAGCATCGCACGAGCAGCATTGCGGGGAGAAGGCAAGCAGAAACAGCGAATGGCAGACCCTCTCCTGCATGCTGGAGCCAATGCCCCGACACGGCGAGCGTACAGACTCCCTGCCTGGTCCGCACCGGCGGGGTGCGACGGCAGCGCGCGCCGCTAGGGGGGGGCGAGGCCAGACAACAGGGAGAGCGGGACCAACAGTAGGGGGCAAAGCGCGCTGACACATGGCGCGGGGGGTTGACGAGGCGCGCAGCTGGCGGCAGCACCCGGACAGCTGTCCGCTCGCAGTGGCTTAGTGATAGCGGGTGACGCGCGGATGTCTCCACCTCATCGCACAGCGCCGCCCCCTGGGCAACGACCGGGAGCCCTCCCCACCTACTGGACCATGCCCAAGTGCGGCGGACGCCCCTGGCGCCCCAGGGCGTGCGAAGCGGAGGGAGATGGGAAAGAGCGAGGGCGGAAGCAGGTTTGCCCACCCGAACACCCAGGACTGTGATTAGATGCGGCGCGCGCCCTTTGCACCCCAGAGGCATCGCGAGGGCCAAGGATGGCGGAAGCAAGGGGAGGGCGGCAGAGCGGCAGCACCTAGAGGAAAGAACGCAAGCCACACGCGCACACCCAGCTTATCCCAAGTGCGCCCTGCACATCGCTACAGCAACATAGCGACTTAGATGTTGGTTGTTACCTGCTGCTGCCCTGACTTCGGCGGGCCTCTTGAGTACCTTCGCCTCCGCTTTCAAGCGTTGCCGGCCGACGCAATTGGGCCTACTGCAACGGGGGCGCGGTGGCACACAGGACCGCTTGGAGATCCGAGACAGATTACCCGATGGACCGTGTGATGTCTCGATTCTGGGATTGGTTTGGCAGCGGATGAAAACACATGTTGCTCGAGCCGAAATGTCCGAGGAGCCGAGGCGGCAGGGGGGGGGGGTAAAGCGGCAAGGCAAGAAGAAGAAGAAGAAGAAGAATAAGAAGAAGAAGAAGAAGAAGGAGAAGAAGAAGAAGAAGGATAAGAAGAATAATAATAAGAATAAGAATAATAATAAGAATAAGAAGAAACATAAGAAGAATAAGAAGAAGCAGAAGAAGAATAATCATAAGAAAAAGAAAAAGAAACGTAATAATTATAATAATAATAAGAATAAAAAATAATAAGAATAAGAATAATAAGAAGAAGAATAAGAATAATAATAAGAAGAAGAAGAATAATACGAAGAAGAATAATAATAAGAAGAAGAAGAATAAGAATAATAAGAAGAAGAATAAGAAGAAAAATAAGAATAATAATACGAATAATAATAATAATAATAATAATAATGATAATAATAATAATAATACTAATAATAATAATACCAATAATAATACTAATAATAATACTAATAATAATAATAATAACAATAACAATAATAACAACAATAATACTAATAATAATAATAATAATAATAATCATAATAATAATAATAATAAGAAGAAGAAGAAGAAAAAGAAGAAGAAGAAGAAGAAGAAGAAGAAGAAGAAGAAGAAGAGTAAGAATAAGAAGAAGAAGAATAATTATAATAATGAGAGGGAAACGCAGGAGGAAGGAGGCGGAGGGAGAGCAGGAGGGGGCATCAAGGATAAGGGCCTCCACTCCATGCAATAATCGAACGCGTGTGGCAGCGTATCTTGCCTCTCCCTTGTGGGTGAGAAACATAGCAAGTATATTCATGATCAAGAAGCGGGTGCGTCCCAACCTATATGCAATCAGCAAGGATTTCGGACGGGGGCAACGCACCCAGGGCAGACGTAGGCACCATTCGGGATCCACGGGCCCCCCGATGGGGCACCAGGCAACGGGAAGCCACCAGCCAACCAGAGCAGCACCCCGGCGCCTGCGAAACCAAGCAGGCAACGCCGGGCCGAGGGCCAGGCGACTGGGCACCAGGCGACCACGGACCAGGGGCACAGTTAAGCGAAGGACAAAGACGGGGCCACGAGGGCCACGGGCCGGGCAACCGGCGGAGGGACCCGCAAAGCGGACACAAAACATAGTCTCACGCAAGATTTCTGGGAGGGGGGAGGGGGGGCGGAGAGAGGGAAGAGGAGGACGGGAAGAAAGGAAGAAAAGGGAGGGAGGGAGAAGACGGAGGGGAGGAGAAACAACCAGGGAACCAGCAAACAACCTCGAGGACCATTGTATGTTGGGATTGCGCGGGAGGTGCGGTTTCGGAAAATGCCCAAGGCAAGAAATCATTATGGGAACAACGTGGTCTGGAGAGTACACACAGTAAGGAATAACGATAGCACGTTGGGCTCAATATGGGATCATAATAACGTGAGCCAAACCATACTTGAGCAGGGGGTTAGAGGGAAGGATGGGAGAGTGTAAGATACGACCATGGTCAAACGCGTATCTTGGACAGTGTTGTTCAGATGGCGGCAGAAACGTGTCTTGAGGCATCGCCCCACGGAGAGAATCGGGGAACTTGAGAAAGCATGTCAATCCAAGCCCTTGGGGGCGCGTCTCATTTTTCCAGTTGGAACTCAATGAACTGTGTCACGCGGAACTCTCGCAATGTTGCGCTGTAGTACTCCCGGTGCAGCGGCTTCAAAGTGCAACCGTTCGCCGGGGCTGGCCCACGCGCGCGTTGTGAGGAGAGGGGAAAGGAAGGGGGGTTGGGAGACGAGGGGGGGAGGAGGGGGGAAAGTGTAGGTACCCCTAAAGCTGGGGTGCACCTTGGACCGTCTGGGTCTTCAAAATGCAACCGGCCGCCGCGGCTGGCCCACGCGCGCGCTGGGAGGGGAGGGGAAAGGAAGGGGGGGTGGACAACCACGGGGGGGGGAGGGCTGGGAAGTGTAAGTGCCCCTAAAACTGAGGTGCACCTCGGTCCGTCCAGACCTTCATGCCCTGGTATCGCCAGCAAAGCCACGTGCACCAGCAATGCCGCGAGCTGCTCCGTCACCGGGTACAGAAGCCCGTTGGGCGGGCTGGGCGACGACGTCGCGGGGCCTACACGCTCTGGTACTGACTAAGAGGTCGCGGAAGTCCGCGGCAGCAACCCCGCCAACGCTGGCCTGTAATTAGCGCCGGCGGCGCTTTGGGCGCAGGGCCCTGAATGTGGATAAGATGGCCGAAGAAGCCGAGCAGCAAGTTGATTCTTGGATGACGCCCCTTTTGGCCTTGATGGCCGTGACCCGCTTATGGCTTTGCAACTCAATCACCATTCTTCTCTTGGGAGGAGGCGCCAGCTTAGCGTGACTCCGGGGGAATCGCCGGTGCCGTGCGGGAGCGCATATGGCGGCGGGCCGGTCTCGCTCGACCCCACATCGACCATGCGGACGCCCATGCCCGCTACCCTCTTGTGAAGCTCGCTGGTGCTCAGAAGTGTGAACAGGAGTGTCAATCTAGCACGGGGCCCACCTCCCTGACGCCCCAGCCTGTTCCAGAAGTTCTGCGTTGCCGTGTCTACTTCCCCGGTGTCACGAATGGAGGCTAGCATCCCGGCACTCGGCCGGCAGTCGAGTTTATTTCGCTGGAGAGGGGGCCACGGCCCCGACCGGTAGCCCACCGGGGCCCTGCAGCATTCCCGGGGGGGCCACTGCGGCCCTTGCAGCCGTGCCTGGCGGAGGAGGGCCGTGTGCCACTGCTGGCGGCACCAACGGCGAGCCTTCAGAAGCTAGCATCCCCGTGGCCGGGCACGGGGGTGGACAGGAGGACTGGCCGTGGCGGGGGGACGAGGTACCTACCTGAAACCACCAGGGGCGGGCGTGGCACCGTCGACTTGGCTGCCGTCGGGTACACGGGCTGTGCTGGTCCCTCCGAGCGCGCAAGGCGCAGCGCCTGCACCGGTGGGACCGGCGCGGCTGGGGGTGGCGGCGGCGGTGGCAGGCTGGCCGGCTGGCCTGGCCCCGGCCCTGTGGCTGCGGGGAGCCCTGGTAGCGCTGCTCTGACGGCTGGCTAGGGGGAGCCGGCACCGGCTGCGCCGCGCCTGCGTGGCGCGCTCCAGCCAGGGGCAGGCAGTCATCCTTCTTGAGCGCCGGCTGTGGCGGTGGCGCCGGCGGCCAGAGCGCCGACGGCGCCCGGGGTCTTCTGTGGAAAGCCGCCATTGCTTGGCGGCGGTGGCGGCTGGAAGGCCAGCGGTTGCGGCGCCTTTGGTGAGGCGGCGCGAAGCTCCCAGTTGGGTGGTGGCTGCATCCGCGGCGGGGGCTGTGCGGCCTTGCCCGGGTCGAGGTCCGGGGTGACGGGTTGTCCTCCGCGCAGCGGCGTCGGAAGCAACGCCTGCCAAGGGCCATTCTCTCCGCTGAGAGAACGTTCCGGCGAGCCTGGTGGCTTGTCTACCGCGCGGGGCGGTGTGGGAGTGGTGCGGGGTGGCGTCGTGGAACAGTCTCTGTCCCGCGCAGCAGGCTCGGCTCCCACGGCTGGCACCCCGGGGGGGGGCTGGGGCGGCGCGCGGCCTCGGCGGCTCCTGCTCCTCTGGGGGCGGTCGCGGCGGCTCATCGATGCCACGGGAGTGGCTGCCGCGGCGGGGCCTCGACCCGCGCCGGCTGTCGCCCCTCCTCCAGCGGCGGTTCCTCGAGTGCTCGTCGCGGCGCCGCCGATCCCCCATCTCGCTGGGCACGCAAGGCCCGCGTGCGCGGTGCAAGTGGCTGGCAGCGCCCGGGCCCGCCCCTCGGGTTCTGGGGTGGTCGGTGCCACATGGCGATGGGGCGGGCAGTAGGGCGGAAACGTTCGACGACGACGACGACGACAGCGCCGGCAAACGCGAATATCTCGGCCGCCCAGCAACGCTCTGCCCACGACGTTAGAGGGCGGCGCACGAGGAGCGGGGGGAAGAAGCGACATTGGCCCGAAACGTACCTAACAACCCGGGGTCTCACTCGGGTGCTCTTGAATATCTCGGGCGCCCTAATGCTGGGTGCGTTGGCGGGTGGGGGTGAGGCCGAGACCCCCCGGCCCCTCTCAATCCGCGACCCCCCCAAAGGGGGCCCAGGCAGTAGGCGGCGCGGACACAGCCGGCCAGCCAAGCAAGCAACGCCGAGCCAGAGGCAAAACGACGGGGCCGCCGGCGGCCGCAGACCACGCCCCAGAGCCCCGGAAAACCACGCAGGGCCACGGGCCGGGCAGGCAGCGGAAGTACCCGCAAAGCGGGAAATATTTTAAACATCAGATAGCTCCACATTGGCGATGGGGGCGGGGGGGGGAAGGGGGGCAGCGAAGGAAGTGGCGACGGAGAAGAGGGGCAGGGAGGTGGAAGTGGAGGAAGAGGGGGCGCGGGGAGGATAGACAAGACAATTACATAACATTATCTGCTGGGTTTGGCGGTGCGACTACCGCAGCTCCGTCGAGAGTACATTCGGCGCGACAACAACTGACGCGTATGGCTGGCTGCGCGGGTGGAGGGGAGGAGGGGGGGGGAGCTGATGGATCAAATGATGATCCATGCGCCTCGCACCGCGCCGTGTGAATCCACATGCCCCTAGGGACGCCTGACCCGACGGCGCGGCTCGTAACACATGACATTGGCAACGCACGTATCTTTCGACCCTGCGGAAAGAGAATGGCACAACCAGGCTGTGTCCTGGAACGCGAGTCCATGTGAGATGTAAGGCGTGGCTAATGGAATAATTCAGCACCCCCGAGTTCATGTGGAGGGGGCGACGGCAGCGCAGGCAGGGGGCAAACAGCAGATGACGACGATCATTTCAGAGACCTCCCCCTGCAGGACACATGGTAGCAGAGCATTGGCTACCGCGAGAATAACGGCGGCTTGCATCGCCCTGTGAGCCGCGCGATGGTCCACATCCGGAAACTACGCCACGCGGGCGGCGAGGCGCGCCACGACAGCCACGCTATGGATCTGTTGAACGGCGCAGGCTGCATGGTACAGAAAGAGACGCCTAGGATCGGCACCACCCGGCCTGCGGCCGCATCACACAACCCATTTTCACGTGCCAGGACAGCCGGGCAAACCACATCCCGGCGATAACGTTGCAGCAGCGTCCGCCGGGTGTCCTTGTGCACTCGCGCCCGTTGCGCGACCTCCTCTGGGAACCCCGCCTGAGCGACAGGGAGCGCGGTGCCTGCCTCCGATGGGTGCAACATGTGGCGCTGGATCTCAGAGAGCCACGCCTGGGGCCCAATGAGTGCTGCAAGGGAAAGCATGACAGAACCCGGATGTTCGATTGGCACAAGAAAGAGCCGTGCCAACGCGACGAACGCTTCCTCCAACACCCGGGACAGAAGGCCCGGCGCCCATCCACACTGTGTGATGATAAGTATGCTGGGTACCTGGATTGCCAGTGGCAAGCAGAGGAAATCATGTGCCCACTGCCGCTGTAAGCCGCGGAGCTGGCCTGGTGCGCCGGGTGCAGCGGCGAGGAGGGCTCCGCTAAAAACAACGCCCGGGACGACGCGAACCTGCACCTGCATGGCGACGACGAAGGGAGATGAACCCGCCGTTTCACCCGTCCCGAGAATGTCAAAGAACTTTGCTCGGGCAGCGCGGACGACGGTGTTGAGGTGCGGGGTGAAAGTGAGCCCCGCGTCTAAGCGAACCCCGAGTGTCCAGTGTTCCTCCACCGCGGTGTACCCAAGGGCTTCCGGTCGGGGCGGCGGCGCACCCAGCATGGGCGCGACGGCGGACTTGCCTGGCCCGAAGTTCATCCCCGCCCCAGCGCGGAGGCAATACCTTCCAAAAGCCGACTGCGGACCTCTCGCGGCAATGGCCACAGCGGCCCCGATGCTAGGGCAGGACATTGTTGCGTCGTCAATGGGTTGCAAGGCCGGGAGAGCGTGAGGCCCAAGCCGTTCTAGGATGGCAATCCTGTCGGTGAGGTTTGGGAATGCAGCGAGGACCTGTACGCAGCAATCTTCCGTGACCTTCCACGGCGCTGTGTCCGACGCAGCCACTTGCGCCAAGGGCCCTGCAAAACCATCAAGGAACTCCTCGTTTAGTGGTGGTGCGCGGGTGTGGGTGCACGGGTTTTGGCGTTCGGCTCTGGCCAGTGCCGCGGGGGCGAAAGGTGGCGAGGTGGTGCGGCAGCCGCCCCCCAAGATTTGTTCAACCTCCTCAGGTATCCAGCGCAACAGGCCACTGAGCACTGGGCTCGAAAACCGCCGCCCTTGCGCCGTGCCGTTGCCGAGGGTGAACACCGGTGACAGGAATCCATGTAGCTGCAAGCGCGGGGCAGTCAGTGTGTAGGATGTCGCCCATGACCAGCCGTGTCTCTCCCGAGACGCCCGCGTGGTACAGGTGTACCAACGTACCATCAATGGATGCGACGTCGAAGGTCCATTTGAGGTCACCCAAAGCCAGGTGCGTCTGAGCACCCCCACGGTGCCGCAGTTGGACATGCATCACAAGGGCGAGAAGGAGTGATATTGGGTCGTAGACACCACCCAACTGGCCAGGTCCGCAGAAATCGCGGACCAGGGTTGCATTTCGGAGCATCCAAAGCGTGTCTTGCAGCTGTGCCATGTCAGATGCGACTGAAATAGGACGCAAGTGTTGCACTTTGCGTGTAACCAGTGGCCCACCCTTCTTCCAGATGGGGGATATCAGCCGGAGTGACCAGGCAGAGGAGATAAGCCCAACATGACGGCCAATATTTGTAAGGTCGGTGAAAAGTTGGCGCGGCACGTCCAGGTCAGCGCACAGAGCTGCGCACGGGAGGCCCAAAGTGCGCTTCTGGCGTTTGAACGCCGAGATAACCTCGTCGACCTCAGCCCGAGTGTATGGCTTTGGGTTCGTAGACAAGCTGCCCGGGGGCACAGCGTTCCCGAATGCGCCAGGGTGCGCACCGGACGTTCGAATCCGGGATTCGTCCTCCGACATGTGCCGTGCAGCCTGGGGGTCCTGAGGGAAGTCGTTGTTGGCCCTCGCTTTGAGGTCATCAATAATCGCAGCCTGCATTTCTTCCTCGGTGAGAAGGACACCGGAATCCTCACTGACGAGAGCAATGTTATTGGCAGCACTTTTGGCCAGCATGACTGAAAGGAACCGCTCTGCACGCCCAGGGTCCTGTTTACGGAGCGTGAGGAACTGATCCATGACGCGCTGCTGAGCACGATCCAATGCCGCCATAGTATCGCCGTCTATCCGTTCCTGTAGTTCGCCGGCACCGACTGGCGCTGCTCTCTTGGTGGGGCGGCGTGCCCGTGCCAATCCCGCTATATGACCAGCAAAGACATAAATGACATTCCGTGTCCATGCCGCGGCATCCAGAAGCCCTCGGCGTTGGCGTGTCGAGACCGATCCCCCAAGTGCTTCTGGACGAAGAGATACATCGGCTAGGAGTCCTCGGGTCGCGGCTCCAAGCTCCTGTAATTCATATTCAACCTGTTCGAGGGCGTGAAACCACGAATCGGGGGACCAAGTAACCGACGGGAGGCGCGGGAGGCAATCCTGCGACGTGGCTAATTGCCGATGCAACTACGGCGCGATGATCGGACCCACCAATCCGCTCACTAAGCGTACACGCGGTGCCGGGCTGCCCTGCAGGCGCGAGGACCAGGTCGATGAGGGTGCCCGAAACGTGCGTCGGGCGACTCACATTCCAAGGTAGGAAACCCGCTGCCCGGATGTCCGCCTCGATGAGGCGGACATCCTGTGCTGGTGGTGGTGGCGCTGCTGGTCGTAGGCGTGCTGGTGGTGGTGGCGCTGCTGCTGCTTGTTGTCGCAGTCGTGGTAGTGGTTGTCGTGGTGCTGCTGGTCGCCGTGCTGCCCCTGGTCGCCGTCGTGGTGGTGGTGCTGGTCGCCGTGCTGGTGGTGGTGGCGCTGCTGGTCGTCGGCGTGGTGGTGGTGGTGGTGGTGCTGCTGCTGCTTGTAGTCGCAGTCGTGGTAGTGGTTGTCGTGGTGCTGCTGGTCGCCGGGTTTCCCCTGGTCGCCGTCGTGGTGGTTGTGCTGGTCGCCGTGCTGGTGGTGGTGGCGCTGCTGGTCGTAGTCGTTGTTGTGGTAGTGGTGGTGGTGGTGCTGCTGCTTGTTGTCGCAGTCGTGGTAGTGGTTGTCGTGGTTCTGCTGGTCGTCGTGCTGTCCCTGGTTGTTGTTGTTGTGGTGGTGGTGGTGGTGGTGGTACTGGTTGCCGTGCTGGTGCTGGTGGCGCTGCTGGTCGAAGTCGTTGTTGTTGTTATGGTGGTGGTGGTGCTGCTGCAGCTGCTGCTGCTTGTTGTCGCAGTTGTGGTAGTGGTTGTCGTGGTGCTGCTGGTCGCCGTGCTGCTCCTGGTCGCCGTCGTGGTCGTGGTGGTGGTGCTGGTCGCCGTGCTGGTGGTGCTGGCGCTGCTGGTCGTAGTCGTGGTTGTCGTGGTGGTGGTGGTGGTGTTGGTGGTGGTGGTGGTGGTGCTGCTGCTGCTGCTGCTGCTGCTTGTTGTCGCAGTTTTTGTAGTACTTGTCGTGGTTCTGCTGGTCGCCGTGCAACCCCTGGTCACCGTCGTGGTGGTGGTGGTGCTGGTCGCCGTGCTGGTGGTGGTGGCGCTGCTGGTCGTAGTCGTAGTGGTGGTGGTGGTGGTGGTGGTGGTGGTGGTGGTGTGGGTGGTGGTGGGGGTGGTGGTGGTGGTGGTGGTGGTGGTGGTGGTGGTGGTGCTGCTGCTGCTGCTTGTAGTCGCAGTCGTGGTAGCGGTTGTCGTGGTGCTGCTGGTCGCCGTGCTGCCCCTGGTCGCCGTGGTGGTGGTGCTGCCCTTGGTCGCCGTGCTGGTGGTGGTGGCGCTGCTGGTCGTAGGCGTGGTGGTGGTGGTGGTGCTGCTGTTGCTGCTGCTGCTGCTGCTGTTTGTTGTCGCAGTTGTGGTAGTGGTTGTTGTGGTGCTGCTGGTCGCCGTGCTGCCCGTGGACGCCGTCGTTGTGGTGGTGGTGCTTGTCGCCGTGCTGGTGGTGGTGGCGCAACTGGTCGTAGTCGAAGTGGTAGTTGTGATGGGGGTGGTGGTGGTGGTGCTGCTGCTGCTGCTGCTTGTTGTCGCAGTCGTGGTAGCGGTTGTCGTCGTGCTGCTGGTCGCCGGGCTGCCCCTGGTCGCTGTCGTGGTGGTGATGGTGCTGGTCGCCGTGCTGGTGGTGCTGCTGCTGCTGGTCGTAGTCGTGGTGCTGGTGGTGGTGGTGCTGCTGCTGCTGCTTGTTGTCGCAGTAGTGGTCGTGGTTGTCGTGGTGCTGCCGGTCGCCGTGATGCCCCTGGTCGCCGTTGTGGTGGTGGTACTGGTCGCCGTGCTGGTGGTGGTGGCGCTGCTGGTCGTAGTCGTCGTTGTGGTGGTGGTGCTGCTGCTGCGGCTGCTGCTGCTTGTTGTCGCCGTTGTGGTAGTGGCTGTCGTGCTGCCCCTGGTCGCCGTCGTGGTGGTGGTGGTACTGGTCGCCGTGCTGGTGGTGGCGGCGCAGCTGGTCGTAGTCGTAGTGGTGGTGGTGGTGGTGGTGGTGCTGCTGCTGCTGCTGCTGCTGCGGCTGCTGCTGCTGCTGCTGCTGCTGCTTGTTGTCGCAGTCGTGGTAGTGGTTGTCGTGGTGCTGATTGTCGCCGTGCTGCCCCTGGTCGCCGTCGTGGTGGTGGTGGTGGTGCCGGTCGCCGTGCTGGTGGTGGCGCTGCTGGTTGTAGGCGTGGTGGTGGTGGCGCTGCTTGTCGTCGGCGTGGTGGTGGTGGTGGTGCTGCTGCTGCTGCTGCTTGTTGTCGCAGTCGTGGTAGTGGTTGTCGTGGTGCTGCTGGTCGCCAGGTTGCCGCTGGTCGCCGTCGTGGTGGTGGTGGTGGTACTGGTCGCCGTGCTGGTGGTGGTGGCGCTGCTGGTCGTAGTCGTCGTGGTGGTGGTGGTGCTGCTGCTGCTGCTGCGGCTGCTGCTGCTTGTTGTCGCAGTCGTGGTAGTGGTTGTCGTGGTGCTGATGGTCGCCGTGCTGCCCCTGGTCGCCGTGGTGGTGGTGGTGGTGGTGGTGCTGGTCGCCGTGCTGGTGGTGGTGGTGGCGCTGCTGGTCATAGTCGTAGTGGCGGTGGTGGTTGTGGTGGTGGTGGTGGTGCTGCTGCTGCTTGTTGGCAGTCGTGGTAGTGGTTTTCGTGGTGCTGCTGTTCGTGATGCTGTCCCTGGTTGTTGTTGTGGTGGTGGTGGTGGTGGTACTGGTCGCCGTGCTGGTGGTGGTGGCGCTGCTGGTCGTAGTGGTATTGGTGGTGGTGGTGGTGCTGCTGCTGCTGCTGCTGCTGCTGCTGCTTGTTGTCGCCGTTGTGGTAGTGGCTGTCGTGGTGCTGCTGGTCGCCGTGCTGCCCCTGGTCGCCGTTGTGGTGGTGGTGCTGGTCGCCGTGCTGGTGGTGGTGGCGCTGCTGGTCGTAGTCGTGGTGATAGTGGTGCTGCTGCTGCTGCTGCTGCTGCTTGTAGTCGCAGTCGTGGTAGTGGTTGTCGTGGTGCTGCTGGTCGCCGTGCTGCCCGTGGTCGCCGTCGTGGTGGTGGTGGTGCTGGTCGCCGTGCTGGTGGTGGTGGCGCTGCTGGTCGGAGTCGTTGTGGTGGTGGTGGTGGTGGTGGTGGTGGCGGTGGTGGTGCTGCTGCTGCTGCTGCTTGTTGTCGCAGTCGTGGTAGTGGTTGTCGTGGTGCTGCTGGTTGCCGTGCAGCCCCTGGGCGCCGTCGTGGTGGTGGTGGTACTGGTCGCCGTGGTGGTGGTGGTGGTGGCGCTGCTGGTCGTAGCCGTAGTGGTGGTGGTGGAGGTGGTTGTGGTGGTGGTGGTGCTGGTGCTGCTTGTTGTCGCCATTGGTAGTGGTTGTCGTGGTGCTGCTGGTCGCCGTCGCGGTGGTGTTCGTAGTTGTGGTGTTGCTGGTCGCCGTCGTCGTGGCGCTGCTGGTCGTAGTGGTGCTGCTGGTCGCCGTCGTGGTGGAGGTTCTTGTCGTCGTCGCGGTCGCGGTGGCGGCGGTGCTGGTGGTGGTGCTGCTGGTGGCGGTCGTCGTTGTGGTGGTGCTGCTGCTGTTCGTAGTTCTGGTGGTGGTGGCGGTAGTTGTGGTGCTGGTCACAGTCGCTCTGCTGTTGGCGTTCCGGCAAGCTGCCGCGCCCCGCCCTGCTCGCCCGCACCCCCACGCGGGGGCCGGCGCTCTCAGGGGAGCGCCGACAGGACGCCCCCTCGCCTGGGATTCTCCCCGTCTGCCGCAAGCGTCTCAGAGGGCACGTCCTCGAGCAGGCTCGCTGCAAGGGCGTCGTGGATGGCGTGCGCCAACATGCCGCTCCACCTGTGCGGCAGCGCGGTCGCGAGCGACTCTCGCAGCGCCGCCGGCGCGCTCCTCGCCCGGGCTCGCACTTGTGCGCGCTCCCAATATCCAATCGTCGGTGCTTTGCGCGGAGGATTTGATGTGTTAGCGGCGTTTCTGCGCGCGCCGCGCTCGGGTCCGAGCTGCGCGTTTGCCGCTGCGTCCACCTCGCGCGGCCCAATAAGGCGTTCGCGCCATGTCGGAGCCTCGCTTGGCCGTCCGGTCAGCGAACGAGAGCACGCGCGCGCGCATCCGTCCTGGTGAGCTCAAGCCTGCGATGATAGCGCCAACATTGCAGCCTCCAGCCGCCGCGCGCCTTTCCTCATGGAGAGAGCGGTTTTTGGCGCCACCGGCAGGGGGGGGAGGTTTCCAACCGCGCCCCTCCCTCCCAAACCAGCGGGCGGGGGGTGGTTTCGGGACCCGGGCCCCCCCCCCCCCCCCCGGAAAAGGCAGAGGGCCCCCTCCCCCCCTCCCTCCCCTCCCTGGGCCCTCCCGCGGGGTTTCAAATCCACGCGCTTCTAAGTGGCCGCTGGCCGCCGCCGCAGCCGCCGCCGCCGCCGCCGCCGACGACGACGACGACTACAACGACGCCGCATTCTTGCTCCAGGGGGGGCTCGAATCCAGCCTCCTCTCCCCAGGCCCTCCCGTGGGGGTTCGAAACCCTTCCCCCCCTCTTCCTGCCGGCAAGCGACAACGACGACGTCGTCGTCTCAGATCTGCGCCAGCGCCCGTCCACCCGCGTTGGAGAAGAAGGGCGAGGGAGAGGAGCGGGGGAGGAGGAGGAGGAGGAGGAGGAGGAGGAGGAGGAGGAGGAGGAGGCGAAGGCGTATCGGCTGAGCGCCGCCCCTGGGGATTGGGGGGCAGCCCTTCCCGCCGTGGCCTCACGCGTGGCCCTCGGCCCGCGCGCGCCATAGCCCGCGGACATCCGCGGCAGCGCTGCCTGCAGGCGGCGCAGCGCACCCGCGGCCCAGCCGCGGCCACTGCGGCATCGCCGCGGTCACGCCGCCATCCGAGAGGCGGCGCTGGCGGGGTTCTCGGTCAAGAGAGCCCGCCTGGCACCGACGTGAAAGGAGAGCCCGCGGACAAGCGCGACTGCTCGTGAGGGCGGTCAGCGCTCGTGAGCTGCTCCAACGTCACCACAGCGCCCAACAACCACGGCGCCGGTCCGACTGTGCAGAAGACATGGCTGGCACCTGGCAGTGCGCGTGTGGGCGACACGTATCAGAGCGGCATTGGACGTGCCGAAGCTGCAATTGCTACTACAACCAAACGGGACGACGCCCTGCATCGCGGGGGCGACCGCCACAGCAGCAAGCAGCAGGTGCTTCCACCCCGAGGTGGGCCACCCAGCCCGAGCCCCTTGCGAAGAAGCTCATTGCCAAGACACTACCTCTCCCGAAGAGCGAGGCAGAAGCGCACAAGGTCTACCAGGTTTATGGCAAGCCTCCCACAGACCCAGCCGCGCAGCGCCAGTACAAAGACGAGATCAAGAGCCGCACGTACGATGTTGCCAACCTCATCTGTGCAGCCAGGCGGGCCAACAAGCCCTGCGACCAGGAGCTAACAGAAGTTGCGGCACTCAAGTTCCTGATGGGATTCACCGAGAAGCGCAAGGACCAGATCCAGGCCCTCAAGGACAAGAAGACTACGTACAAGGAGAAACTTGCCTAGATTCGGGAAAGCATCAAAGAGTTCAAGCAGCAAGAAAAACTGGTCGAGGCGGAGATCGCCAAGACCGACGTCTGCATAGCCGAACTGGAGGATGCCCCAGACTCCGAGGACGAAGAGCCCGACGACGTGGCCCTCGACCATCAGGCAGCGGACGGCCCATCTTCGCACAATGTGGCACCACCGCCACCCCCACCAGCAGCGCCTGGCAATCAAATGGCTCAGATACAAGCACAGCTCGCCATGCAGCAAAGCGTCATCAGCCAGCTGTTGGGACTAGTGCAGCCAGCCGCGGGGCCATGCATACAGGGCGTCCCTGGAGTCCCTCCGCCCGTCACGGGCGCGGTCCTGCCACCGCCTCCAGCGCATCTGATCCAGCAGATGCAGGCTATCACGCAGGGCACTTTCCTTCCCCAGCAAGTTTTCAGCCAGCCTCAGCAGACCCAGCAAGTGCATCAGGGCACGCCGGCGAGGTCCAAGTCGGCCATGGGCCAAGCCTACATGGCGGCGAAAGGGAAAGGCAAGGACGCCAGCGCAGCAGGGATGACCCCAGAGGGGGCGGTAGCCCCCATGGCAGTAGATCAGAAGGGAGCACCGCCTACAACGGCGAACCTTGCAGCGCCGCCCCCAGCCCAGGGGCCAGCGCACCCGCCAGCCCCGCTCCCTGGAGGGCCAGGCCCCCGCATATCCCAGCACGAGCTGTCCCACGCCATTGCGGCAGCAGAGGCCGCTGGGATGGATCATCCGACCCCAGAGACGGGGGGCTACAAGGACCCAGCGACCATCAGGGAGCTGCACGCCCAACTGGAGGCAGCAAGGGGAACGGGACCGAGCCAGGCGGCGGTCACCGTGCAGTCGTCTCCGACCCAGCAGGTCACACCGACCCCGCCAGCAGACTCGCAGCCAACCATAAGCTCACAGCTGCAGGGGTTGGACAGAGTTGTGCAGGCCGCCACGGGCGCTTTCTTCCAGAAGCAGCGAGAACTCCAGGAGCAGGCGGAAGCAGCCAGAATACCATGCCCAACCTCTCCGCCCAGAGCTCCCCTGCACCGCAGCTCGCCTACCGAGCACTCCGTGCCAACAGTAGTGCCGAGTCCCAGCTCGCCACCAGGGCAGGCAGCCCAAGGGCAGCCACCAGCGGTGCCATCTCCCACGGAGGTCGAGGTTCCCAGCCAGATGCCTTCACCGTCGGAGCCTACGCTGGTACGCAGCCCAGCCTTTGCCACAGCAGCGGGGTGTTCACCTACGGCGCCATTCCTCCCGGAAGCCTACGCGCCAGGGTTCCACTCCGCTCCGGCTCAGCTAGCATCGCAGACCCAACCAGAGACCCAGGTTGCAGCACAGGTGCCTCCAGTACCAACAACGCCCGAGCGCCACCAGACAGCAGGTCTCAGCCCCACATCGCCAGCCGACCCAGCGTACGGCCAGAACGCGCACGACTGGGGGCCGCTGGGGCAGCCACCAAGGAAGTCGGCATGCGCACCAGGCACCATGAGGGACGACATCTGAATTTCCTCTCAACGGTCTCGTGGGAGGTCACCTTCTTCTGTTCGTACGCCCAGTCGGCACACGACGATGAAGAAGGGGATCAACATCTACCCCATCATCTGAATGAGCAGAGTGGGCCACCCGCCGCGAATTTTGAGGGATTCAAGGGACAAGAAGAGTTCCCCTCGCCCTTGGCTGGCCCACTGGAGCTCTCAACCCCGCATCGTCTTGGCGCCCCGTGGGGCCCAGGGGGCCAGGGTAGAGCCAACAATGCAACCGTCAGCCTGCCAGAGGCTGACTTCTTTGTTCATGCCGACCTTAACGCTGATGGGGAGGCTAATACCAATTCGATCGATAATTTCGCGGCTGCGGGGAAAAGCACCCACGGCACTCAGGGGCCCCCCCCACCGCATGCTCAGATGAATTTCCATGACTATTTTGATTTGAGTTCTGGCGCGACGCCGCTGGAACCACAGGGCCTGAGGCGGCGTCTGCGGGAGGAGCAGGCACCTCCGCAGATTTACAGGGAGCCCCACAGGGCCCAGAATTATGACGGGGAGACTGCCGTTGCATGTGCCCTTCCGATCCCCCCCCTTCCCGACCCGCTTGGGGCTGGCCCCATCGTCGCCACGCAGCTGGACGTGGCCCGAAAGAACCGCGTCGCTGCCGCTCCGCACCCTGTTGCTTCGAGGAGTTGCCTGCTGGACTCTTGGCTCGATGTCAGAGGGACCCTGGACTCATATCCTAGGGCGCTCAAGCATTGGCCTACGGATCGTTTTAACGACATTATTCTGCATCAGCATATTAGGTACGCCTTAGCAAACACTAGCCCTGCCGATGCCCCCGAGCCCGTGAGGGCCTGGACAGATGTAGACGGATTTCTCGACCTGTTATGGAGTCTCCAAGACCAGAGCAGAGCCCCAGTCTACGTCATCTCGGACAATCCTGATGTTCGGAATCATAGGTGCAGAGAGGCCTGGCGGCCCATGGCGCCCCCCAAGACACCCGAGCAGCTACAGGAGGATAAGGAAGCCACAGTCGCTGCCAGGAAAGCTAACCGCAAAACGGGTCGACCTGCTCACTGTGCTGTTAAACCGGCCTTTCGGGTCCCTGGGGTTTCGTTTTGCCCTCCTGCCCTGGCCCCGAGGGATAAACGTGCGTGGAAACCGTTCCCCATGGCTCGAGTTGATGCTGAGGACAGAGCCCTTGCGGGCCAAGTTCCCAGGCCAGTCGGGCAGCATATCAGGTACCTCCTTCTTTCTTTCGCTGGGGCCCGATGCGATTACGGTTTTCTTCACGAGTTTGAGAGGGTTGCCGAGTCCTCGCTTGTCTCCGTGTGGGTATTCAGCCTTGACGTTGCTTGCGACCCCAGCTGCGGCGAGGACTCGAGACCTGTGGCGATCCGTTTTTGGTTCTGCTTCTTCTTCTTCGTCGTCCTCCGCCTCGAAATCCCGGCTGTGATGGAGCACGCTGCTCCTCCCTCCCGTCGGGGGGCCCCTTCGGCGTGGATGTTCGACGTGCTGGAGGCTCTCCTCGGACGGCCCGAGGTTGAGGGGGTCCTCACCGACCTTTGCCTTTTCGGGGCGCCGTCGAGGAAGCCTACTCTCCTTCTTTCGGTTCACCTTCCGTCTCTTAGCATGGGAGCGCGGGCTGCTCGGGGGGGCGGGAGGTGCCCCCACGGCCCCCGTGGCCATGCGACCCTTGCGGGCTTTGTGGGCTATTGGCAGTGGCGCGCCTATAGGGCTAAGGTGCACCCCCAGGGCATATACCGTACTACTGCCTCTGTTTTCCTTCAGGCTTCCCTGGGGGGTTGGCCTCTGGTCCCGGGTGCCCCTTCGGAGGAGGTCGAGCCAGACTTCTTGGCCTTCTGGGAGCCCCTCGTCCCCTTCGTTGCGCGAGCCATGGGCAATGACTTTGCTCGCGAACTCTCTGGCCCAGGGCCCTAGCGGGCCCGAGGCAACATGGTGCGAGGCCTCGGCCCGCCCTGCCCCATCTGGGTGCCGGGACCCCGTCCCTGCCCTGGCAGGCTCCCGGGATCACCGCATGCTCCGCGTGCTCTCCTTCGCTTGCCCTGCCCTTGTCCCTTCTCGTGTTCCTTTTCCTGGCGGGTGGCGCTTCGTGCACATCATCCTGATTCCAAGTCCAAAGGAGGAGGCGGAGGAGGAGGAGGAGGAGGAGGAGGAGGAGGAGGAGGAGGAGGAGGAGGAGGAGGAGGAGGAACAGCAGCAGGAGTGGGCGGTGGTTCAGGGGTGGGAACGGCACTGGGCGAGAGAACGCGAAGAGGAGGAAAAGAAGGAGAAGGAGGAAAATAATGACAAGGAAAAGGAAAAGGAAAAGGAGAAGGAAAAGGAGAACAAGGAGAAGGAAAAAAAAGAAAAGGAGAAGGAGGAGGAGGAGACGAGGAGAGGAGGAGGAGGAGGAGGAGGAGGAGGAGGAGGAGGCGGAGGAGGAAGAGGAAGAGGAGGAACAGGGGAGGAGGAGGAGAAGGAGGAGGAGGAGGAGGAGGAGGAGGAGGAGGGAGGAGGGGAGGATGGGGAGGAGGAGGAGGAGGAGGAGGAGGAGGAGGAGGAGGAGGAGGAGGATTTGGTGTCCTGCCCGCCCGGCCCGTTCGACCTCCTGGTAGCACCGGCGAATGTCCGATTCCTGCGGCGCTTCCTTTGCGAATGTTTCGAGCGGGGTCGGGCCGCAAAATCTCCGAAAGTTTACTGGTTGGCTTACGTCTGACCATCCGGTTTCCGAAAAAACCTCGGGGAATGTCAGATCTCGGTGTGCTCGCGCGTTGTAGTACTGGTACTGGTCATGGTACTGGCAATGATAGTGGTAATGGTAGTGGTAGTGGTAGTGGTAGTGGTAGTGGTAGTGGTAGTACTTGTAGGACTAGAAGAAGTAGTAGTAGTAGTAGTAGTAGTAGTAGTAGTAGTAGCAGTAGTAGTAGCGTAGTAGTAGTAGTAGTAGTAGTAGTAGTAGTAGTAGTTGTAGGAGTAGGAGTAGTAGTAGTAGTAGTAGTAGTCGTAGTAGTAGTAGTAGCAGTAGTAGTGGCAGTCGTCGTAGTAGTAGTTTTCAGTAGTAGTTAGTAGTAGTATGTAGTTACTTGTAGTAGTAGTAGTTGTAGATAGTGTAGTAGTTAGTATGTAGTAGTAGTAGTAGTAGCCGTAGTCAGTAGTGAGTAGTAGTAGTAGTAGTTCGTATCGTTAGTAGTCGTAGTAGTTAGTAGTAGTAGTTTAGTAGTTAGTAGTTAAGTAGTAGTAGTAGTGTTAGTGTAGTGGTAGTAGTAGTTGTAGTAGTAGTAATAGTGTAGTAGCTGTAGCAACAGCAGTAGTAGTAGTTAGTAGTAGTAGTTAGTTAGTTAGTGGTTGTGGAAGAAGGAGAAGTAGTAGTAGAAGTGGTTGAGAGTATTAGTATTAGCTGTAGTGTTAGTAGTGTTAGTAGTTTCAGTAGTGGTTAGTAGTTTTCGTAGTAGTCGTA
>CAUYUJ010016337.1:277946-283752 GCA_963575745.1 Prorocentrum cordatum | reverse complement strand
AGTAGTAGTAGTAGTAGTAGTAGTAGTAGTAGTAGTAGTAGTAGTCGTAGTAGTCGTAGTAGTAGTAGTAGTAGTAGTAGTAGTAATAGTAGTAGTAGCAGTAGTAGTAATAGTAGTAGTAGTAGTAGTAGTAGTAAAGTAGTAGTAGTAGTAGTAGTAGTAGTAGTAGTAGTAGTAGTAGTAGCAAGAGTAGTAGTAGTAGTAGTAGTAGTAGTAGTAGTAGTAGTAGTAGTAGTCGTAAGAAGAAAGAAGAAAAGTAGTAGTAGTAGTAGTAGTAGTGTAGGTAGATAGTATAATTATTAGTAGTAGTAGTAGTAGTAGTAGTAGTAGTAGTAGTAGAAGAAGTAGTAGTAGTAGTAGTAGTAGTAGTAGTAGTACTACATGTATGGATACAGCGTTGATTTTGGATATGCTTTTTCTTATTACTATAGTAGTTCATGAGTTTGCTTACCAGTATGAGTATGCGACTGAGTATGTAGTAGTAGTAGTAGTAGTAGTAGTCGTCGTCGTCGTTGTCGTCGTAGTAGTAGTCGTAGTAGTAGTCGTAGTAGTAGTCGTAGTAGCAGTAGCCCTCGTCGCATTTCCTCCGTCCGCCCTTTCCCGGCCTTCCGTTCCCGGCAGGCGCGGTGCTCAGTGGAGGCGGACATGGCAACTTGCTGTCTGAGCCTGAGCAAGGCCGCACCCGTGGTCCGCCCTTCCTCCTCCTCCTCTTCATCCTCCTCCTCCGCCTCCTCCCTATCCATCCTCCATGCTCCACCATCCGTTCCCGTCCTTTTTTCCCTCCTCCATCGTGCTCCATCCTCCGCCATCCTGCTCCGTCCTCAGCCCTCCGCCGTGCTCCTACTTCTCGTCGTTGTCTGTCTCTTGTTATCGTCTGGCGTTGTCGTCAAACAAAGTTCTCCTTCTCCTCCATCTTCCCTTCATCGCAGTCCGCTTCCCTCCGCTTCCGTGTTCGCTTTGGGTAGTGGGCAGCGGAAAAGAGAGCACCTTGCTCGTCCAGGCGGATGAAGGCGAGGATGAGGAAGGGGACCAGGAGGAGAATGATGTGGATATGGGGGCGGGGGGAGGCTCAGGAGAGGGAAGGAGAGATAAGGAGACGATGATACGGATATGAGCAGAGAGAAGGGATGATTCCCGTGAAGATGATGCGAAATACGACAACGAGGAGTAGGATAATGATTACTCGTGCATGGGCAATGATGATTATGATGGTGCTGATGGCTATGGCAATGCCAGTGATAATGGGGATGCTGCTGCTGCTGCATATGATGGGTGATGATGGTGATGATAATGGTCATGACGATAATGACGCCGACGCTCATGATGTTTATGTTGATGATGCTAATGATGAAGATGCTGTTGCTGATGATGATGGTGATGGTGATGATTGCGATGCTGAGGATGATGATGATGATGATGATGATGATGATGATGATGATGATGATGGTTGTAATGATGATTCGGATGATGGTGATGCTGGTGGTGGTGCTGCTGCTGCTGATGATGATGAGGAGGACGAGGAGGAGCAGGAGGATGATAGTGACGACGACGGCGACGACGATTCTGATGATGATGCCGATAATGATGATGACGATCATGATGACGATTACGCCTTCGTGGACCATGATGGTTCTGACGATGCTGATGGTGACTGGCATACCGATGATGCTGTTGGTGATTGTGATGCTGATGGTGATGGTGATGGTGAGGATGATGATGGTGATGATGAAGAATAATATGATGCTGCTGATGCTGCTGCTGATGATGATGAACATGATGATGCTGCTGCTGATGATGATCACGACACGAACCCACAGTACATGATTCATATCCAGAAGGGATGCCCAGGCGAGTTGCCTCGACCAGGGAAGTGTAGGAGCAAGCAGTGGAAGAAAGAGGAATAACGAATCACACCAAGCTGGGGAGCAGCCTAAGCAAACCCAGGTCTTAACCGTAAACGCGTTCGCAGATCTTCCGAAATGGGAGCCCCTTGGCAGCTTACGCGAGCAATTTCGGAGCACTCATCATGCGGTTTCGGATGCCCATCTCCCATCTTGGAGCCCATCGATGACAGACGGGGGCGGCGCTTTTTGCGTCCTCTCGCACCACGACGCCCCCTGGAGACCAATGTGTCCTCAGGCCGCTCGCGCTGCTCTTGGGGGCCCAGCGCGGGGCCCGAAGGCGTGCTGAAGACCTTCAGTATCCCTCGTCGTCGTCGTCGTCGTCGTCGTCGTCGTCCGTCGTCGTCGTCGTCGTCGTCGTCGTGTGCCCCTCGTTCTCGTCCCCCTCCTCTTCCTCTCGTCCTTGTCGTCGTCGTCCTCCCCCTCGTCGTCGGTGTCGTGGTCATCGCCGCTCGCCGTCTGCCTCCTTTCACTCTCCCCTCTGCTTCACCTCTCTCCTCTCTCCTCCTCCCTCGTTCCCACCTCTTCTTCCTTCCCGCACCAGGCTCTCCTGAAGAAGATGTTCGCCGCGCAGCAGGCAGCCGCGCATGGAGCTGCCAAGGAGGGCGACAAGCTGAAGGAGAGCCGCCCGCCCCACAAAGGCGGAGGAGGAGGAGGAGGGAGGAGGAGGAGGCGGAGGAGGAGGAGGAGGAGGCGGAGGAGGAGGAGGAGGAGGAGGAGGTGGTGGAGGAGGGGAGAGGAGAGGAGGAGGAGGAGGAGGAGGAGCGAGGAGCGAGGAGCGAGGAGCGCGAGGAGAGGAGAGGAAGAGGAGGAGGAGGAGGGAGGAGGAGGGAGGGGGAGGAGGAGGAGGAGGAGGAGGAGAGGAGGTGGGCGGCGCCGCGGGTGCGCGCCTGGCTGCCGCCCTGTGCCGGGGCCGCTTTTCTGACCCGGCCCGCTGCGCTCCGACCCGCCGGCGGGGGCCGCGCTTCCGATGCTCGCAGGCCCAGAGGCTGACACCAAGGGAGGAGGAGAGGGAAGGAGGAGGAGGGATGAGGAGGAGGAGGAGGAGGAGGAGGACCACCCCAGCGCGCCGGCGCGAAGCGCGCTCTCCTGCGTTTTCGGCGGTGTGCCTCCACCGAGGGAAGAAGATCCCGATCTCGGTGATGGTGGTGATCTTCTGGCTTCCACGGCGACCGAGATGTTGCCACCGACACCGGAGTCGAGGATCAGCTTCACCCTGTGGAGGCAGCCCCCCTGTGTTGGCGTTGGTGCCCACGTCCAGGCCTCCAAGACGCGGCTCGGTTCGGTTCTCAGAGCGCGCATCCCCCTTTTGACCCCGCCTCCCTGACTGGCAAAACACGTGCACCCATAACTCCCACAGTCAAATCTGATAAGTAGGGGGCGCCCGGATGTCCTTCGGGTACCTACCTTTGCGTCCTTGCCTCAGCCCTTCCGGGCGCTGGCAATGCGCCGCCCAAGAGTGCCAACCTCGGCGTCCGAGGCCCTTGCATCCTCTCCGCCCATCCTTGCTATAGATCTCGACTGTCAGGGGGGGGGGGGGCTATGGGGTGCGTGGGGTCGGAGTGGCCCCCCCCCGGTCGAACGGGAGCCTCCCCCGGGGACCGCTGCCCTTCCCATCGTTTTCGTCTCCGGGGCCTCCCGGGAGGCCTCCGTCGTCACGTGATTCGCCCTCGGCGACCGCACTCCTCACGGCTGCCTTCGCCTCGAGAGCCCTCTTAGAACGCGCGTTGGGCGAGAGGTCTGGGGAGCAGCCGTGTCGATACTCCAGATTTCGTAATAAAAGGGAGGGGGTCTCAACCCTCCCAGACGACAAGTTTTAGACCCTCCCAGACCATCCATGAAAGGGCGGCCCTTTGCCCAGACCCCCCCGATCCCTCCAAGACAGCTCAAATCAGACCCCCCCGAGATGTGCCCCCCCCCCCCCCCCCACTTTATTATGAAATCCCGAGTACTCTTGGGTTCCCGCAGGTTAGAGTCACTGGCACCTGCAAGGGCCACCTGGAGCCAGGCGCGACGGTCAGGTGCCGAGCGGATTCGGGTTTCGATTCGCTGGGGATCGGATCCGTGTCCGGTCCGATCCGACTTCACGGATCGGCGCGGGGCCCTCCGGCACGCTCCGCGCGCCAGGGAGGGGACCCTCTTGCCGACCCAAGACTTCTGGTCGGAGTTCCAACAGTTTATACTTACACAACTTTCTTCCGCTGACCCATTGCGGCGGCGGCCTCGAAGTCAAGACAGCTCAGGAGGGAACGCCAGCAGCCTGCCCCAGGGAAGGGGCCGAGAGGTCCAGCGCCTCATGTCTCGAAAACACTGGGCCGCCAGGTGTCTGGGCTCTCATTTTGCGCGCCGCGGGCCAGACACTCCCCTACCGCCGGGACAGGCACCATGACCGACACTCACGCCCGCGCTGTCCGAAGGACCCGCCTCGCGTGCTCTAGGTAGCTGAAGTGTCACACGTTTCGCTGATCTGGGCCAAGACATAGGAGAGTTGCCCCGTGTCATGGCTCGCTGGGGCGCCGCGCCCTCGCCGAGCTTCTCTAGTCTGCAGACCGTCATTTTGCTGATCCGTGATCCCCCTCCTCGTCATCATCATCATCATCATCATCATCATCATCATCATCATCATCATCATCATCATCATCATCATCATCATCATCACCATCACAATCACCATCACCATCATCGCCATCATAGGCATCATCATCATCATCAGCAGCATGATCATCACGATCACCATCATCATCATCATCATCATCATCATCATCATCATCATCATCATCACCATCATCATCATCACTATCACCATCACCATCACCATCACCATCACCATCACCATCATCATCACCATCATCATCATCATCATAACCATCACCGTGACGATCACCATCACAATCACCACTACTATCACCATCATCATCACCACTTCCATCGCCAGCGTCGTCATCATTATCATCATCATCATCATTCTTATCGCCGTCTTCTTTGTTTACCATCATCATTATCATCGTTATCATTAGTGCTAGTGCTGTTATTGCTGTTGCTATTACCATTAGTTGTATTCCTATTCGTGTTAGGTGTCTTATTCTTATTATTGTTTGTTTCTCTTTCTCACGACGACTACTACCACTGCCACTACTACTATGACCATCGTTTTGTCATTATTATCATCATTCTTAGCATTACTAGTATTATTCGTATTCGTGTGAGTATCATTATTTTCAGGCGTGTGCTTATTCATGTGACAATATCTGGCCGTTCTCCATATTCATGTTACTACTCGTGTTGTTCGTATTCCAGTTCTTATCATCAAAACTCGTTGTATTATTCTGCTTAGTACTGTTAGCATCAGCTCTGCATCGCGGTGCTCTGTGTCCTGCTCTGCGCTGCCCGCTCTGCATGGCAGGGCGCTGCCGTGCTCCGGCCCCGAGATCTCGCCGCCCCGAGAACAGATGCGGCACCGTGAAAAAAGTCACGCCCGGAGCGTCGGACCCCCTCTTTCTGCGGCAGCCCTCGAGCCAGATTATGATCGACGACACGAAAGGGTGACCTTCCGCCGGAGCGGCCTGTGTGTTGCGGGCCCAGTGGGGTCCTCCTCCTCCTCCTCCTCCTCCTCCTCCTCCCCCTCCTCCTCCTCCTCCTCCTCCCGCCCCTCCTCCTCCTCCTCCTCCTCCTCCTCCTCCTCCTCCTCCTCCTCCTCCTCCTCCTCCTCCTCCTCCTCCTCCTCCCGATCCCCGAACGGCGATGCGGTGTTGGCGTCTGGCGCGCTTGTGTGTTGGTCCCCCCGCGGCCCCCGCTGAGCCGCGCACCAGAGGTCACTCTTGCCCAGGGTCGCTCTTGCGTGTCGTCCGTCGAAAATCGACCTGTGCAGCCCCCCGGGCCCGACACAGGGGGCGCACGCGCCCGGC
>CAUYUJ010016337.1:255446-275446 GCA_963575745.1 Prorocentrum cordatum | reverse complement strand
CCGAGCAGGGGTGGGGGCGGGGGTGCCGCACCCCGGGGAGGGTCTCCTCCGGCCTTCCCTCAACGCCTCGTAGCTGCGCACTGCGGTGGCATCAGGGTTGGTACGGACGGGCGGGACCCCAGTGGAGGTGAGCCGAGAGCTCTCACACTGCCCATCCCCACTCCGCGTTTCTGGTGTCCTCCCGGCACTTGAGGCAGCCGGGTCCCCCCGGGGAACGGCCCATCTTCCCCCCGGTCCCTGGAGGGGCGTCCAGCTGCAGCCTTCTCCTCTTCCGGGAAAGCCCGTTCCGCGGGTAAGGGAGGAGGGTGCGGCTGGCCCTCCTGTGGTCTGAGTGGTGGAGGCGGAGATGTCCCATGGGGGGGTCGCCCCCAGAGGTCTCTTGGACCGAGTTGCGCCGTGACGCTGCGGTTGCTGGATCCCCGAGACAGGCGGTGGGCTGTACCCCAGCCATCCCTGAACGGGAGGCGCTGCTAAAGGGGCTGTGCCCGCGGCCCCACCCGATGCCTCCCCAGGCCACTACCACCTCCCTTCCTCCCTCCCTCCCTCCCTCCCTCCATCCCTTCCTCCCTCCCTCCCTCCCTCCCTCCCTCCCTCCCTCCCTCCCCCCTCCTCCTCCTCCTCGTCCTCCTCCTCCTCCTCCTTCTCCTTCTCCGCCGCCGCCGCCGCCCCTCCTCTCCTTCCGGCAGAGAGCTGCGGACTCATCAAGTTCGCATGTACCCTCAGCTTGCCGACTCGATAAGATTGACCTTTCATAAAGGTCGTTGGTTTCGTCGTTTGGGACGCGGATTATCACGACACGCCTAAAAGAGGTGTGCAGTCCGCGGGACATAGTTACACGTCAGAAACCCTGGTGGTCTTGAGTGTACGCTGCGTTGGCCTGTGTCGTCGTCAGCGGGGCGGTGTCTCACTCTTCCAGCACAGAGGCAGAGAACTACGGACCCAAGAAATGTTCATGTAGTCCTTGGCCGGTGGATTCGATCGGATCGACCATACGTCGCTATCTTCGCTGCCATCGTTTTGGACGTAGTGCCTTGAGCCGGATCCACACTAGGCATGCACCCCGGAGCGCCATGCACGGAGAGAGCGCCATGGGTCCTGAGCGCCTGCCGCTCAAGAGGGCCAGCAGGGTCCCAGGGCCTCGGACGGAGATCGACAACACGACCACCGCGGCACAATGGCCCACGCCACATGGCCGAACAGCGGTGAAGAAACGAGGCCAAGCGCAGCGGCACCGCACATGCACAGGAAGTGGACGGAGGCTGTCCTGCGAACGTGGCCGAATTTACGGCAACAAGTTCCAGGAGAAAAATGGGAAGGAGGACAAAAATAAAGACAGCTGCACAAGCGGAGCCAACACGCAAACCTCATTTCTATAAGTGTTTGGTTTGCCCCCTTCTTTGGCACAAGAGCTCTACACGATACGAACTCACCCCAAATCGTGTCGGTGAAACGGGGTTGGGAAGGAGAGGGGGGACAGGAGGAGGAGGAGGAGAAGGAGAAGCAAAAGGAGAGGGAGGCGGAGAGGAAAACAAAACAATGGGTCCTGAGTGCATGCCGCATGGTCCCTGTCGTCGTCTGGATCGGGGTGTCTCAGGCCACCAGACAGGCAGAGAACTATGAGCTTACGAAGTTCGCATGCATACCTCAGCCTGTGGGGTTGGTCGGATCCGGTAGATGTCACCCCTGCGGGACACGTGCGGCGACAGCCCCTGGCCGTCCGGAGCGGCGGCCCTCGAGCGCACGCCGCATGCCCAGTGTCGTCGTCGTAGTGGTCCGGGACGTGCGTGTGTCGACCACGCCCTTACGCCGTAGCAGGGCGGGCCCCATTGAAGGGGCCTCATCGGAGTGGGTCCCGCGCCGACAGAGGTCCGGTATAGGCCCAGGATTGGGATGAGCCTCTCCAGAGCGTCCCAGAACGCTCTCATCCAGATCCCCTCGGGAGCCTTGGGACGGGGGTTGATGCAAAAGGGGGTCAGCCAGAGCGCTGGGTCTTGCAGGATCCTGCAGAGTCAGGGGCGCACTGACCTGGGTTTGGGTGCAGGATCCTGCAGGATCCCGCAGGATCTTGCAGGACCCTGCAAGGCCTGACTGACCCACCCGGTCTGCATTGACCCAGGTCAGTGCGTCCCAGGTCCTCCGTTACCGACATCTTCCGGTGACGTTCGGACCGAACCAGTCGTGCCCAAAAGTCGGCCCCCCGCGGGTGGCGAGGTTCGGCAATGAGCGGGCTGTCGCCGTTCCCAAAACCCTCGCCGGGAACCCGCCGCGCTCTCGCCCCGTGGCCGAAAAACTCGCGCCCCGCCGGTCGTGGCCGAGCGTCGGCGCGGGCGGGGATCCGTTGCCGAAGCTTGCCCGTCGTGGATGATCTGGGTCTTCTCCTCCAGGCCGCCTCCCCATCCACTTAATAATCCACCCATTCTCCCATTGCCTCCTCCCTCCCTCCCTCTCCCTCCCTCCCTCTGCCTCCCTCTCCCTCCCTCTCCCTCTCCCTCCCTCCCTCTCCCTCCCTCAATCCCTCTCCCTCCCTCCCTCTCCCTCCCTCTCCTTCCCTCTCCCTCTCCCTCCCTCCCTCTCCCTCCCTCAACCCCTCGCCCTCCCTCCCTCTCCCTCCCTCTTTCCCTTCCTCCTTCGTCTTCGCCTTCCGAGCACCTCCCGTCGCCGTCGCGGATGATCTGGGTCAGAGCGCTCTGGAACGCTCTGTAACGGCCTCCGTGCCCGCTGCATCCTCCAGAACCGCTAGGTGTGAGAGATCCCTGACTTATCATCAAGTCGGGCCTGTCCATCTACAGGAGGAATATTCAAAACTATTTTAAAAAAGAGCCTGGGGACGATTTGTTGATTATTGCTAGACTTCTTTGGCACACTTTTTTTGCATGCTTTAAGCACTTTTTCTTCAACATCCGCCTGTAGGGGGACATGCCCGACCTAAATTTACCCCGATCCCAGCTGCATCTCTAGAGAATCGTGGGGCCGACGCCGGGTGTCGAGCGCCCTGCTGGCCGACAACGGGCCCACTAGATGCAGGCGAGGAGGACGAGGAGGAAGCCGAAGACGAAGACGAGGAGGAGGAGGAGGAGGAGGAGGAGGAGGAGGTGGAGGCGGAGGAAAACTAACAGGTATGGATACCTGTCGGTCGTCGAAGGCAGATGTTTTGGGATTCCCAGCTCCCGGTCTACTTCAAGCGCCTTCCTACTTCAGGAATCGATCTGCTCTTGCGGTGCTGTTGTTCTCCTCTGGGAGGGTCTGAGCCCGATCTGCTTTATCAGCCTTCCTACTTCATCTCTGTTTGCTCCTTCCCCCCCCCCCCCTCGCCTTCTTCCGACCGACGTGTACCGCTGCTCCCCGGACCTCTCCCGGGGTGCTTTCTGCCCAGAACCTCGAGGCGACCCCAGACGTGATGACGAGGGCCTCCCGAGGGGCCCAGTAAAACAGGGCGAGGATCGGGATAAATCGCTCCAGAGCGTTCCGGAGCGCTCTCAGAGCGTTCAGGAACGCTCTGGAGCGGCCGCGGCGCCCAATACATCCTCCCAACCCGCCGATTCTCAGAGATTTCGAGTTATCCCGATCCGATTTTGTCTCGATCCTCGCGTCGTTTTACCCAGAGAGGCGAGAACGAGGCAGCGGCGCCGGCAGCTCTTCCTCCTCCGAGCCCTCCGCGTCGCCCGCTCCCGGCAGAGCTTCGCGGACCTGGGCATCGAGCAGCTGGGCGCCGTGGTGGACCTGGCCAGGCTCGTGGACGTCCCCGCGGGCGAGGCCGGTGCGGGCTTCGGGCGAGAGAGGGCCGGGAGAAGGGGGTGGGCAGACGGTGGTGAGCAGGCAGACGGCGACGATGGAGCTGCTGGCGCTGATGCTGCTTCTGCTGCTGCTGCTGATGATGATGATGATGGTGGTGGTGCTGCTGATGATGATGATGATGATGATGATGATGATGATGATGATGATGATGATGCTGATGATGATGATGATGATGATGATGATGATGATGAGGATGCGGATGATGATGCTGCTGATGATGATGCTGATGATGCTGATGATCATGATGATGATGATGATGATGATGATGATGATGATGATGATGATGATGGCGATGGTGATGATGATGATGCTGCTGCTGCTGATGATGATGATGATGATGATGATGATGATGGCGACCCGTTGGAGGATGAGGATGAAGAGGAGGAGGTCGATATGGAGGATGCTTAGGACGACGAGGATGATGAGGATGATGATGATGATGACGATGCTGTTGATGTTGATGATGATGATGAGGAGGATGATGATGTTGTTGATGATGATGATGCTGATGATGCTGATGATGATGCTGCTGCTGATGATGATGATGACGACGACGATGATGATGATGAGGAGGAGGAGGAGGAGGAACCGACATCGGAATCGGAATCGGAACAAACGCACAGCGTCACACTACCAACTACTTGGGTCTCGATTCTCTGGGAAGCGTGTCAGGATACTCCCGCCTCTTGGGCGTGTGCTGGGCTTTGACACATGGCATGCATGATCTCGAATCGGCTCAGCCCCGACCTGCGACAAGACCACATACGACTGGCAGGACTATGCAACATGATGTGAGTGCCATGCGTGATTTTTCCGCCGATGTGAGCAACTCCTGATCCCAGGGCCGTCTTACGCATATCAACTTTGTAAAACTGGAAGGGAAACATTCGGTGGCTAACCAGAAAGTCCTGGAGACCCGGAATGAATGTCGAAGAGCACCCAAGACACCGCTCTGCCTCGGGGTCAAGCTGGTGGGCGGAGGACAAAAGAGGGAAGCATAGCGGCAGGGGGCGGCGGCGACTGCGGAGGGGGGAGGGGGAGGAGGAGGAGGAGGAGGAGGAGGAGGAGGAGGAGGAGGAGGAGGAGGAGGAGAAGCAGCAGCATGGTCGGACGAAGGAGGAACATCAAGCTTTTTGTTGCTCATACTTATGGCGTCCAAGGTAGCTCTCATCAGCCTCCCTGCGCACGAGATCAGCTCTGCCTTCCACTTCCAAGAGCCAGATCCTCTGACATTGTGGCAGCTGGTACAACGCTCCGCAGCAATCCTCGATAGCTCATCTACACTCGCGTTCACTATTACGAAGTGAGACGGAACATGTCGTACCATGATTTCGGACGGGGTAAGGTGGGATGGAATCCAGAACACTACGTTATGATGGGCAGATCCGTCTTGCTGACGTAGTAACTCCGATACGGACCTCCAACCCGATGCAACTTCCCGTTCAGAGTGAGGACATGTTTGCGACCACCACCCTTCAGCCGCCGCCTCGTTATCCGACACGAACACTGCAGGACCCCGAGTATACCGAGATACGCTCGGGGGGAGCTCCAAAAAAGTACGCTCCTCCCGGGGAGCAGTTTGTTGTGGCCCAAAGCCCAACCAATGGCCTGTACATAACTGAGTAGATGACCGTAGGGGAGAACGACAATATGATGGTCACTGCGAGGCCAACTCTCCGAAAAAGGAGGTTCTTGGAGTCAGGGCCTCCTGATGCATCCCCGAAGACAATCACAGGGGTTGCAACACTCCCCACTCCAAGACACCCTGGAAACACCTGTCTGCCTGTCATTGATGCAGTCTGTCTGCCAGCCCTTCTGATGAGCTTGCGGGCTTATTTCAAGCCGCCTATAGGGGAGTCAAACCTCTGAGCCAAAAGCAAGCCAGACTTTCACTCTGGGCCATGGTCTTCGGACAAGGGGAGTCCGAAGCCTCGTACACATGATGCCCAGTTGTGCTTTTACTTGGCCAGTACTTGTGGAGGGGTCTTCCCGCGCTTCCTTGCATCTGGGGCAATGGCCACCGGGGATCAAGCCTCACGGCGGGATTGCGTCCAGGACCTCCCCAGGGCACTGTTGACAGGCAGCTCGGCAAGCCGGCTGCCCTTGGGCACCTGCTGCAACCGATGCACTAACTTCCGCAACGAACTGCTGTTGGCACCTCCCTCCAGGCCTGCTCCACAGAAGTGGGTGGCCGCATGGCGCCACCGCGTGCCGGCTTCATCTAGGGGAACAATAAGTGACATAAGCATAAAATCTCGGAGGTCCGCGCGGATTACTCGGATCGGCGCCTCCGGCGCCGCCGGGGGCCCCAGCGCCCATCCGAGTAATCCGCGCGGACCTCCGAGATTTTATGTTTATGTCACTTTTTGTTCCCCTATGATCACCCTCGAATTCCTTCAACAAATCAGCAGCCTGATTCATGCCGGCGAGCTCGGCAGAGCCATCCAAAAAAGAAGAGGATGATGTGGCTGACAGTCTTCACGATGCCTTGACGCCCTCGGCCGGAGGCCGAAAAAGTAGTAAAAGGTGTGGAAGAGACCACCCTGGAGCCGCCGCGAGGCCACCCCGGGGTGGAATCAACACTGAAAAAGCCAAGCAGGGCAACCAGCAGCCGAGGAGGAGACTACTGGCCGCCGCACTGGTCCTGGCCCCCGTCTGTGTGAAAGGCGGTGGCCAAATCGCCAGCCGCAGTCAGGGATATCAGTTGTTAAGCTGATGAGTCATGTAAGGGGCACGCTTAGGTGCCAGCGGGAATTAGGCTATACAAGCCGAGTATGGGCGAACCCCCCGAAGAAGAAGACGACGACGAACCGAACCCCCCGCAACACGGGACCCCCCCCTCCGCAGCCGCATCCCCTGCGCGAGCCGCACCACACCGGCGGGGATCCGCGCGCCTTATGCCCAGGCTCCCCCCCCGGAAGGGGAGCCAGCAACCAGGCGTCGGCAGATCGCAGCACAACCAGTGTAGATTGGGGCGCAGGGAGGAAGGCACGAAGCGTCAAGGAGCCCCGCGCGCAAAGGAGCCCGGCGCGTCGCGCGGCCCCTCCCCCAGCGGGCCCGGGATCCCAAACCCGGAGTCACAGCGGTAGGCCCTCCTCTGGCCGCCCGCGTCAGGGTAAAGCCCCCGTCCATGCACGCCCCTGCCCCTCAGTGGAGGCAAGGGCCGTCACCGGATGCCGCTGGGCGGCTCTGTAGACGCCGCGCTACGCACGGCCCCGGCCCTCCGGAGGGGCGTAGGGGGGTGGGGCACTGGCGTGCCTGCCCGCGGCCGCTCAGCTTGCGCCGAGGAGCCGCACGTCCCAGCTGCCCAGGACGTCCCGGCAGAGCCATCCACACGCTGCTATAGTGCCATCCCTCGCGTGAGGAGCCTCCCACGCGTCGGGGCCACGAGGGACCCACGCAGCCAGGAGCAAGGGAGCCACGGTGGCCGAGACTGGTCCCCTGATGTGCCCAGCGTAGACATTCGGCCGAAGCTGCTGGAGCTGCGAAAGAATCCTGGGCCAAGCCTGCCTAACACGCGGACGAATCTGATGCTCGTGGATCCACGCGCTTAACCGTTCTCTGATGCACGGAGTGGGAAGGCGGATCCCAGGGTCAAAGCCAGGAGTTGTCAAGTCCAACAGCGTGGTTCAGCACAGCCCCTTTTTGGCTGGCCGCTCCCAGGACCGTTCCAAGACGCCTCCTGATATTCAAACGCTGGCTCCCGAAAACCCCGCAGCTCTGCGTCTCGTAGGTCGAAGCCGCATGCAGCCCCCGGATCTCAACCTTCTTGGTCACCAGATATATTCTCGAGGGCCACAGAACGACGTTCTTTGCGGCCCTGGCAAGCTCTTCATTCTGAGAACAGCATGCGCGTGCCGGATGCTTGCCTTTAAGCTCCTGCTTGACAGCCTTCCCCGACCCAATCACCGAGCTGTCGAGATCGTCGATCCAACGATGGTGACTCATCCGAACATTCACCTCGCACATCTTGCGGATGACGAGAAAAAAAGACCCATCGACCGAAACGGGTACCATTCCGTAGGCCAGGGCTGCGCTCCGAACAGTCTGACATGCCCCCGAGCATGCGCCGAGCTGCGATGCCATTCTTTGGGGCAGGCGAGTCTGCATGCCAAAATATAGAAGCACAGAAGGGCAGCCTAGAAGAAGGGCAGCCGACATTAAACGTGGCCACGTGGAGGAGGAAGAGGAGGAGGAGGAGGTTCGGCGAGGTTCGGCGATGACGACGATTCACGCAGGCAAACTGGGTGAAAAGCCAATACAACAACTATAAAGTTAATAGAGTCTATGGTGCGAGACAGCGTAGCAACGAAGTGCTCTAGGCGGCCCACCCTTTCGGCCAGGGCGGCCAAAACAGCAACGCTGCGCGCGCCGCAGCCACTATTAGTAGCTGCGGCAGGTGCCCAAAGCATCAGCGGCGTACGGGCGTGGGTCGCCCGCTGTTGGCGAGCCGCTCCCCGTTGGGGCCCTTGCCCTGTAACAGGTAGCGGCGTTTGTAGAATCGGCTAGTGCCAGGTACAGGAAGTCCTATGCATGGCTTAGCGATTAGATGCGCGCGCGTCTCGCATCGCGCAGCGCATTGGGCACAGAAAACAAGAGGCCCGTTGCGCCATAGTCTATGGGAACTATGGGCAGCATGCACTCCCATCGGAAGCCCCTGACACGGTTGTGCCAAGAGGCCTCTGCGCGTGTGTCGATTTCTACCGCAGGTGTCGCAGTAGTATTTCATGCCGCGCTTTATTATAGTGTGCCCTCTCGTGTCAATCTGCAGTGGTCTTGCACGAGTGGGCCCTTCATAGGGAACAGGGTCAGCGTCGGCGAAGTCGCACCTCGCGCAGCGCCTGAGTATCCTCAGGGCCATGCGCAGTGTGAAAACGGCAGAGCACTCTCTTGCGTGGCGAAGCGCTTCGGCATACCCATTTTTGGGATGCATCAAAGCGCCCTGTTTGGCAAACTCGTCAGCTGCTTGATTGCCCAACCACATTGCCAGAGGTATCGCATCGCGAATTCTCTGACTATCGCTGCGGTGGCTGGGTATCCAGATCACATCAATGCCTTCACGCCCAACGTCGTGCACCAGGCGCCAGAATTCACGCCAGAGTTCCCCAAGGTGATTTCTAACGTGAGCACCTGAACCATCGCCACGATCCCATGCTTTCTTGAGTTCCAGGTAGTCGGTGACTATGACGATGTTTCTCGGCCCCTTGTGTCGGAGCGCTATGATCGCTGCCCACAGTTCGCCTGCCCCCGAGCACGTCCATGGGAAACGTACTGGGCCATATGCAGCCCCTAGCACCCCGCCCCGATCCTCGATCATGACGGCTGCCCAGCCAGCACGCGCCAGAAGAGGATGGTGAGCTTGCTTCCCCGATCCGTCAGTGCACGCCAGCCCTTCGAACCCTCCATTGGGCGGTTCGCGGAACCAGACAACACGGTCATACTGATGTGGAGGTGGGAAGCCGTAATTCGGGTCGTATGCTGGGTCAGGGAAGAGGCCCTTGCACGTAATGTACGTCATGGGGTGGTTGTCACCGTGCTCCACACGCCCTTGTGCGAGTAGCCTGCGTTCATCACCGCACCAACCTTGCCTTTCTGCTGCATGATAAAGACAACGATATAAGCGATGTGACGGGGTACCTTCTTCATGTTTACATAAGGCACACCTGGGATTTGGTGCCGCCCCATGTCGGAAGAGGCGATCCTGCGTCCAAAACCCTCCTGCAACCCATGTCCGAATCAAACCCGCACCTTGGTAATCTTCTTTTTCCCTGAGCTCTTTCACCAATTTGGCAGCGGGTTCAAGTAGAGGTACTCCCTCGAAACCTTCCAGTCGGCACTCGCTTAAGATCTTTGCAGTAGTGGCTTGGTCCACCAACTTCCTCAGCGTGTGAACCCCGATCTCGTGCAAGTCTATGAGCAGACCTTGGGGTGAGACAGACTGCATCGCAGTCTGCCTCGAACCCTGTGCTGTTATAAGGCTGGCCATATTACTGGGTATGTACCATTTGTCCCAACTGATGGCTTCCCACCCCAGCCGTTTAAGAGTGAGTAGTACGGCTCCAGCTGGTCCAAGTACTGCTCCCCAGTTTGCCGGCCTGTTCACCGCGTAGCTGTGGGCCATCTTCATCTGGTTTGGCGTGGCCCATCCAAGCCATCATGCTTTCAGCCAGGTAACCAGAGGCAGCGCGTTGGCGTCATAAGTCGGGTCGCACTTCGGGTCGTCAGACAACATAAACTCGACTGTCCGAGATCGCCCACGAGGTGGCCCGAAGATGGCAAAGGCAGCGGTGGCTCGAAGACTAGCAAGTTGCGCATCAGGAACGCCATGCACACGCATCCCATATGTAACAGCTGGTAGTCCTCCAGCTCTGTAAAGCCGACACACTGATCGTCCTCCACACGCGAGCCTGCGAAAGCGTGTAATGCGAACTTTCATTTTAAAGGCCCGTTTGCTTTGAACAGGCCTTCCAGCTCTCATCATGCGTCTGTCAACACCGAGCTGCTTGACGATCCGTTTGGGCTGAAAACGATAAGATGAAAGCTGCACCGCAATCTGCCTGGCAATTTTGTCGTGGCTAGCAACTACTTGACCTTTGTCCAGGCTAACTTTCATTCTACGCTGCTTGAATTGTTCGCAAGCAAACTGAGCTGCCTGAGTTACAGTTTTGACTACGTCCTTTGTTTGTCCTCCAGCCTGCACGGTGGAGTCGTCGACTACCACCGAGAGGTCGATACTAGGCCATAGGTAATACATTCTGTCATATATGTCCATGGTAAAGCATTTCATGACGCTTACAGCGAAACCACAGCCTGCAATCACTCCACGGTTGGTCATGATAATATTGCTCATGTGGGATCCAAATTTGATGGACCTTCTACCCCCATAACAGTGTAACAGCATGGCCATTCTGCGTCGTGGGAATCCGTGACGCACAGCAGAGTCCCAGAGAAGGTCATGATCGATGGTCTCGAACGCTTTGGCCAAGTCTATTAGGACCGCTGCTGTGTGCTTACCCATGGACTTTGTGGTCTCCACTATCAGGGCTTGCCTCCAAACTGCTTGTTCCGTGCTGCGGCCAGCACTGGCATATTCATAATGTCTCTTATGCCCTGCATTCCATCTGTCCTGTTGTGGCTTGCGGGCTTTATTGTATACGCGCAGCGCGTCGGGGAGCAAGCCTATCAGGCGATGCCCCCCGTCGGGCTTGGGTAACTGAGGCAACAGAGTGTTACGTAAATGCTCAGGCAACTTGCCGAGGCATTCCGCTTGATGCATCACTTCAGCAAATGCCGTGAGGCACTCATCCGAAAGCATCGCCATCGAACGAGGCCGTATTCGGTCAGTGCCCGAGGCAGTTTTGCAGCTGAATGTTCTGGCAGCAACCCTGACATCCTGAGGAGTAAGCTTTGGTGGAGGCTCCTCATCGCCGAAGTCGTGTATCTTTTCGCAGAAGGAAGCAGCACCATCAGTATGCTCCCAAACCTGCTTCCAGACATCTAGATTTTCTTGGAGCCTCTGTGCGTGAGCAACTACACCTCGTCCTTGATGCTCTGCGCGTGCAGGCACCCAAGTTTGCGGCGCCTTACTCCAAGCGTGCGCCTTGGCGGTGGTGTTTTGGACTTGCGTCTGTACCTCGCGTTTCCAAAGGGTGAGTCGCTTCTTGGCACACTTGATTTCGATGCTGGTTGCTTCTTTTGCCGCAGCCCAGCTCATGTCTCGCAGCCAGTCTACGCATAAGCACCATTCCGCCGTAGCGCGCATGATCCAGGTATTCCAAGTAACATCGGTGTTTTTGATGTTCCGGAGCTTTCTGATGGTGCGGAGGCGATCCTGGATGAACTTGGTGGTGACTGCCATCCCACGGTGCAATGCATTGGCTAGGTCAATGCACGTGTTGCGCCACCAGCGTGATAGCTGACTGCCTTCAGCCACTGCCTTAGAGGTACTGCGGATTGCTGCCACCAACTTTAACTTTGGTTTATCAAGATCTCCACGCCCTTGATACGGCCTAACCTGATCAGGAGGAAATTGATACCTATCAAGGAGCTCTTTTTCGGCCTGCATGGCCCATAAGGCGTAGGCCCAAGTCAGGTCTTCCTGATCGCGAACAAGCTCGGTTTCTTTTACAACTTCCGTATAGTCAGGTGGCGGCCGCGGAGCTCCCATCGGGAGCTCCGTCGGCAGTGGCTTAGGTAGGCACATTTGTTGTATCAAGTTGGATCCTGCTCCTTTCTTTAAAGTGATCCCAACACCCCAATGCGTAGCAATAGGCAGGCCCTCAATCCTGTAGACTGACTTGACCATGCCGCGCAAAGTATCAGAGACGAGGAAATAGTCGATGGTCCTCCCTTTTCCTGCACTACATGTCCAGACATTCGGCGCCACAATAGTTGCAGGGAAAGTCCTGAGCTCCCCAAGGTCTACGAGCTCCTGAGGCGTCATGTTCCAATCGGCCCCTAGGATAAACGGTCGCCCCACGGCCCTGATCCATCCCAAGACGTCTCTGAGGAGGTGTTTGTTGTACAAATCGACACCAGTACCTGAGTAAAAGTAGCAGGAGATGAAAAAGAAGCCTCCTGGTACCATTCCTTCGCAGAGCTGAGCATGGAACCTCTCCGACTGCGGGTGCTGAAACCATCGTCCCAATGAGGGCGGTGCTGCCATGGCTATGTCAGCCGTCATGGCGACCCCAACCCCTGCAGACGCAGCATGGATCGTCTTGCCTTCTTTCGCGGAGGTGAGTGCTGCGTGCCATCCTTCGTGTTTTAACCTGGCAATGACGTCTCCAATCTTTTGCTTGAGAAGTTTATGCTCCTGGATGGCCATACCGTCAAATCCCAGCCGTGCGAGCATCGCTCCAACTGCTGAGATTTTCTGTCCCTCCGCTTGGGCCGATGTAAGATTGACCGTCGCAAGCTTCCAAGTGGCTTCGCCTCGCGCGTGCACGGTCCTAGTTGGGGCTGTGATCTGAGAGTGCAGTTTGAGGGTATACGGCATCTCAATATGACTCGCTAGAGGTATTAAGGGTTGGTCCACACTACTTGCTCCATCGGAGACTGCAGCAGTTACCGCCACTGTCGGAAGCAAAACTTTACATTCAGAAGTGAGGTCAATCGTTTCTGGACTGCTTTCGTCAGCGGTCAAGTCAACAAATCGTTCATGCACCAAAACTTCATCACTTGTGAGGTCAATGCTCTCCAAGACTGCAGAAGCTTGTTGCAGAGGCACGGCAGGCTCCAAAGTCCCTATCAGGGAGACGGTGGGCTGCGTCCTGATCGCGGGGACTGGGAAACCCGTATCAGGCCAATCAAGGTCCACTATATTATGGGCCCAAAACTTCGACGTCGCACTCGAAATCGTTGCAACCTTCGAAGTAGTCGTTCCCTGGATTGGCTCCAGGGCAGCCCGCCGCAAAGGGCATGATGCCCCAGACGGCGTTCCCCCCTCCATGCATTGCTCCACCTCCCTACCTGAGCGCGAAGCTTCAGGCCGGGCAGGATCGTAACGCAGAGGTCCTGAGGCATTCGAGGAACCAGTACCCGTTCCCCCCTCCACACGATGCTCCACCTCCCGCCCCGAGCGCGAAGCTTCGAGGTGGGCAGGATCGTATCGTGGAGGTCCTGGGGCGCCTCGCGACGAATCGCTGCTAAATATTCTTCGTCTCGCGCTCCTGGATCGCAGCCGCCAGGCGCTCTTCGAATGTGGGCGCACCTTCAGCCGCATGCTTGGTTCCCTCGGCGGCAGCGGGTGCGGCAGCAGCTGCAGCAGAGGCCGCTGGAGCAGAGCCAGCACCATCGTTGCCGACCGCTGCGGTGCCTGGCACAGGGTCTCCTCCTCCAATCTTCCTCTTCTTGCCTTCGAGCCGTTGGAGTTGCTCTTTTTGGGCCGCCTGGGCAGCCTTGACTTTGTCGAGGGAGGCCTTGAAGTAGTCGGCCAACCCCTTCTGGATTTGCTGCGCCACTTCGTCCTTCCTCTTCGTGAGCTCCTCCACCTCCTGAGACTCGAGGTCATACAGCTCCTGTGCCTCCTGGGTCCCCAAGAAGTCATCCATGGTGAGGATGTTCTCCAGATCCAGCCGTCCCTCGCAGATCTCGCGGATGCTGATCTTGGGGGCCGTTTTGGGGGTCTCGGCGGCGTACTGGGACTGTAGATCCAGCACCGCCTGCTTGTGTTCCTGCCTGGCGTGCTCGAGCTGGTCCTTGAGGTTGGCCACCCGCTCAAGGACAGCGTCTCGGGACTTCGCCCAGCGGTCGAGCTTGTCGAGGTCCTGCTGGATCTGTTTCTGGATTTCCAGCTGGATGCCCTCGAACTTCTCCAGGCGCTGCTTCGTGGTTGGGTGGGCGAGGCTGGGCAGCCTTGGCCAAGGCCACCAGGCCCAAATAGCGCTGTTCACCCACCGGGTCTCCAGCGTCTCGGGCCATATCCGCCAGCTTCTGAGCTTTGTCAGCATCCATGAAGGTGACGAGGCCTTGAGGCAGCGGAGCCTGAGCGGTGCGCCCATCGGGTACACCTCGCTTGTCGTCTCCTCCTTTCCCACCCGCTCCCTCACCTTTGTCTTTGGCTTTTCCTCCGCCCTTGGTTCCTTTGACTGGCCCTGGGAGCAGAGGAGGCCATTCGAGAGCGAGGGGTGGAGCAGACAGAATCCCTCCATCGGAGGTCTCCTGTGGATACTTTTTGCCCTTGCCCGTAAGTGATGTCCCGCACTGACGACAGAAGATATATCCTTTGAGATTTTTCTTGCAGCCACAGTTGGGGTTAGGGCAAGTGACACCGCGCTTCGTCCCATCGGAGATGTACCAGTCCCAGTCCTCGTCCTGGCTCGTATCACGAGGCCAGGTGCGAGTCCAGGTTCCTCCCCAACGGCGACGACGCTCCTCCGTCCATGGTGGCATTGAAGTGCGCCGAGCAGAAGCAACAGCAGCGCCTTTGCCAGCCGCCGCGCCTTTGCCGCCACCGCCGCCATGAGCCATGGAATCTCCGACAGGAGTCTTTGAAAGCTTTGGCCCGCAACGACAATTAGCCGTTACGAGTGTTTGTCGCTGCGTACGCGCAGGGTCGCCAACTGCGCCGTAACGGCTGAAGAGGAGGAGGAGGAGGAGGAGGAGGAGGAGGAGGAGGAGGAGGAGGAGGAGGAGGAGGGAGGAGGAGGAGGAGGAGGGAGGAGGGACGGTGAGGGATGTGGGAGGAGGAGGAGGAGGAAGGAGGAGGAGGAGGAGGAGGAGGAGGAGGAGGAGGAGGAGGAGGAGGAGGAGGGAGGAGGAATAGGAATAGGAGGAGGAGAGAGGAGGAGGAGGAGGAGGAGGAGGAGGAGGAGGAGGAGGAGGAGGAGGAGGAGGAGGAGGAGGCGGAGAAGGAGGAGGAGGAGGAGGAGGAGGAGGAGGAGGAGGAGGAGCGCAGCGCCTCAGGAAAGGTCTCCCGCCGCGCACGCGGGTGCGCGACGGACCACCCCCTGGCGCCGTCAACTCACGGCACGGTGCCGTAAGAACAGAAGGCAGTGTAGAAGGAGAGCAGCTGAGGAGGAGGAGGAGGAGGAGGAGGGGGAGGAGGAGGAGGAGGAGGAGGAGGAGAAGGAGGAAGAGGAGGAGGAGGAGGAGGAGGAGGAGGAGGAGGACGGTAAATGAGGAGGGAGGGATGGGATGATGAGATGATGATGACGATGATGATGATGATGATGTGATGATGATGATGATGATAGATGATGAGAGATGAGGATGAGGATGAGGATGAGGATGAGATGAGGATGATGATTGATTATGATGGATGATTGATTGATGATGATGATGAGATGATGATGATGCTGCTGATTGCGATGATGATGATGATGATTGCTGATGATGTGCTGAGGATGATGCGATTGATGATGATGATGATTGATTGATGATGATGCTGATTATCGATGGCCGATATGATGATGAGATTGATGATGATGATGATGGATTGATGATGATGATGTGATGATGAGATGATGATGAGATGATGAGATGATGATGATGATGAGATTGATGATGATGAGGAGGAGGAGAGGAGGAGGAGGAGGAGGGAGGGAGGGTGACTGCCGGATGTGGTGGGGGGGGGGAGGAGAGGAGGAGGGGAGGAGGAGGAGGGAGAGGAGGAGGGTGAGGAGGAGGAGGAGGAGGAGGAGGAGGAGGAGAGGAGGAGGAGGAGGAGGAGGAGGAGGATAAGAGAAGGAGGAGGAGGAAGGATGAGGCCGAGGCGGAGTCGAGGGGGAGGCGGAGGAGGAGGGGGATGAGGAGGAGGAGGAGGAGGAGGAGGAGGAGGAGGAGGCAGGAGGAGGAGGAGGAGGAGAGCAGTAGAGGAGGAGGAGTAGGAGGGAGGAGGGGAGGAGAAGGAGGAGGAGGAGGAGGAGGAGGACGGTGATGCGGATGTGGGGAGGAGGAGGAGGAGGAGGAAGGAGGAGAGGAGGAGGAGGAGGAGGAGAGGAGGAGGAGGAGGAGGAGGAGGAGGAGGAGGAGGAGGAGGAGGAGGTGGAGGAGGAGGAGGCGGAGGCGGAGGAGGAGGAGGAGGAGCAGGAGGAGGAAGAGGAAGAGGAGGAGGAGGAGGTGAAGAAGGAGGAGGAGGAGGCGCACTGCGGTGGCGCACCCCTGACCAGGCAGCCCCGAGGCGAGGCATTGACGGTCCCGTCCACAGGATGTTGCGTGAAGATTATGGACGCTACGTTCAGATCATGGGTGACGCAGAGCGCGGGTCCGTTGATTGATGCCTTGCCAGGCGTACGCCGTGCTGGGGGGGACACGTCGGTGCCTGGTGCCCCCTTCGTCCTTTCTTTTTCTCCGCCAGACGTTCTGGCCCTGAGGCAGGCGGCGATGGTCATGTTGGGTGTGTCGGCCTATACGCGGGACGCTCTTGTTTCATTGCCAGCTATTGGCCCTCTTCGTTCTTTGTCTATGCGTGGTTCCATCCATGTCTCCTCCCTCCCACGTTCGCAGATAGACCAGAAGTCTCAGAGCGAATCAGACCTCTCCTTTATGCACATATCTGGGGCGCCGCGTCACCGTCCCTCGATACGCTAATGCGCAACACGACGGCTACTAGCAGCAAGAGGGTTGGCAGCACGACGGGCTCCAGCAGCACGATGCTGACCAGCAAGACTCAGTGCATCATAGTGTCTCCTGCATCGAGTTCTGCTTGGCGCGACGGTTAACAGCAGCACAGCGGGGAACACCATGGTGGGGTTCAGCAGATGATCGTTTTCTTATTCATTGTTTTGCCAATCGGCGCGGGCCCTCGCACCCCCCCCTCACCCCCCCCATGGAGTAGACCTTGGCTGTTTTCGGCGCCTGTTTCGAGTAGGTGGAGTCTCCCCCATAGTCGCATCAAGCAGAGGTCCGGAGCCAGACCCTCCTCCCCCTCCCCCCCGCTCCGCCCGAAGTCGAAACACCGAATAAGACGACGTTCGTCAGTTCAGCGTTGAACAGCAAGCTTGGGCTCAGCATCAGGACTGCGGCAGCTACGTCGGCGCCTCACGCCAGTCACCGGCAGCATGACGATGAGCTGCCTGGCGGGGACCGGCAGTAATACGCTGAGCAGCACGACGGAGCACGTCATGATTTCTCACACTTCCACCAGCATACGGCCACCAGCATTGCGACGATGAGCAGCACGACGGACTCCGGCAACGCGATGCTGACCAGCACGACGGAGTGCGGCACAGAGGCCCCTGCATCGGCATCTGTGCGGCAACACCTGCCACCGACGCCATCGACCGGCACCGACGCTATCTTTCAGTCATTGACCCTGGATCCACTTCAGTTTCGATTCCAGTTTCGACCCCAGCTCCGACGCCGTACGTCGAGCACATGTGCAGCAACTCGGGCATGAGCTACATGGCGCCAGCGCCATTTCCGACTCACCTTGCCAGGAAGCCACTCAACATTATGAATTTGTATGCTCACGCGCACGCGTCATTCACCACGATGGGATCGAGAACCCCCTCGTCACTTAGGTGCTGCACGAAAGGCACCAACAACACGACGGTGGGCAACTCAACGGGCTCCTGCTGTCTGACGTTGGTGAGCACGACGGAGTGTGCTGCAGCAGAACGCTTCCTGTGCCCACCTCTGGGCAGCACGATGGCCACGAGCAGCGAGATGCGGAGCAGCACTCTGGACCCCGGCAGTGAGATGCTGAACCTCACGCCGGGGTGCCGCATGAGGGCTCATACATCCACATCTGTCCAGCATGATGGTCACCAGGAGGAGGAGGAGGAGGAGGAGGAGGAGGAGGAGGAAGAAGAAGAAGAAGAAGAAGAGGAGGAGGAGAAGGAGGAGGAGGAGGAGGGGGAGGGAGGAAGGAGGAGGGGGGGGCGAGGAGGAGGAGGAGGAGGAGGAGGAGGAGGAGGAGGGGGAGGAGGAGGAGCAGCAGCACGAAGAGGAGCATCACGACGGACTCCTGCAGGACCATGCCGATGAGCACGCCGCGGCGCGGCGCGCCGACTCTTGCAGCCGGCGCCCGAGCCGCACGTCGGCCACCGGCAGCACGACGACGCTCACCAGCACGGTCTCCAGCACCGCGGTGCTCCACAGCACGGCGGGGCGCAGCTCCCCAGGTACGGGCTAGCCTTTCCACCAAAGGTCCTTACGCCTGAGGCGACGAGAGACAAAAGCTGCAAGTTTCGCCAACCGCTTCGTGGGACAAGCCGCAAGGCAACCGGAAGCCGCGCAAAGAAAGCCCACGACGCCGGCGGTCACCGCGCGGAGCAGGGAAAGGAAAGGAGCGAAGATCGGCGAGCGGCAATGCCGCGCTGCGACTCGAATCTCCACCTGTGCGCATACGACGGCTATCGGCAGCGCGACGATGGGCAGCACAACGAGATGCGTGAGGGCAGCCATGCTCGAGGTGCGCCCTGGGTGGGGCTGCGAGGCATTTTCTTTCACATGTCGCGCTGCGGGGGGTTTTCGTGGACGGCTTCGATGCTTCCTTTCAGCGCGGGCCGTGAGCACGGCCTTGCCTGTGTGCAGGCTGTGCGTACGTCTTCTTCCCAGCCATTTGCTTTCTCTCTCTCTCTCTCTCTCCTGTCCGCTGCTGTGTGTCGTTCGCGTTTCCTCCCTCCGCCCCCCCCCCCCCCGCGGCATCGCTCCTTCCGCATGGGTTGTCGCGTTGTGAGCGTAAGATTGTATCAGTGGCAGAGTGCGCCGCACGGGACCGTCGCACCGCGCCCTTGCCCCTTCGCCTCCTCCTCCTCCTCCTCCTCCTCCTCCTGCTGTCTCTCTCCCCGTGCCCGGACTCGTAGCCCAAATTTCGGCCGCGCTCGCAGGACAGATGTAGTGCACAGATGGAGGCATCACCTTGGTGTCCGCTCCCATCTCCTCCCTAACAAAAACCTCCTTCCTTCTCCGCCTGCCTTTGCCTGGTCCTCCTGCTCCTCCCGCTTCTCCTGCTCCTGCTCCCGCTGCTGCTGCTGCTGTTCCTCGTCCTCCTCTCCTCCTCCTCCTCCTCCCCCTCCTCCTCCTCCTCCTCCTCTCCTCTTCTGTCTTCCCCCTCTTCCTCCTCTCCTTCCTCCTCCTCCTCCTCCTCCCCTCCTCCTCCTCCTCCTCCTCCTCCTCCTCCTCCTCCTCCTCCTCCCCCTTCCTCATCCTTCTCTTCTGCCTGCTCAACCTCCTGCTCATCCTCCACCGCCCCCTACAATGTACACATTTCCCCTTTCTGATTGCGCACCAACACGGTGGATTCCTTTGGGGGGGTCCAGCTCCTTTGTGGCACCCGTTGGTGGACAGAGCGCACATGGGAAGGAATGGGTGGGAGGGTTACGATGTCATGCATGGCGCGATCGCGCTTGGCGTATCTTCCCGCCCCTCTCCCTTCTGCCTCCCCCTCTTCCGCCAGACCTCCGACGCTGCATTTTTTCGGTAAGGGGTCCCTGGAGCCCCGGATCACTTCCCAGGGGTTGACGTTACAGGGGCCCGGCTGGGGCCCCCCCTACACCGAGCACGATGAAAAGCCGCCGTCGTGCTTTCCAATGCGTTGGATGTCTGGGTCCCTGTGCCCCGTCCACCCATCCCGCTCCCTTCTTTTCCGCCCCCTCCAGACCACGACGTGCGACGGCGTCCGCCTGGCGCTCTGTCTGCGAGGCAGTGTGGGCGCCTCCGCCCTAGGCCCTGCGCCGCCGCGCGCGCTTGCGGGGCTTGCCCCCCCCCCCCCCTCCCCCCCTACACACACACACACCCACACCCACACCCACACCCAC